>JAOWBW010000290.1:0-395936 GCA_026119855.1 Campanula takesimana
TGCGGAAATATGATGATCTAAGTCAAAAATTTGATTTTTGACTTAATGGATTTCTAAAAGAAAGAGGATTAAAAGATAAAGGCAAGACAAACGTTGTAAAGCCTAAAGAAATAAGTGTGGCTAAAATTATATCTCTGAATAATACAATTTGGTAATATGGCAATGGATTACCATTTAAAATTGTATTCATAATTTTGGATGATCAACAAAGGGGAATGGTAGTGAGACTACTACTTGGGATATTTATGTTATAAAATTTAATCTTCTACCTCTAATTACTGGGTATGGATACCGGATGTAGATTCCACATTTGTAAATGTGTATGAATTAGTAATTGAAAGACTAATAAGGTAACTTAATCTATGAATGGTAATGATGCAAGTGTTAGTAGTGGTGCCCTAGGCACGTTTAATAAACGTTGTAATTGTTATCATTTATCATATCAATAAAGAGATGTTTTGATTATTGTGTTGTTCATGTTTACTTATAATAATCTCCGTCCCTAGTACTTGTTAAGCACTAGTATAAAGGCTAAATGATCATGGGATGATCATGTTAGATTTATGGGTACTTGTTTGGAACAAGGTACTGGACATGACCCGCTGTATGAGATTTATGTCATGGTCTATGTCATACATATATCTCATATTAGTTATGTCATTTGAATCCTTATACATGAAGTTATTATAGTCTTCCACTTGATGAACATTGTGTTGACATATTCAAACGCTACCTTAACACGGTAGTTATAAAGGGTATGATTGGCATAATCGGATTCCCGTTGGGAAGAATAATAAGCTAAATGGATTTGTCCCTCCACGGAGAGATGTCAAGCTTGGGCTCTCGTAGGAATGATGTTGATGAAATGTTCGGCCGGACTCAAATGAATTGATTGGATCAATGTCATTTGGATTATCAACATATTCGGAATCGAGAAAGTATTGAACAAAACAAGTTGACTGTTTGACCATGACTTGTGTTCAATGACATCGTGGACAAAGGATTGTGACATATTCTAAAGGAATGCGAACTTGTATCTAGTTATACTATTTGGGTAGGTATGACGGTTTGCTAGAACCTAATCATATCTTATGGGATCATGTTTGAGCCCATTGCCAACTTAGTATAATCCTAGAGGGTCACACACAATAGAACGAATCTTAAATAAAAGGACTATATTGATATTTAGCGTCGGAGGACTTCCAAGGAATTTCTGGAAGATCTGGGCCTCCTGGTCAACCAAGCGGGCGCTTGGGTTGCACCAGGCGGGCGCCTGTTCAAGCCAAAATTAAACTGGAGTTTCTGCCCAAACAGGCGGGCGCCTGGGTGGTACCGGGCGGGCGCCTGGTGCTCCCGATTGGGAATTTCCTAATTCGATTTAGGAAGGTTTTTGGCACAAGATTCCTATTTGGAATAGGTCTTAATTGTGTATAAAAACCCCAATTCGGCCAGACCATATGGACAAGTGATTTTGTGAGTCTCAAAGAGTTTGAGAGAGATATTATTTTGTTCTAAGACATCATTGATTGAGGAACAAAATAATTCACAAATAAATTCCATATAGTTCTTTATTATATTGTGAAAGTGTGTTTCATATATTTGGTCTAGCAACCAAGATCAAAGAAGCTCCTTTGATATTCGTTCGAAGTGTGGATACCGCTAGAGGGTGAATTTTATCATCTTACAAAGTTCGTGATTTGTTCGTGGTAAAGCTTCAAGATCTCCACCAAGACCGAAGAGAAAATTTCATAGCCATCAAGGGTTATTTATTCTCTATTCATCTTGTTGTATTTGATTTAATCATATGAACGGATCCATGGCTTTGGGTTTCTTAAAATTTTAAATGCTAAATTCCGCTGCGCATGTTTGATCGAAACCCAACAGTGGTATCAGAGCCCCGTTCATGTTGATTAATTCAATACTTGGATCATGTTGTGTGTATATAAATTGTTATGTGCCAAGCATGATATGAATATTGGATTATATGATGTTTATGTGTTTTGTGATTTTATGTGGTTTATTGTTTTTTCAAACTTTAATCGCACGATTCAATCGCAATAAAAATTATGGTGGATTCTGAATTATTTCGATTATTGAATTTTGATTGGATCAAAGTTTTAATAATCGGGGAAAAATAATTTTGAGACAAAATTTTCGAACTTTAAAATTCTATGCTATTCTGGCCATTCAAGCGGGCGCCTGGTCCTTTGCAGGCGGGCGCTCGGTGGTCAAGGTTTGTTCTGATTTTGTTAAAATCTGAATATGGAATTTTCGATAAATTCGACAAAACCAGTAACAGAACCACTCCAGACTTGTTGATCTGGAATGGGTTTGGGTAGTTGGTTTGTGTGTGGATTTTGGGGTTTGATTTCCTATTTGTTTTAGTCTTGTGAATCCTAGATTGGTTCAAGTTTTGGATGGCTAATCTGCGTTCATCGAGATTGTGTTTCCCAAAATTGATCGCAATCAAAGTTTCAAAGATAAAACGAAGTTAGAATTATGAAGAGTTCATAATTGCTAAAATTGAGAAACAAAGTTCTTGATTCAATGATTGGAGATCCATGTGGAATTGTGAATGCAATTGGCCTACGTTCATCGAGACCATCTATTGCTTAGTTTCGGCCACATGGACTACTTTCTTGGTTTCTTGAATTAGTGCGGATTGTGGTTGTCTAATGGCTTAGTTCGACCGCACTTCTTGTTGTCTTGATTTGGAGATAATAACCAAAGTTGAAATAGTCTCATCCTCATAATTATAGAGAAACTAATGACACATAATATTATGCTTAAATTAATGGGATTAATTTAGTGGCTAAACTTGATGTGTAAACATGTTTATATTATGTGCTCATAAATGTGTTATATGCTATATATGATGAACCTTCAAAGAAAGTTTTAAGTCTTTTATTGCCATGCCATGATTAAAACACTTGTTAGTACATGAGTGATTTTAATGTAGATTCGCCCTAGCGAGGTACATTAAATTTATTTATGTATGAGCAAGATAGATAATGTGGGCACGCCCTAGCGGGACACATTAACTATGCGTTTAAAATGGTTAGACTTAATTGGGCGTCAAAACAGTTTTGGGCCTAGGCAAAGATGAGGTTTAACATGCTTTTTGAAATTGGATTTCTTAAAGAATCTCATAAAGGAACTAAGAGTCATATGAGATATGATTGACAAGAGTTGTCTACCTAATTAATTTGATTTGTGTAATCCGCCTTAGCGGACTTGAAATTAAATTAAAGTTGGATCTTAACCCATTTAAATTATATTATACATTGGATGTATATGAAGGTTATATAATTTAGTGGGAGTATTTTGTTTAAAATACATTATTTATCTCTTTAATGAAAATCGGTACTTATTAAATTTTGGAAATTTTTGCATATTTGTAGATAATGACTAATAACACTCAATCAATGTCGTTGCGATCGATCCTTGAGAAGGATAAGCTCGAAGAGAATGGTACTAACTTTATGGATTGGATCCGTAGCATAAGAATCGTTCTTAGGCAAGAAGATAAGTTGTACATTCTCGATGGGCCTCTTCCTGCTGAACCACCGCCTACTGCCCCTAGGGTAGAAAGAGACAATTACAAGAAACATCGTAATGATTCTAGAGATGTAAGTTGTCTCATGCTTGCTGCTATGTGTTCAAAACTCCAACAAAGTTTGGAACATTTGGAAGCCTATGAGATAGGCGTGGAGTTGAGAACCATGTTTCAAGAACAAGCTAGGCAAGAGAGGTACAAGACCATTGTTGCATTCACTACTAGTAAAATGAATGAAGGGCAACAAGTGAGTCCTCACTTTCTTAAAATGAAAGGTTATGTAGAGCACCTTGAGAAACTTGGCTATCCAATCCCATTGGAACTAGCCACGGATCTCATTCTTAATTCATTGCCTAAAAGTTATAATCAGTTTGTGATGAATTATAACATGCATGGAATGGATAAGAATCTCTCTGAGTTGCATGGGATGCTCAAAACTGCAGAGATGAAAATTGTGTAGAAAGGTTCTCCCGTGCTCTTGGTTCATGATGGGAAGAAGGCTGGTACCAAAGAAAAGGGTAAGGCAAAAGTTGTCAAACCCAAGATAAGCAAGGCAAAGGTTGCCAAGGCTTCTGAGGCAAAACCTGATTCACAAAATGATGCAATCTGTTTCCATTGTCAAGAAATTGGTCATTGGAAACGTAATTGCAAGGCTTTCTTGGAAGAGCAAAAGAAGAAGAAGAGCAGCAAGGCTGCGTCGACTTCAGGTATCTATATGATAGATATTCTCCTTTCTACCACTGATTCTTGGGTATTGGATACCGGATGTGGTTCTCACATTTGTCTAAATGTGCAGGGACTAAAGAATAGGAGGCTGCTTAAAGAAGGTGAAGTAGATCTACGTGTGGGGAATGGAGCAAGAGTTGCTGCATTAGCCGTAGGGACTTATGAAGTCACTTTACCTTCCGGATTAATTCTTGTTTTGAACAATTGTTATTATGTTCCGGATTTAAGCAGAAATATTATTTCAATTTCTTGTTTGGATAATGAAGGTTTTAAGTTTCTTATTGAGAATAAGAAATTTTCTATTTATTTAAATGATGTGCTTTATGGTATTGCTAATTCATTTAATGGCCTTTATATCTTGGATGTCAAGAATGAAAATAATATCTATCATGTAAATAAGAAATCTAAACCTAATGATGTAAATCATACTTATATGTGGCATTGCCGTCTTGGTCATATTAATGAGAAGCGTATCTCAAAACTCCATGGGGACGGACTTTTGGGTTCATGTGACTTAGAGTCATATGATACTTGTGAGTCGTGTCTTCTTGGAAAAATGACTAAGACACCTTTTACCAAGTTGGGTGAAAGGGCAAGCGACTTATTGGGGTTGATACATTCCGATGTATGCGGACCATTAAGTAGCAATGCTAGGGGAGGATTTCAATACTTCATAACTTTCACTGATGATTATAGTAGATTTGGGTATGTTTACCTAATGAAACATAAAAGTGAAGCATTTGAGATATTTAGAATATTTCAAAATGAAGTAGAAAAACAACTTGGCAAAAGTATAAAGGCACTTCGATCAGATCGAGGTGGTGAATACTTAAGTCAAGAATTTGACGATCATCTAAAGAATTGTGGAATAGTTTCACAATTGACTCCTCCCGGAACACCACAATGGAATGGTGTGTCTGAGAGGAGAAATCGGACTTTGTTAGACATGGTTCGATCAATGATGAGTCAAGTTGATCTTCCAATATCCTTTTGGGGTTACGCCCTAGAAACCGCTGCTTTCACACTAAATCAAGTTCCAACTAAATCGGTTCCAAAGACTCCATATGAGATGTGGAGTGGAAAGAAACCTAGTTTATCTTTCATGAGGATTTGGGGTTGCGAAGTTTATGTTAAGAGACTTATCTCTGACAAACTAGCACACAAATCTGATAAATGTATTTTCGTGGGATATCCTAAGGAAACTAAAGGATATTACTTTCACAACCGAGAGGACAACAAAGTGTTTGTTGCCCGAACTGGTGTCTTTCTAGAGAAAGAGTTTCTCTCCAAAGAAATCAGTGGGAGTAAAATAAATCTTGAAGAAATTCGAGACCCAGAAAATAACATTGAACCAATAGTGGAACAAGAACAAGAACCACAAGGAGTTGTGGAACCTGTTCAAAATTCACAAGCATCTCGCAGATCTAGTAGGTTACGATCCGAGCCCGAGAGATATGGATTTCTCGTAACGGATAATAATGAGGTAGAAATCATTGAGAATGATGAACCATCAACCTACCAAGAAGCGCTGTCTTCTCCTGATTCGGACAAGTGGCTTGGAGCCATGGAATCCGAATTGCAATCCATGCAAGACAATCAAGTTTGGAATTTGATTGATGCGCCCGAAGGTGTAAAAACCATAGGATGCAAATGGGTCTTCAAGAAGAAGACTGACATGGATGGGAAGGTGCATACTTACAAAGCTAGGCTTGTAGCGAAGGGTTATAGGCAAGTTCATGGTATTGACTATGATGAGACCTTTTCACCCGTAGCAATGATCAAGTCTATAAGAATTTTGCTTGCCATTGCCGCATATCATGACTATGAAATATGGCAAATGGACGTCAAAACCGCTTTCCTGAATGGAAAACTCCAAGAGGATGTGTATATGACACAACCAGAAGGTTTTGAACAAGATTCTAAGGTATGCAAATTGGAAAGATCCATCTATGGATTGAAGCAAGCTTCTAGGAGTTGGAATCTCCGTTTTGATGAATCGGTCAAAGAGTTTGGCTTCATCAAGAACGAAGATGAGCCTTGTGTATACAAGAAGATTAGTGGGAGCATAGTGCTATTCCTTATTTTATATGTGGATGACATATTGCTCATTGGAAACGACATTCCTACACTTCAGTCTGTGAAGACTTGGTTAGGAAAGTGCTTCGCAATGAAAGATATGGGTGAAGCCGCGTATATTCTTGGCATTAAGATCTATAGAGATAGATCAAGGAGGCTACTTGGTTTAAGCCAAAGTACATACATTGACAAGGTCATTAGAAGATTCCGTATGGAAAATTCTAAGAGAGGAACCTTGCCCGTGTTACATGGAGTTTCTCTAAGCAAGACACAATGTCCTAAGACAAAAGATGAGCGTGAGAAAATGAATGATGTTCCATATACTTCGGCAATTGGGTCCATCATGTATGCCATGATTTGTACTAGGCCGGATGTATCTTATGCTTTGAGCATGACAAGTAGATACCAATCCGACCCTGGCGAAAATCACTGGATAGCTGTAAAAGCGATTCTTAAGTACTTGAGAAGAACTAAAGACTCGTTTTTGGTCTATGGAGGAATGGAAGATGATCTCGTTGTAAATGCTTACACGGATGCAAGCTTCCAAACCGACAAAGATGATAGCCGATCGCAATCAGGATTTGTGTTTATGTTAAATGGTGGAGCTGTAAGCTGGAAGAGTTCCAAGCAAAGTACAACCGCTGATTCTACAACAGAAGCTGAGTATATTGCTGCATCGGATGCTGCAAAGGAAGCTGTTTGGATTAAGAAGTTCATAACTGAACTTGAAGTGGTTCCTAGTATTGCTAGTCCAATAGACCTTTATTGCGACAATAATGGTGCTATTGCTCAAGCAAAGGAACCAAGAGCACATCAGAAATCCAAACACATACTTAGGCGTTTTCATATCATTCGAGAAATCGTTGATAGGGGAGATGTAAATATATGCAGAGTACCTACTGATGACAACGTTGCGGACCCGCTGACAAAGGGACTTCCACAAGCTAAACATGATGGTCATGTTAGGTCCATGGGTATTAGATACATGGGAGATTGGGCCTAGGGCAAGTGGGAGATTGTTAGTAGTGGTGCCCTAGGCACGTTTAATAAACGTTGTAATTGTTATCATTTATTTCATATCAATAAAGAGATGTTTTGATTATTATTGTTGTTCATGTTTACTTATAATAATCTCCGTCCCTAGTACTTGTTAAGCACTAGTATAAAGGCTAAATGATCATGGGATGATCATGTTAGATTTATGGGTACTTGTTTGGAACAAGGTACTGGACATGACCCGCTGTATGAGATTTATGTCATGGTCTATGTCATACATATATCTCATATTAGTTATGTCATTTGAATCCTTATACATGAAGTTATTATAGTCTTCCACTTGATGAACATTGTGTTTGACATATTCAAACGCTACCTTAACACGGTAGTTATAAAGGGTATGATTGGCATAATCGGATTCCCGTTGGGAAGAATAATAAGCTAAATGGATTTGTCCCTCCACGGAGAGATGTCAAGCTTGGGCCTCTCGTAGGAATGATGTTGATGAAATGTTCGGCCGGACTCAAATGAATTGATTGGATCAATGTCATTTGGATTGTCAACATATTCGGAATCGAGAAAGTATTGAACAAAACAAGTTGACTGTTTGACCATGACTTGTGTTCAATGACATCGTGGACAAAGGGATTGTGACATATTCTAAAGGAATGCGAACTTGTATCTAGTTATACTATTTGGGTAGGTATGACGGTTTGCTAGAACCTAATCATATCTTATGGGATCATGTTTGAGCCCATTGCCAACTTAGTATAATCCTAGAGGGTCACACACAATAGAACGAATCTTAAATAAAAGGACTATATTGATATTTAGCGTCGGAGGACTTCCAAGGAATTTCTGGAAAGATCTGGGCCTCCTGGTCAACCAAGCGGGCGCTTGGGTTGCACCAGGCGGGCGCCTGTTCAAGCCAAAATTAAACTGGAGTTTCTGCCCAAACAGGCGGGCGCCTGGGTGGTACCGGGCGGGCGCCTGGTGCTCCCGATTGGGAATTTCCTAATTCGATTTAGGAAGGTTTTTGGCACAAGATTCCTATTTGGAATAGGTCTTAATTGTGTATAAAAACCCCAATTCGGCCAGACCATATGGACAAGTGATTTTGTGAGTCTCAAAGAGTTTGAGAGAGATATTATTTTGTTCTAAGACATCATTGATTGAGGAACAAAATAATTCACAAATAAATTCCATATAGTTCTTTATTATATTGTGAAAGTGTGTTTCATAATATTTGGTCTAGCAACCAAGATCAAAGAAGCTCCTTTGATATTCGTTCGAAGTGTGGATACCGCTAGAGGGTGAATTTTATCATCTTACAAAGTTCGTGATTTGTTCGTGGTAAAGCTTCAAGATCTCCACCAAGACCGAAGAGAAAAATTTCATAGCCATCAAGGGTTAGTTATTCCTCTATTCATCTTGTTGTATTTGATTTAATCATATGAACGGATCCATGGCTTTGGGTTTCTTAAAATTTTAAATGCTAAATTCCGCTGCGCATGTTTGATCGAAACCCAACAGCAAGAGTTGCAACATTGTTCGTAGAACACTTATGAAGTGACTTTACTCATTAAGTAGAAAGTATTATTTTGTTATAAGATAATGAAGGATATTTATTTCTTATTGAGAATAAGAAAAGTGTTTTATTTATTATGATTCACTTTATCGTATTGTTGAATCATATAAATAAATCAAATATCCTAAATCTTGAAGAACAAAATAATTAATAAGGGTATAACATAAATAATTAAAATTCTCAAGGCATAATTGTTTTGATCAAATAAATGAGAGACGCATATCTAAAATTCTTTGGGACTGAGTTTTAAAGTCATATGATTTTGAATCATGTGATTTATGCAAATATTATTTACTTAGACCAAGACATCTTTTACTAGGAGTAGTAAAAGGCTAATATCTTATTAGACCTAATACATGTTGATGTATATGGTCCATTAAGTAGCAATGCTAAAAGAGTATTTTGGTACTACTTGGTAAAACTATTCAAAGATTGCGATTCGGTCGAGATGATGAATAAATGAACCAAGAATTTGACAATCATCTTTAAGGTTGTGAAATTGTTTCACAAATTAACTCCACCAAGAACACCATTTTGGAATGATGTGTCTACGTGGAGGAACCTTATTGGATATGATTCATTAGATGATAAAGTCAAATTGATCTTCCATTATTTATTTTTGTTGGGTTTCGTAGTAACATGCGCAGCGAAATAAAGCATTTAAATTTTTAATGAAACCCAAAGCCATAGATCCATTCATGTGATTAAGTCAAATACATATAAGATGATTATCAGAAAAACTAACCCTTGATGATTTTGATTTCTAGCTTTTGAACTTGGTGGAGATTTTGAAACTTTATCAAGAACGCGAACCTTGAAGATGATGAGCTTCACCCTCTAGCGGTATCCACACCACGAACGAATATCAAGCAACTTCTTGATCTTGGTTGCTAGACCAAATTGTGAAACACACTTTCACAATTGCAAGAACTATATGGAATTATGAATATTCTTGTTTTTCACTTTTGGGATCTTAGAACAAGAAAATAACCTCTCAAAACCTTATGGAGGCACTCACAACAACATCTCTAATGGCTGTAAAAAGGATCCTTAAATAGGTCCTGATCCTTAACTCTTAAGGACTTAGGAAACCTAAATCCCGTCACCAAATTAGGCAACAAGGAATTCTGGCCGACTTGACTGACACGGTCGTGCCCTACAATCTAGCACGGTCGTACCATCTAGTCCGCGCGAATTCCCCAGCCGCCCATTTTTGGCACGGTCGTGCTTGGTAATTTGGCACGGTCGTGCCAATCATGTCGACAGGTTTGCCTTGGTTTGGATTTATGGCACGACCGTGCCATTTTAAGGCGCACGACCGTGCCAGAGCCAAACACTGATATTTTTCCATAATTCCCATTTAGTCCTTTACGATTCGTTCTATTTGTGTGTGACCCTCTAAGATTACACTAAGTTGGCAATGGGTTCAAACATGAACCCACAAGATATGATTTGGTTCTAGCAAACCGTCATACCTACCCAAATAGTATAACTAGATACAAGTTCGCATTCCTTTTAGAACATGTCATAATCCCTTTGTCCACGATGTCATTGAACACAAGTCATGGTCAACAAGTCAACTTGTATTGTTCAATACTTTTCTCGATCCCGAATATGTTGATAATCCAAATGACATTGATCAAATCAATCCATTTGAGTTTGGCCAAACATTTCACCAACATCATTCCTTCGAGGGGCCCAAGCTTGACATCTCTCTGAAGAGGGACAAATCCATTTGGCTTATTATTCTTCCCTACGTGAATCCAATCATGCCAATCATACCCTTTATAACTACCGTGTTAAGGCAGCGTTTGAATATGTCAAACATAATGTTCATCAAGTGGAAGACTATAATAACTTCATGTCTAAGGATTCAAATGACATAACTATTATGAGATATACGATCGACATAGACCATGACATAAATCAGCGGGTCATGTCCAGTACCTTGTTCCAAACAAGTACCCATAAATCTAACATGATCATCCCATGATCATTTAGCCTTTATACTAGTGCTTAACAAGTACTAAGGACGGGGATTATTATAAGTAAACATGAACAACAATAATAATAATCAAAACATCTCTTTATTGATATGAAATAAATGATAACAATTACAACGTTTATTAAACGTGCCTAGGGCACCACTACCAACAATCTCCCACTTGCCCTGGGCCCAATCTCCCATGTATCTAATACCCATGGACCTAACATGACTATCATGTTTAGCTTGTGGAAGTCCCTTTGTTAGCGGGTCCGCAACATTATCATCAGTAGGTACTCTGCATATATTTACGTCTCCCCTATCAACGATCTCTCGAATGATATGAAAACGCCTAAGTATGTGTTTGGATTTCTGATGTGCTCTTGGTTCCTTTGCTTGAGCAATAGCACCATTATTATCGCAATAAAGGTCTATTGGATTAGCAATGCTAGGAGCCACTTCAAGTTTAGTTATGAACTTCTTAATCCAAACAGCTTCCTTTGCAGCATCCGATGCAGCAATATACTCAGCTTCTGTTGTAGAATCAGCGGTTGTACTTTGCTTGGAACTCTTCCAGCTTACAGCTCTACCATTTAACATAAACACAAAACCCGATTGCGATCGGCTATCATCTTTGTCGGTTTGGAAGCTTGCATCCGTGTAAGCATTTACAACGAGATCATCTTCTATTCCTCCATAGACCAAAAATGAATCTTTAGTTCTTCTCAAGTACTTAAGAATCGCTTTTACAGCTATCCAGTGATTTTCGCCAGGGTCGGATTGGTATCTACTTGTCATGCTCAAAGCATAAGATACATCCGGCCTAGTACAAATCATGGCATACATGATGGACCCAATTGCCGAAGCATATGGAACATCATTCATTTTCTCACGCTCATCGTTTGTCTTAGGACATTGAGTCTTGCTTTGAGAAACTTCATGTAACACGGGCAAGGTACCTCTCTTAGAATTTTCCATACGGAATATTCTAATGACTTTGTCAATGTATGTACTTTAGCTTAAACCAAGTAGCCTTCTTGATCTATCTCTATAGATCTTAATGCCAAGTATATATGCGGCTTCACCCATATCTTTCATTGCGAAGCACTTTCGTAACCAAGTCTTCACAGACTGAAGTGTAGGAATGTTGTTTCCAATGAGCAATATGTCATCCACATATAAAATAAGGAATAGCACTATGCTCCCACTAATCTTCTTGTATACACAGGGCTCATCTTCGTTCTTGATGAAACCAAACTCTTTGACCGATTCATCAAAACGGAGATTCCAACTCCTTGAAGCTTGCTTCAATCCATAGATGGATCTTTGCAATTTGCATACTTTAGAATCTTGTTCAAAACCTTCTGGTTGTGTCATATACACATCCTCTTAGAGTTTTCCATTCAGGAAAGCGGTTTTGACGTCCATCTGCCATATTTCATAGTCATGATATGCGGCAATGGCAAGCAAAATTCTTATAGACTTGATCATTGCTACGGGTGAAAAGGTCTCATCATAGTCAATACCATGAACTTGCCTATAACCCTTCGCTACAAGCCTAGCTTTGTAAGTATGCACCTTCCCATCCATGCCAGTCTTCTTCTTGAAGACCCATTTGCATCCTATGGTTTTTACACCTTCGGGCGCATCAATCAAATTCCAAACTTGATTGTCTTGCATAGATTGCAATTCGGATTCCATGGCTCCAAGCCACTTGTCCGAATCAGGAGAAGACATCGTCTCTTGGTAGGTTGATGGTTCATCATTCTCAATGATTTCTACCTCATTACTATCCGTTACGAGAAATCCATATCTCTCGGGCTCGGATCGTAACCTACTAGATCTGTGAGTTGCTTGTGTATTTTGAACAGGTTCCACAACTCCTTGTGCTTCTTGTTCTTGTTCAACTATTGGTTCAATGTTATTTTCTGGGTCTCGAATTTCTTCAAGATTTATTTTACTCCCACTGATTTCTTTGGAGAGAAACTCTTTTTCTAGAAAGACACCAGTTCGGGCAACAAACACTTTGTTGTCCTCATGGTTGTAAAAGTAATATCCTCTAGTTTCCTTAGGATATCCCACGAAGATACATTTATCAGATTTGTGTGCAAGTTTGTCTGAGACAAGTCTTTTGACAAAAGCTTCACAACCCCAAATCTTCATGAAAGATAAACAAGTTTTCTTTCCGCTCCACATCTCATATGGAGTCTTTTGAACCGATTTAGTTGGAACACGATTTAGTGTGAAAGCAGCGGTTTCTAGAGCGTAACCCCAAAAGGATGTTGGAAGATCAACTTGACTCATCATTGATCGAACCATGTCTAACAAAGTCCGATTCCTCCTCTCGGACACACCATTCCATTGTGGTGTTCCGGGTGGAGTCAATTGTGAAACTATTCCACAATTCTTTAGATGATCATCAAATTCTTGACTCAAGTATTCACCACCTCGATCTGATCGAAGTGCCTTTATACTTTTGCCAAGTTGTTTTTCTACTTCATTTTGAAATATTCTAAATATCTCAAATGCTTCACTTTTATGTTTCACTAGGTAAACATACCCAAATCTACTATAGTCATCAGTGAAGGTTATGAACTATTGAAATCCTCCCCTGTCATTGCTACTTAATGGTCCGCATACATCGGAATGTATCAACCCCAATAAGTCGCTTGCCCTTTCACCCAACTTGGTAAAAGGTGTCTTAGTCATTTTTCCAAGAAGACACAACTCACAAGTATCATATGACTCTAAGTCACATGAACCCAAAAGTCCATCCCCATGGAGTTTTGAGATACGCTTCTCATTAATATGACCAAGACGGCAATGCCATAAATAGGTATGATTTACATCATTAGGTTTAGATTTCTTGTTTACATGATAGACATTGTCATTATTTTCATTCTTGACATCCAAGATATAAAGGCCATTAAATGAATTAGCAATACCATAAAGCACATCATTTAAATAAATAGAAAATTTCTTATTCTCAATAAGAAACTTAAAACCTTCATTATCCAAACAAGAAATTGAAATAATATTTCTGCTTAAATTCGGAACATAATAACAATTGTTCAAAACAAGAATTAATCCGGAAGGTAAAGTGACTTCATAAGTCCCTACGGCTAATGCAGCAACTCTTGCTCCATTCCCCACGCGTAGATCTACTTCACCTTCTTTAAGCAGTCTCCTATTCTTTAGTCCCTGCACATTTAGACAAATGTGAGAACCACATCCGGTATCCAATACCCAAGAATCAGTGGTAGAAAGGAGAATATCTATCATATAGATACCTGAAGTCGACGCAGCCTTGCTGCTCTTCTTCTTCTTTTGCTCTTCCAAGAAAGCCTTGCAATTACGTTTCCAATGACCAATTTCTTGACAATGGAAACAGATTGCATCCTTTTGTGAATCGGGTTTTACCTCAGAAGCCTTGGCAACCTTTGCCTTGCTTATTTTGGGTTTGACAACTTTCTTACCCTTTCCTTTGGCACTAGCCTTCTTCCCATCATGAACCAAGAGCACGGGAGAACCTTTCTCCACAATTTTTATCTCTGCAGTTTTGAGCATCCCATGCAACTCAGAGAGATTCTTATCCATTCCATGCATGTTATAATTCATCACAAACTGATTATAACTTTTAGGCAATGAATTAATAATGAGATCCGTGGCTAGCTCCAATGGGATTGGATAGCCAAGTTTCTCAAGGTGCTCTACATAACCTTTCATTTTAAGAAAGTGAGGACTCACTTGTTGCCCATCATTCATCTTACAAGTAGTGAATGCAACAATGGTCTTGTACCTCTCTTGCCTAGCTTGCTCTTGAAACATGGTTCTCAACTCCACGCCTATCTCATAGGCTTCCAAATGTTCTAAACTTTGTTGGAGTTTTGAGCACATAGCAGCAAGCATGAGACAACTTACATCTCTAGAATCATTACGATGTTTCTTGTAATTGTCTCTTTCTGCCCTAGGGGCAGTAGGCGGTGGTTCAGCGGGAAGAGGCCCATCGAGAATGTACAATTTATCTTCTTGCCTAAGAACGATTCTTATGCTACGGATCCAATCCATAAAGTTTGTACCATTCTCTTCGAGCTTATCCTTCTCAAGGATCGATCGCAACGACATTGATTGAGTGTTATTAGTCATTATCTACAAATATGCAAAATTTCCAAAATTTAATAAGTACCGGTTTTCATTAAATAGATAAATAATGTATTTTTCAAACAAAATACTCCCACTAAATTATATAACCTTCATATACATCCAATGTATAATATAATTTAATTGGGCTAAGATCCAACTTTAATTTAACTTTTGAGTCCACGGAGGCGGACCGCTCAAAACTAAATTAATTAGGTAGATAATCATGTCAATCATATCCCATATGATTCTTAGATCCTTTTATGAGATTCTTTGAGATCCAATTTCAAAAAGCATGTTTAATCTCATCTTTTGCCTAGGCCCAAAACTGTTTTGACGCCTAATTAAGTCCAACCATTTTAAACGCAGGAACCATTCAATTTAACGCACCTTGCGGAGGCAAGCCCACATTAAATTAATGAACCACATCTTGCTCATACATGAATAAAGTTAATGCACTTCGCGGAGGCGAACCCACATCAAAATTACCCATGTATAAACAAGTGTTTTAATCATGGCATGTCAATAAAAGACTTAAAACTTTCTTTGAAGGTTCATCATATATAGCATATAACACATTTATGAGCACATAATATAAACATGTTACACATCAAGTTTAGCCACTAAATTAATCTCCATTAATTTAAGCATAATATTTATGTGTCATTAGTTTCTCTATAATTATGAGGATGAGACTATTTGAACTTTGGTTATCATCTCCAAATCAAGACAACAAGAAGTGCGGCCGGAACTAAGCCATATGGCATCCACAATTCCGCACTAATTCAAGAAACCAAGAAAGTAGTCCATGTGGCCGAAACTAAGCAATAGATGGTCTCGATGAACGTAGGCCAATTGCATTCACAATTCCACATGGATCTCCAATCTTTGAATCAAGAACTTTGTTTCTTAATTTTAGCAATTATGAACTCTTCATAATTCTAACTTCGTTTTATCTTTGAAACTTCGATTGCGATCAAGTTTGGGAAACACAATCTCGATGAACGTAGATTAGCCATCCAAACCTTGAACCAATCTTAGACTCACAAGACTAAAACAAATAGGAAATTTAAACCCAAGATCCACACCCAAGACCCAAGCCCTACCCCGCGCCAAACCCTAGGTCCGGCCGGGTCAAGGTATGGGTCCGGTCGGACCCTTCCGAAAATCAAAATTTTAAAGTTCCCAAATTTGTCTCAAAATTGTTTTTCCCGATTCAATAAGGATTTGGTGTTCTTGGTGATCCAATCACCATGATCAACAAAACCTTGAATAAACAATTTATTCTTGAATCCCTAGAATATCAAAACTTTGATCCAATCAAAAATTAATAATCCAAACAATTTTAAATCCACCATAATTTTTATTGCGATTGAATAGTGCGATTAAAGTTTCTAAAACAATAAACCACATAAAATCATATAACACATAAACATCATGTAATCCAATATTCATATCATGCTAGGCACATAAACAATTTATATACACACAACATGATCTTAGTATTGAAATAATCAACATGAACGGGGCTCTGATACCACTGTTGGGTTTCGTAGTAACATGCGCAGCGGAATAAAGCATTTAAATTTTTAATGAAACCCAAAGCCATAGATCTATTCATGTGATTAAGTCAAATACATATAAGATGAATATCAGAAAAACTAACCCTTGATGATTTTGATTTCTAGCTTTTGAACTTGGTGGAGATTTTGAAACTTGATCAAGAACGCGAACCTTGAAGATGATGAGCTTCACCCTCTAGCGGTATCCACACCACGAACGAATATCAAGCAACTTCTTGATCTTGGTTGCTAGACCAAATTGTGAAACACACTTTCACAATTGCAAGAACTATATGGAATTATGAATATTCTTGTTTTTCACTTTTGGGATCTTAGAACAAGAAAATAACCTCTCAAAACCTTATGGAGGCACTCACAACAACATCTCTAATGGCTGTAAAAAGGATCCTTAAATAGGTCCTGATCCTTAACTCTTAAGGACTTAGGAAACCTAAATCCCGTCACCAAATTAGGCAACAAGGAATTCTGGCCGACTTGACTGGCACGGTCGTGCCCTACAATCTGGCACGGTCGTGCCATCCAGTCCGCGCGAATTCCCCAGCCGCCCATTTTCGGCACGGTCGTGCTTGGTAATTTGGCACGGTCGTGCCAATCATGTCGACAGGTTTGCCTTGGTTTGGATTTATGGCACGACCGTGCCATTTTAAGGCGCACGACCGTGCCAGAGCCAAACACTGATATTTTTCCATAATTCCCATTTAGTCCTTTACGATTCGTTCTATTTGTGTGTGACCCTCTAGGATTACACTAAGTTGGCAATGGGTTCAAACATGAACCCATAAGATATGATTTGGTTCTAGCAAACCGTCATACCTACCCAAATAGTGTAACTAGATACAAGTTTGCATTCCTTTTAGAACATGTCATAATCCCTTTGTCCACGATGTCATTGAACACAAGTCATGGTCAACAAGTCAACTTGTATTGTTCAATACTTTTCTCGATCCCGAATATGTTGATAATTCAAATGACATTGATCCAATCAATCCATTTGAGTTTGGCCAAACATTTCACCAACATCATTCCTTCGAGGGGCCCAAGCTTGACATCTCTCCGAAGAGGGACAAATCCATTTGGCTTATTATTATTCCCTACGTGAATCCAATCATGCCAATCATACCCTTTATAACTACCGTGTTAAGGCAGCGTTTGAATATGTCAAACATAATGTTCATCAAGTGGAAGACTATAATAACTTCATGTCTAAGGATTCAAATGACATAACTATTATGAGATATACGATCGACATAGACCATGATATAAATCTCATACAGCGGGTCATGTCCAGTACCTTGTTCCAAACAAGTACCCATAAATCTAACATGATCATCCCATGATTATTTAGCCTTTATACTACTGCTTAACAAGTACTAGGGACGGGGATTATTATAAGTAAACATGAACAACAATAATAATCAAAAGATCTCTTTATTGATATGAAATAAATGATAACAATTACAACGTTTATTAAACGTGCCTAGGGCACCACTACCAACAATCTCCCACTTGCTCTAGGACCAATCTCCCATGTATCTAATACCCATGGACCTAACATGACTATCATGTTTAGCTTGTGGAAGTCCCTTTGTTAGCGGGTCCGCAACATTGTCATCAGTAGGTACTCTGCATATATTTACGTCTCCCCTATCAAAGATCTCTCGAATGATATGAAAACACCTAAGTATGTGTTTGGATTTCTGATGTGCTCTTGGTTCCTTTGCTTGAGCAATAGCACCATTATTATCGCAATAAAGGTCTATTGGATTAGCAATGCTAGGAGCCACTTCAAGTTCAGTTATGAACTTCTTAATCTAAACAGCTTCCTTTGCAGCATCCGATGCAGCAATATACTCAGCTTCTGTTGTAGAATCAGCGGTTTTACTTTGCTTGGAACTCTTCCATCTTACAGCTCCACCATTTAACATAAACACAAAACCCGATTGCGATCGCCTATCATCTTTGTCGGTTTGGAAGCTTGCATCCGTGTAAGCATTTACAACGAGATCATCTTCCATTCCTCCATAGACCAAAAACGAATCTTTAGTTCTTCTCAAGTACTTAAGAATCGCTTTTACAGCTATCCAGTGATTTTCGCCAGGGTCGGATTGGTATCTACTTGTCATGCTCAAAGCATAAGATACATCCGGCCTAGTACAAATCATTCAAGAATGGTTATATGTTCCATGTGAGTGCTTTGAGGTTTGAGCTGAAAGCCATTTACAGATTTATTTGTGAAAGAATAATGCCCACTAGACATTATCAATAAGTGCACTGGACATGGGCCCCCCTGTTGTATGTAATGGTGAAGAGGTTGCCGGTGGATATTGAGGCCATAATGAGGAATGAGGTCGTTGAGAGGGCCATCAATATGGGTCACAGTAACTTTATTTTTCCAATCATGATCACTCGGTTAATGGAGAAGGCGGGGGTTTCATTGTCAGGGGTTCAGAAGAATTTGGTGGCTGGAACTACTGTGACGAAGACATCTATGGAGGGTTGTAGTTCACATCCGGTAGGGAAGCAGGGAAGCAGTGGCCAGGCGGCCAATGTTGAGGACGATATCCCGATGACCCAAAGGGAGTTTAGTCATTGTATGTTTGAGCGGATGCAGGGGTTGGAGGAGAAGATAGACGGGTACCACCAGTAGCAGCTCTTAGCTGATTATCACAGGCAGAACCGCGAGGATGAGCATGATGAGCGGTTGAGGAAGATGGAGGAGGCATTTTATGGTAACCTTCAGGAGGAGCAGTATTACAGACGCCGGATAATGGCGCATCACTTCCCTGGGGAGCAGTTTCCCCCGATGTTTTACCCACCACCTCCTTCTCCATATATGCCACCTCCGAGCAGTTCGTGGGCTGGAGCTTCATGGGATGAGCCGATGAGTGGACCGGATCAGGGGTCTGGTTCAGGTTCGGGCATGCCGGGTTCTTGGGACCATATTTTTGGACCTCCCCCGCAGTGAGTGGCGCGAGGTATTTCCATTCCCTTTTTCTTTTGAGCTTAGTTGTGAGAGCATTGGGGGCAATGCTCATAATTAGTTGGGGGTGGGAATACCTATTTATTGGATGTATTTTATCATCACTTGTTGTATAGTTAGTAAAAAAAAAAAAAAAAAAAAAAAATTGAAAAAGAAAAGAGAGGCTAGGTGAAAACCCGAAAGGGCGCCTAGGCAAAAGGAGAGAAATGGAGTGAGTTATTGTTTTTACTTGGCGTGGCGTCCTAAGGGAGGTTCGGAGAATTGGGTAGGATTCCTGTTAGGTGTAGGAGGTTTGGTTAGAGGCGAATAGGATAGAAAATCCTCATATTTCTTGTTGGAGTCATAAGGGGGCGTTGGAGTTTTTTATGAGGTAAATCATTGCTAAGGATTATCCTAGCTTTGATTTCTTTTTTAGGGAGAATGTAGTGAAAGATAAGCGTGGGGGAAATATAGGTCATTTTAGTTCCCCCTAGCTTTTTGTGTGGGCCCTAATTGGATGGCGTTTTATTTTCTTATCATGGGTGTGCTATCAATTAGGGCCAGTCGCATTTGATTTGTTTGGAGTTATAAGGAGCAGAGTTTCTTACACTCCGTGTGTGTTGCTTCTATCGTGACTTGTTGGATGGGGTTGTAGAGGTGATAGGTATCATTTTATCTCATGCTACGTTAATTAGACCGGTTTTTAGAAGTGGGGTTAGGAATATTACTCAGGGACGAGTAATGGTCTAAGCATGGGGGAATTTGATGGATGGTTTTTCATGTATATATTATCTACATCTTCATGTTATTTTTCTGGACTTTTTGATGTAATTTAGAATAAAATTAATGTAATCTTGGTCTTTATGTAATTAAGGAACTTTGTTAGGATTTGTGTATTTTGGAACACTTTTAGTGTTATTATGTAACTACAAAGTCCGAGAGCTTGAAGTGTGGAAGACCAAGGTCGGGTCAACATCAAGAGTCAAAGTCAGCCGTGGTCAAAGTCAAGAAGAAAAGAAGGAAAAGCTGGAAACAAGTCCAGGCGCTCGCTTATGGTAGTCCAGGTGCCCGTTTATGGTATTTCAGGCGCTCGCTCATGGTATTCCAGGCGCCCGCTTACTTCAAAATACGGAAAAGCAAAGTTTCTGTATTAACCAGGCGCCCGCTTGACTAGGGATAAGCGGCCGCTCGCTTGTTCCGTACGGTTTTCGGGTTTCCTGTGCCAGTCGGGTTTTAACCCAATTTTCCCTACTTTTGGCCTAGTTTTCTCTCTGTATAAATATGAGACTGCAGTACTGTAGATACCCCGGGGAACCACGGCTTGGCTAGAGCGGTGAATTATCCTAGGATGTCTAACTTGTTTTAGATTGTTTAGAGTCGCCACCTATGTTTTTAAAGGAACATAAGAAAAACCTAGAAATAGCCTAATTTATGTACAAAACCAGAGATTCGGGAGAGAAGGGTTCGGGGGTTAGGTGACGGAGTGGGAAGTACTTAAACACCCACTCCGCCCCTCTTACGCGGGTCTTGCTACTATTGGTGTTCTAATATTTACATGTCTTTCAATTAATTAAATAGAAATGTGCTAACAATTGTGATGAGAAGAAAAAGGGGAAATAAAGGGGAAATAAAATAGAATTATTTTATTTATTTAATGATAAAGATTACATGTAACAAGTAATGTTAAAGAATTACATTAAGATATGAAGAGAAATTAACATGGTGAATTAAAGTTAAGATTAAAATGTAGGGAGATAACCTTAACTAACTTCAATGTGTGAAGTAGTCATGTTGGTCATGTCCCATTAATGGGGATTGCATACATCAAGAAGAAGAAAACAAAGGAAGAAAATGGAGTTGTACCTTGAGAAAGAGGACTTGGAACCTTGACTTGAAAGTGTTGTTGTTGTAATGAAATTGTTGTAGAACAATTTGTGTAGAGTCTTGTTACTAAGAACTCTAGTTGGGAGAATTTGTGTATAATGTAGTTGGTGAATCAAGGTTGGAGTCCCTTTCTAAGGTAGAAGATGATGGTTTTTATAGGTAAAAAAGAGAGGGAAATGATGGAGGGAAATTGGTCATCCACGTGAGATGGAATTGACCAATAGAAAATAAGATAAATAAAATAATTAATAAAAGGAAATAAAAGAAAATCAAATGAAATAAAGATGAAATATTTAGTTTTTGGAAGAAGGCTAGAATAAAGGATTTGGTAGTTAATGAAATAAGGGGGGATGAACTTGGATGTAAAAAAGAGGTTATTTGTGATCAAAGAAGATGTTTGTAAATAAGAAAAGGGAGGGAAATAAGGTGCAATCCGTTACTGCCAAAGTGGGAAGCGCGCGGGTCCCGATTTAGGGGCGAGACGCGCGCGCGGCCCGTTGACAGTGTCGGAGGCGCCCGCGGGTAAAAATGACAGAATGACAGAAAGATTCTAAAAGTTAATTCTGTTATGCAGTTTAGTCCAAAACTAACGGAATCAGTTAGAAACTTAACCGAAGTAACAGAAATCAACAAAAATAAGTCAAATAAAAATACTTTGTATGCAATCGGGGTGAGAGGTCCAAGGCGGGGTGTCTACAGAGCCCCTCGGCGACGTGGATTGCAAAGCAAAACGCGTCGACGAAAGTAAAAACACCTGCCGAGGACATCGACAAAGGAAAAGAAAGAAAAGAAAGCAAAGACTCGATGAAAGCAGTAATTTGAAATTACTAGAGATAGGGGTGCGCTCCCTATGTTAGCGTCTTTTGTTGATAGAGGGGGGCGGTATGATCCGTTGGTAAACCTGCCGGCTGAATCCGTTAAGTGAGGCCGTTAGTGAACCCTTTAGGAGGTCGTTAGTGGACCTTTGTTGACGATTCCGTTAGTGAAATCCGTTGATGAGGCCGTTAGTGAACCTTCGAGGCCGTTAGTGAACCTTTGTTGACGAATCCGTTAGTGAAATCCGTTGATGAGGCCGTTAGTGAACCTTCGAGGCCGTTAGTGAACCTTTGTTGACGAATCCGTTAGTGAAATTCGTTGATGAGGCCGTTGGTGAACCCTTGTTGACGAATCTGTTAGTGAATCTGTTTGATGAATCCGTTAGTGAATCCCTTGGATGAGTCCGTTGGTGAACCCTTGTTGATGAATCCGTTAGTGAATCCGTTTGATGAATCCGTTAGTGAATCCCTTGGATGAGTCCGTTGTGAACCCTTGTTGACGAATCCGTTAGTGAATCCGTTTGATGAATCCGTTAGTGAATCCCTTGGATGAGTCCGTTGGTGAACCCTTGTTGACGAATCCGTTAGTGAATCCGTTTGATGAATTGCTGCTTTGAAGTCGTGTGCTGTTTGGAGTTGCAGTAGACTTTTGCGGGGATGCGGGCATGGTTGACTGTGGGCCATTTTCTGCTGGGGATGAAGTGCCTCGAGTTGCAGATGCTGTTTGACTTCGCGGTGGTACCTGTTATGTGCTTTGCAGGTATATGTGCTAGTGCAAGAAGATGCATGAAGAGAGAAATTGTGCTCGTGGTGCGATGTGATTTGAGAGCAGTTTTGCATGAGAGAGAGCTTTTGTAGGAATGGAGAAAGTGATTTTGTGTGCGGTGTGATTTTGAGGAAAGCATTGGATGTATTCATACCTTCACTTACCATTGCCGCTTGAGTGGAGATGGATTTCTGATGTCCGCGGAGGATGCTTTGATGGAGAATGTCCATTCCTTGGATGTTGATGAGAGAACACTCTTGATGATGGGTTGGCGAGATGGTACTTTGGATGATGGGTTGGTCGTGCCAAAGGCTGCCTACGTATCCCTTGAAGGGAATCAGACCAGCGTAGTTCAAGGATGATGGAGAATGCTGGAGGAGAAGCTAGGAAAAGCAAAGTAAAGCACATACTTTTGCACATAGAAGGAGAAAAAGAAAAAGAAAAATCTTTTTTTTTTTTTTTTTTTTTTTAGTTCGTGGGTGAACCATTTTAACCATTGTGTGCTTGTGAAGCCAACCCAAGATCAAGTCATGTTCAGTCGAAGTCCGGATTGCCTCGCTTGAATTCTGTTGTCGCCGGTGTGCCCAACGAAGATTGATGTCTAGCCCCAAGAGATTTGTCGATTATGGGGCTTCAAAAGGCTTTTGATGCCGAGATGAGGGGTTGCTGATTGTAAATCCCCTAGAATGCCTTTGATGCCAAATTTTGAGGGACTTGCATAGCTCCAAGATAAATCAGCTCTTGGCCCATTCGAGTAAATCGCCCTTTGTTGTTGTAGTGAGCAAGCCGCAAGAGGAGATCGTTGATGCCAAGCTTCGAGAGATTGCAAAGCCCCAAGTTTCGTGGGCTTGTAGATGGCTGGATGTGAAGACCTTTCATTGTAAAGCCCCAAATTATCTCGTGATTGGCTCGGCATTGAGAGCGGATGTACCGTTTGGTAGAATTCTTGATAGATATCTCCTTCTTGCTCTTACTGGGGAGATGAACGGCCTCATTGTGGTCGATACCCAAATGGCTGAGGGCTTATGTCAAAGGATGCAGTAATGTCTTGTGGTGCCGTCGAGGTCGCAGAGGATAAGGTCTTGGCGTGATAAGGTCTCAAATGAGTATGCTTGCTTGACTCTTCTTGAGTTGAACTAATGACGGATCTTCGGATGCAACTAGTGCTGTGGCCCAACTTTATCTGAGCTGCACCTTGTGCTTTTGATCTTGGAGAAGGGGGTGCTGAATTGCAGAAACATTGGGATTGGCCGTGGCATTTCCCGCTATAACCCTGTTTTGATTAGAGTTTAGCATATTGAATCTTTTTCCATTTCTCTAAGACTTCCTTCAAAATCTCGCTGTGAGTTCTAACAAAAATCATCAACTTCATTCATAACATCGGAGTCTTCATTTAAAACCAAGAGGCCTTTGACTTGAAGTGTTGAGAGACCCTTGAATCTTGATTGTTCTCATGGAGCCATAAGACTACTCCATATTGCACTTGCTCGAGTATTGTTGCCCAAAAGACTGTTGGTCGCGAAGCCCTAATACTGCCCTTTGCTTGAATTACTGTAATGCCGTAGCCCAAAAGATTGTAGATTGGGAAGCTCGTTGAGACCTTCGGTGCCGAATTGAGGAAGCTTCCAATGTTGCACATGACTTGGCTGGGGATACTGCTGGGAAGTTAATTGCCCTTTGCCGAGGGAGCCTTTAAGACTTGACCGTAGCCCCTAGAGTGCCATCATTGATTGCGAGAAAGGTCCACCCTTGATTGGGGAAACGAGCACGGGCACACATGACAAGAGGGATTTTTGACATCCCTTTTGAGGGACTTTGAGGATAGTCTCACACATCTTTCTTGAGCATAGCCCCTAGGGCGTATTGATTGCCAAATGAAGCAAAAGAATCCCTTGTTCTTGAGTCACATAGCCCCTAGGGCGTCACCATTTGTTGAGCAAAGTAAGAGTGACTCGTCCTCGTGTGAGGGAATAAACATGAGAGGATATGGCAAGAGCTACTCCATTTCTCGGGAGCCTTTCGGCGTACTTTAGAAGCACATACTTGAAGAAGCCTTGAAAACTGAGACACATGTTGTTGCTATTTGCTGCCCAAGCCAATTGACTAGCTAGGGATTATTTGTGCAACCTCGTGCCCTTTTATGATGGGCTTGTTCTCGGATGGATCTTGGTTACCACGGGCCTTCTTTTCATGAACCCAAAAATGCACACTGCTGGAGAATGATGCCGATAACCCAAGACAACCTTTGATGGTGCTATATCTTGTCGAGCCTTTTGCAATCCCAAAGTTGACTCGGTGGGGAATTGACTTGCTGAGGAGATTCAACGTAGAACTTGTATTCTTCAGAGGCCGGGGATCTCCATTTCTCTTTCCCTTCTCTCTCTCACTCTCTCATTTTTTTTTATGACGTACCCTGTTTTTTGCCTAGACCGCCCTTTCGGGTTTTCAATCTAGCGGGCATCTCTTTTGCGTCTTCATCATATTTTGTTTTGACTCAATTGATGAGGAAGTGTGCATTGACTCTAGCTGAGGAGATAAGACATGTGATTTTGCGGTGGAGACCTTTTGTCACTAATGATGAGTGACATTGACTTGACTAGGGAAGTGTCCCTAGTATTGTCATGTATTTTTTTTATTGAATTGAATGACTCGCGAAGGCAAGTAAGTCATTAAGAGAGAAGAGAAGGAAAGCCCCAATTTGATTGCAAGAAATTGGGAGTATGCAGAAAGAATAGAAGTCCTTAGACTCGACAAGGAGCGCGAAATGATTCCAAATCTAAGAAAGTTGTTCAATCTTTTTGGTGATTAATTCATTGGCAAATGAATCGTACAAAGATGTCTTGACAAGTTCGAGATGAAGGTCGATCACCATAACGCTCTAGGGCTAAACATTTCTTCTTTCTTGCATGAGACCGGACCCGCAGGTTGCCTACGTTCCTCCAGCGTAGAGGCTCAGGTCACCGTAGTTCTTGTGGTGTTCTCCATTCTTCGGGATGGAATTATTTCTTCGTCGTGTAGCTTCGTCCTCCTTTGGTGGATGGAATGATGTTGATCTTGATGTGAACTTCTTTGATTGAGGGGGATTTTTTTTTTTTTTTGTGCTCTAACTTTTGCCTAGGTTGATTTGATGATTTCAACCTAGCGAGCTTTTTTTTTTTTTTTTTTTTTTTTTTTAATCCCCTTTGAAAACTTTGCTTGACTTCTTCATGATTGTTGCTCCACCTTGTTTGTCTTGGCTTCGTCGTTGATGTTGGCGTCGATGTTTAGCCCCTAGGCGTTCAAGCGATGACCTTGTTCTAAAACTTGTTTAGACATCTTTTCATCATTTTGCCAAGAATTAGATTGAACAACTTGGAAGAGTGTATGAGGACAAGAACGACTTTTTTTTATTCGATGATAAGACTCGACACTTAACATGGGACGAGAGAAAACATTAATGCACACTAAAGAGGACTTTGACTCTTTTTTTTTTTTTTTTTAATTCCTATTACTAGGTAGAGAAAGAGAAACGGAGATTGTTGTTGTAGTCCCCATTGTCGTTGTAGTCTCCTTGTGGAATGATTTCTTGTAGAAGCCCCATTTCGAAACCAAATCATTCTTCTTTGATGAGTTCTTGCATGTTGGCACTCTCTAAAGGTTTCTCTTCACCCACAGTAAATTCGCCGTTGTCGAACAAATCTTGGATGATGTTTCAGAGAAGGAAGCACCCTTCGGTAGTATGGCCACTATGCTTGTGGTAGCCACGCCATTCACCATATGCATGATTCTTCGGTATCGTCTTCGGCTTGTACCCCTCCAAAGGCTTGACCTTTCCACTTGCCACCAAAGTTTCAAATGCTTCGGCTTGGGTTACTCCTAGGAGAGGAGTGAAAACTCGGTTGTTGGCGGTACCTTTGTAGCTTTTGAGGGTCGGGCCACTTGAGCATGCTTTACCATTGAACTTTGCTTTGCCGTCGGTGAGCTCTTGCAAATGGGCTTTGAGTTCGGAAACCTCTTCCTCGTGAATTCTTCTTTCATAATCAAGACGGGCCTTGAGTTCGGAAACCTCTTCTTTGTGAATCCTCTTGTCGATATCGAAACGGGCTTGCCACAAATTGTCTTTACGGCGGGCATCCTCGACAATCCTATCCATTTGTTCCCCCATTGATTTCTTTATGTTGAGTAACCCTTCGTTGGACACGGGAATGCCGTTGTCGTTGCCGTTTGAAGCCATTGGACCTATTGAGAGAACACGGTCGATCTTAGGATGGCCCCACAAACACCTTTTGAGTAAAATGATTTCACTCACAAACAAGAAAAGACTCAACCACATAAAGAAAAATGACTCCTTTTTTTTTATTTACAAAGTCGGAAGGACGGAGTCCTCTTTGGGGTTTCTAGAAAAAATAGTGGAATCGTCACACTAGTATATAGACCTTCTCGCGGTCCCATATACTCATCGGATTCCACCACGCTTGTGATACCTACATGTGACGGGATTAAACTAAATTAATGTAGTAAATCATACATGCGGGGACGGATTTTTTATTTTCATCCAAGATAGCCACTTTTGGGGACGGAGTTTTATTTCGTCCATTGCAACAAGTTGGCATGTATGATTTGAAGACATTAGTTTAGGGAAATCTCGGTACATGAAAACCGACTTGAGTCACGGAGTGTTAGACCTTAAACTAGAATTGTGTGGCTTGTGCTCGGCTTGAATATGAGGCTCAAAGGTCACCCCCGGCATGTAGTCATGAACTACGCCACGGGCTGAGGTTTACCGCTTCGAAAGAGCCAAGGTCGAGTGGAGCTTGAAACTTTTTAGGATGGGCCTCGACGAGTTTGGGGTTGGACTTGTGCGACTCGATAGTGAGCAGTTGATAAGAATATGTGCATGTAGTGTGAGGTCTAACATGTGACAAAACATTTTTTTTTTCAAAAGAAATAAATAAAAAAACAAATAAGCACATAATTACAACTTTCGAATCACCCGTGTGACCGATAAAAATAAACAGAAAGTAAAAGAAATTGTATGCAGGCCCGGTGCCTACACACTGTCATTCTGTTCTGTTTCTGTGCACTGTTCTGTTCCGGGAATGCGCCCAGAAGCGCGCGCATTGTGTTGCCTATGCGGAAGGCGCGCGCGTGAGAGGAAGCAGGGCAGAGGCGCCCGCTTCTGGTGAGAACCTGCAAATCAGTGGGTTCAAGGGATTGCCTTGACCCTTAATTAAGAAAACTTTCCCCTGCAGAATTTGTTAGCACAGAAACATGGAATTGAAGGACAAGAAAGGAGGCGGGCGATTCTGGTAATAAGGGTCGGACGCGCGCGCTTTAGGCCAAGAAGGCCGGAGGCGCGCGCTTCCTACCCTTTTTACCAGAATGCCCAGAAAACAGAATAAAAGAACACCAAAAATGAAAACGCAAGTTTAACCCTCTATCGTCCCCAGCGGAGTCGCCACTGTAGATACCCCGGGGAACCACGGCTTGGCTAGAGCGGTGAATTATCCTAGGATGTCTAACTTGTTTTAGATTGTTTAGAGTCGCCACCTATGTTTTTAAAGGAACATAAGAAAAACCTAGAAATAACCTAATTTATATACAAAACCAGAGATTCGGGAGAGAAGGGTTCGGGGGTTAGGTGACGGAGTGGGAAGTACTTAAACACCCACTCCGCCCCGCTTACGCGGGTCTTGCTACTATTGGTGTTCTAATATTTACATGTCTTTCAATTAATTAAATAGAAATGTGCTAACAATTGTGATGAGAAGAAAAAGGGGAAATAAAGGGGAAATAAAATAGAATTATTTTATTTATTTAATGATAAAGATTACATGTAACAAGTAATGTTAAAGAATTACATTAAGAGATGAAGAGAAATTAACATGGTGAATTAAAGTTAAGATTAAAATGTAGGGAGATAACCTTAACTAACTTCAATGTGTGAAGTAGTCATGTTGGTCATGTCCCATTAATGGGGATTGCATACATCAAGAAGAAGAAAACAAAGGAAGAAAATGGAGTTGTACCTTGAGAAAGAGGACTTGGAACCTTGACTTGAAAGTGTTGTTGTTGTAATGAAATTGTTGTAGAACAATTTGTGTAGAGTCTTGTTACTAAGAACTCTTGTTGGGAGAATTTGTGTATAATGTAGTTGGTGAATCAAGGTTGGAGTCCCTTTCTAAGGTAGAAGATGATGGTTTTTATAGGTAAAAAAGAGAGGAAAATGATGGAGGGAAATTGGTCATCCATGTGAGATGGAATTGACCAATAGAAAATAAGATAAATAAAATAATTAATAAAAGGAAATAAAAGAAAATCAAATGAAATAAAGATGAAATATTTAGTTTTTGGAAGAAGGCTAGAATAAAGGATTTGGTAGTTAATGAAATAAGGGGGGATGAACTTGGATGTAAAAAAGAGGTTTTTTGTGATCAAAGAAGATGTTTGTAAATAAGAAAAGAGAGGGAAATAAGGTGCAATCCGTTACTGCCAAAGTGGGAAGCGCGCGGGTCCCGATTTAGGGGCGAGACGCGCGCGCGGCCCGTTGACAGTGTCGGAGGCGCCCGCGGGTAAAAATGACAGAATGACAGAAAGATTCTAAAAGTTAATTCTGTTATGCAGTTTAGTCCAAAACTAACGGAATCAGTTAAAAACTTAACCGAAGTAACAGAAATCAACAAAAATAAGTCAAATAAAAATACTTTGTATGCAATCGGGGTGAGAGGTCCAAGGCGGGGTGTCTACAAGTACTTTATTTCTTTATGCTTTGTTTTAGGTTTTATTCAAGTTTCAAGGTGTAAACAAGATTTGGGAGATTATTCATCATCAAGCGTTTATCCAGGTTTATGATTTTTAATTATATTCTTGTGTTTATTGCTATGTCGATGAGTAGCTAATTTTATTGTTCATGGATTGGGAGTAATAACTATCAAATCTCTATGCTAAATTGGGCTTAATTAAATATTAATCTTGTTCTTGTTCATAAGAATAGAACTTAATTAATTTAAAGATTTCATTAATATGACTTGATATTTTTGGTCTTTAAATCATCTTGGTTTAGATTGTTACACTAGCGTGGATAATTTATATATTGAATCATATTCTTGTGATTAGATTTAATTGAGGACCTCGCGGAAATCAAAAGAATTTAAGATCAAGTGTTCTTAAGAACTTAATAAATTTTTTTTGTGTGTTGTTGACTTAGTGGAATTCATCACATAAAGATAATAATAGGGTTGTAATCCGGAGACCAGACCGTCCCAACTCTTAAATAAGTGAACGATTTCTTGAAAAAGTTTAATAATCTTTTTAATAAAATAGCATAGAGAGGAGATAGTTGTGAACCCCAATCTGTGAATCTTCGTAATCTTGAATTAAATCTGTCGCGACCCCGGACCCCGCGGGCCCCGGGACCGCGAGCTGGACGTCGACTCTAAAGCCAAAACTATGAAATACCAAGGTTAAAAATTCCATTTAATACCAAAAGGTGGTAATCCAAAGTTTTACAAAACCAAGTTTAATAAAAACCAATTACAACTGTCATAAACTTCCACAAGTTTATGCTTAACAAAATACAAATACATAAATCCTAATGACGTCAATGTTTGGTACAATTATCCCAAAAGGTTACACATTTATATAATGTAAACCAACCTATACAACTTTCCCCAAAAGAACGGATCCACACTCGACGTCCTCTTTCTCGTGATCAGCGAGACTAATCCTTAGCACCTGGGGGGGGGGGGGGTTAAGGAAAAACAAAGATAAAAGGAAAGGGGTGAGATAAATCTCAATAAGTTACTAATGCAACTACATGACATGCTATGATGCAAGAAGCAATAATCAATAATAAATATCACATAGCACATAGCATTTATCACCTAACAGATAGCAGCGGAAATAAACACATAACAAAGGATATAGCCAAGGTTTTCCAAACCGGAACATCCAAATAAAGGATCGCTGCGCAGCTTTAATAATCAACCAATCATCATCTTCATAATTGCATAATAGCCGAAGAGAAAACCCCGGTACCGGAACCAATAACATGAAAGTGTCACAAGGGACAAGGACCATGACACAAAGTCATGCCCGCTAGCCAGATACATTCACAAAGGAACGCTGACTTATCCTTTCCAAGGCCAATCTGGAGAAGGGGTATAGAAGGGGGCAAAACAATGGTCAACATTATAATGGACTTGGCTTTGCCATTATAATCTTTCCCATCGCCCGAACACACACAAAATACCAGCTGGGCTTTCACGTAAAGGCTAAGTAATAAAATACTAGCACGATAAACAACAAAGGATTCCAAAGTAGGGAATCATGCCAAATAATCACCAAGGAGATGAAATGAACCAACAATGCACAATAAAGGTGCTTCAAAATCCAAATTAACAATTAATGAATTTCAAACACAAACTTGATAAAAAAGGACCCGATTCTATTACTAAAGTATACTACAATGATCACTAAGGTCAACTAGAAGGACACCCAAGACTTAGACCAAAACACGTTCTTCAATCACACAATTTTGACCAATGTTAAACTTTCAGAGACCTGTGCGGCCGCCCAGAAGGGTATGTGCGGTCGCCCAAAAAGACCCAAAACAAGAACAAAAGCTTTCAGATAGATGTGCGGTCGCCCAGACTATTTTGTGCGGCCGCCCAATCATCTGAATTTCTGGAAATCAGGATGAACAACAAAGGTTCTTCCATTTTCAAACCCAAACACATTTCCACTCAAAATCCAACATTCCAACTCACATACTAATGTACCAAAACAACTTATAAGTCTAAAAAGACTCCTAAAACAACATTTAACACTCGAAATCAAGAATCAAACCCAACATTCAAGATTTCACCATTTTTGATCAAAACCCAAATAAATTCCAAACAAATTCAAAACTCATCCAAACTTCAAATGGAACACATCAAACACTATCTAAGCATGATATGAACATTTTAGCATTAAAATGGGGGAAAAGTAACTTACTTGCAAATTCTCAAAGTTGATGGATTTCGATTCTTTTTGGCTTCCTACGATCCTATCGACGATCTAAACAAGGTTCACGTTTTAAGAAATGAGAGAAGATGATGGGAAGATGGAGAAAATGAAGAGAGAAGAAAGAAGATGAAACTTACCTTTTTTACTTGGAGAGAGAGAGAAAGAAAATGGCTGGGAGGGAGAAGAGAGTGAGGGAGGAGATGAGGGAAGGAGTAGGAAGGGAGTAGGGAATGATTTGAAGAATTTACACTTAGGCCCCCTCTCTCACACTACACACAATTTCAACACTCCCTACTAACAATTAAGACCCAACAATATTACCCTAGCACAAATGACCCAAATAAAATGCTCGGCACAATTATTATAACACATAAAATGTACACATAATTATTTAAGTAAATGATAATTTAAATAAATAAATAAGCAAATAATTAAATAAAAATCATTTAATTACTAATAAAATAGAGCCTATATTTCGGGTCGTGACATTCACTCCCCCTTAAAGAAAATTCGACCCGAATTTTAACGGGACTTACCTTAAATAAAAAGCCACGGAAATTTCCTCTCGATCTCATCACGAAGCTCCCACGTCGACTCCTCGATGTTATGATTCCTCCAAAGAACTCGAACCAACGCGATGCTCTTGCTCCTCAACTCTTGGACCTTGGAATCTAAGATCCGAACTGGTCGTTCCTCATAAGTCATATCGGGCTCAATATCTTCCGGTACCCTCGGTAACACGTGAGACGGATCATGAACATACTTCCGAAGCATAGAAACGTGAAAAACATTGTGCAACCGGTCTAAGGATGACGGTAACGCAAGTCGATACGCTAGAAGTCCAACCTTTCCCAAAATCTCAAACGGACCAATAAACCTCGGAGCCAATTTACCTTTCTTCCCAAATCTACGAATACCCACCTTCGGAGATACTTTCAAGAATACCAAATCACCAATCTGAAAACTAAGATCTCGCCTTCTGTTGTCTGCATAGCTCTTATGTCGACTCTGGGCTGTCTTCAATCTATCCCGGATAACTTTAACCCTTTCAACTGAATCCCGAAGCAAATCAATACCCAAAACTTTCGCTTCACCAACCTCATCCCAACAAATAGGCGATCTACATTTCCTTCCATACAAGGCCTCAAACGGTGCCATCTCGATACTAGCCTGATAACTGTTGTTGTAAGAGAACTCCACTAACGGTAGGTGCGAATCCCAAGAATCTGAAAAGTCTATCGAACAAGCTCGCAACATATCCTCCAAAATCTGAATAGTCCTCTCGGATTGACCGTCGGTCTGAGGATGAAAAGCTGTACTAAATCGCAAATCTGTACCCAAAGCTTCCTGAAACGCCTTCCAGAACCTAGAAGTAAACCTCGGGTCTCGATCTGACACAATGCTAATCGGAACCCCATGCAATCTAACGATCTCATCAATGTAAAGGGTCGCAAGCTTCTCCATCGAATACCTGATGTCAATAGGCAAGAAATGAGCACTCTTGGTCAATCTATCCACTATTACCCAAACACTGTCGTACTTCCTACGGGTACGAGGCAGTCCCGTAACGAAATCCATAGTCACATGCTCCCATTTCCACTCGGGAATCTCTAACGGCTGAAGCAATCCCGCGGGTCTCTGATGCTCGGCTTTGACCTGCTGACACGTTAAACACCTCGATACATACTTGGCTATTTCCCTTTTCATATTAATCCACCAAAATTGTTGCTTCAAATCCTGATACATCTTTGTACTACCCGGATGAATAGTATACCTCGATTTGTGACCTTCATCTAAAACTTGCCTCTTTAATCCACTAACATCGGGTACACACAAACGACCACGGAAAGTCAACACTCCCACCGGGCTAATAGAAAAATCCTCGAAATTCTTTTCCTTTAATTTACCCATTAATTTCACTAACTCGGGATCTTCTTTCTGAGCTTCCTTTATCCTCTGAACTAGGGTCGGAGATACCCTAATATTCACAAAAATAGCCCCATGTCTCGATTCACGAGGAGACCAATCTCGAATATCCTCAAGCATTTTCCATTCTCGAACCATCATCGAAGCCACATAAGATTTTCTACTAATCGCATCGGCTACCACATTCGCCTTCCCCGGGTGATAAGAAATCGTACAATCATAGTCCTTTAACAATTCCATCCATCGACGCTGTCGGTTGTTCAATTCCTTCTGAGAGAATAGGTACTTCAAACTCTTGTGATCGGTAAAAATCTCAAACTTCGCTCCATAAAGGTAGTGCTTCCACTTGTGCAACGTAAATACTATAGCCGCTAACTCCATATCATGAGTCGGGTAATTCTGCTCACTAGGGGTCAACTTCCTCGAAGCATACGCAATTACTTTCCCATTCTGCATCAACACACAACCCAAACCCTCTTTCGAAGCATCACTGTAAATCACTAGGCCATCGCTCCCATTAGGCAAGGTCAAGATCGGTGCGGTAGTCAACCTCTTCTTCAATTCCTCGAAACTCTTGTCACATTTCTCGGTCCACACAACGGAACATTCTTCCGGGTCAACTGAGTCATCGGAGTAGCAATCCTCGAGAACCCTTCAATAAATCTTCGGTAATACCCGGCTAAACCCAGAAAACTACGAATCTCGGTCACTGACTCGGGCCTCTTCCAATCCACTATGGCTTCAATCTTTGAAGGATCCACCGAAATCCCATCTTTCGAAATAACATGACCCAGAAATGACACCTTCTCGAGCCAAAATTCGCATTTACTAAACTTCGCAAATAATTTCTCCCTCGCAAGGACGGATAAAACTGTCCTCAAATGCTGCTCGTGCTCCTCTCGAGATTTCGAATAAACAAGAATGTCGTCGATGAAGACCACCACAAACGAATCAAGATAAGGATGGAAAACTCGGTTCATCAAATCCATAAACACGGCCGGCGCGTTAGTCAACCCAAACGGCATAACCAAAAACTCATAATGACCATAACGAGTGCGTAAAGCAGTCTTCGGAATATCCTCCGATCGAACCTTCAACTGATGGTACCCACTCCTCAAATCAAGTTTAGAGAAAACCACGGACCCTTGAAGCTGATCAAACAAATCATCGATATGCGGTAGAGGATACTTATTCTTCACCGTAACCTGATTCAACTTTCTGTAATCTATACACAATCTCAAGGAACCGTCTTTCTTTCGCACAAACAAAACCGGTGCTCCCCACGGGGAAACACTAGGGCGGGTAAACCCTCTATCAAGCAACTCTTGCAACTGAACCTTTAATTCCTTCAACTCTGCGGGAGCTAACCTATACGGTGCTTTCGAAATTGGAGCCGTACCCGGCAGAAGATCTATACAAAACTCAATCTCACGATCGGGAGGCATATCATACTCGGTAGAGAAAACATCGGGAAATTCCCGAACTACCCGAACACTATCAAAACTAGGGGATTCCTTCCTAGTATCAAGAACACTAGCCAAATACCCCTCACAACCACTATGCAATAATCTTCTCGCTTTTATAAAAGAAATTAAGCGAACCTTTCTACTCAGAGGACTAGCCTCAAAAACAAATTTAGGCACATCGGGAATCGAAAAAGTAACAGTTTTCTTACGGCAATCAACAGAAGCATGAAACTTGCTCAACCAATCCATACCCAAAATGACATCAAAGTCTTGGATAGGAAGAACTACCAAATCCGCACAAAGGACTCGACCACAAATAACCACATCACAAGCACGAAAGACTCGATCGGAAATCAGCATTCTCCTATAGGGGTCGACACCTCTAGCACGTACGGTAAAGACTCAAATGCAGCATTTAACATGGAAGCAAATTGCACAGAAATGTATGAATGAGATGATCCTGGATCTACTAACGCTCGTGCGCACACATTAGACACAGAAACAATACCTCCAATAACGGATGGATCGTCGGTAGCTTGTTCTTGATTCATGGCATAAACCTTCCCTTGAACTTTGGGCTTCCCGGTAACATCCCTTTTCTGACCTTGATTAAACCCAACTCCTGACCCGGATGCTTGACCTCGGTACCTCGTGCACTCTCTCGCAAAGTGCCCCATTTCACCACAATTGGTGCACTTGCCTTGCTTTTTCCAACACCTATCCTCTGCATGGCCTACCTTCTGACAAAAGGTACAAGGCTTCCTCATTAGGCTCCCTTGGTTCCCGGAAGTGGTACCCGGGTTCCTTGGGATCGGTTGCCCTCGGGACTGAGATTGTCCCCCAAAGTTACCTCGATTATCAATTCTTGGTTGCGACTTGCTCTGCGCTCCTTGCTTACTCGGGTTGGCCACCTCGGTCTTCCGCTTATGTTCCCCAATATCTTGCTCTATCAAATAGGCTCGGTCCACCGCATCTTGGAATGTCACAATCCGTTGAGCTATCAGTTGAGTACGGATGGAGGTCTTCAATCCCCGAATGAATCTCATAGCCTTTTGTTCCTCGGTCCTCACCAAATAGTCGCAATACCGGGCTAATTCTATGAACTTAGCCGAGTATTGTGCTATAGACAACACACCTTGCTCTAGGTTGAGTAGCTCGATCTCCTTTCGGTTTTGATCAACAACCGGAATGAAATGCTCCTTGAATTTGCGCACGAACAACTCCCACGCATACACCGTGTGAGTATCATCCCAAGTAGCTTTAACACCTTTCCACCAATGCTCGGCGGCTCCCACAAGCTTGTAAGCCGCAAATCGGACCTTGTCCTCATCCGTGCACCCAAATACATCATAAATCTTTTCCATAGACTCGATCCACAACTCAGCTTTCCTTACATCGGTTCCCCATTGAATTCAACCGGTTTCAACTTCAGAAATTGCTCTAAACCATAACGGGGTGGTGCTTGCTCTACCCTCGGGCCTTGATCATGTATGGCCTTCATGGCCGCCTCAAACATGCCTTGAAACATGGCACGGGCTTCATCCCTTGTATCATTCTGATTCTGTGCCCCACTAGTTCCTCCTCTGTTTCTTCTTCCAGACATTGAGAACAATTACCTGCATAAAACATCAACCGTTAATCACTCCGCACACTACTACCCACCTAGGTCATACTAATCCACCTAGACTTATACATAGAACTAATGCCATAGCTCTGATACCAACTGTCGCGACCCCGGACCCCGCGGGCCCCGGGACTGCGAGCTGGACGTCGACTCTAAAACCAAAACTATGAAATACCAAGGTTAAAAATTCCATTTAATACCAAAAGGTGGTAATCCAAAGTTTTACAAAACCAAGTTTAATAAAAACCAATTACAACTGTCATAAACTTCCACAAGTTTATGCTTAACAAAATACAAATACATAAATCCTAATGACGTCAATGTTTGGTACAATTATCCCAAAAGGTTACACATTTATATAATGTAAACCAACCTATACAACTTTCCCCAAAAGAACGGATCCACACTCGACGTCCTCTTTCTCGTGATCAGCGAGACTAATCCTTAGCACCTGGGGGGGGGGTTAAGGAAAAACAAAGATAAAAGGAAAGGGGTGAGATAAATCTCAATAAGTTACTAATGCAACTACATGACATGCTATGATGCAAGAAGCAATAATCAATAATAAATATCACATAGCACATAGCATTTATCACCTAACAGATAGCAGCGGAAATAAACACATAACAAAGGATATAGCCAAGGTTTTCCAAACCGGAACATCTAAATAAAGGATCGCTGCGCAGCTTCAATAATCAACCAATCATCATCTTCATAATAGCATAATAGCCGAAGAGAAAACCCCGGTACCGGAACCAATAACATGAAAGTGTCACAAGGGACAAGGACCATGACACAAAGTCATGCCCGCTAGCCAGATACATTCACAAAGGAACGCTGACATATCCTTTCCAAGGCCAATCTGGAGAAGGGGTATAGAAGGGGGCAAAACAATGGTCAACATTATAATGGACTTGGCTTTGCCATTATAATCTTTCCCATCGCCCGAACACACACAAAATACCAGCTGGGCTTTCACGTAAAGGCTAAGTAATAAAATACTAGCACGATAAACAACAAAGGATTCCAAAGTAGGGAATCATGCCAAATAATCACCAAGGAGATGAAATGAACCAACAATGCACAATAAAGGTGCTTCAAAATCCAAATTAACAATTAATGAATTTCAAACACAAACTTGATCACAAAGGACCCGATTCTATTACTAAAGTATACTACAATGATCACTAAGGTCAACTAGAAGGACACCCAAGACTTAGACCAAAACACGTTCTTCAATCACACAATTTTGACCAATGTTAAACTTTCAGAGACCTGTGCGGCCGCCCAGAAGGGTATGTGCGGTCGCCCAAAAAGACCCAAAACAAGAACAAAAGCTTTCAGATAGATGTGCGGTCGCCCAGACTATTTTGTGCGGCCGCCCAATCATCTGAATTTCTGGAAATCGGGATGAACAACAAAGGTTCTTCCATTTTCAAACCCAAACACATTTCCACTCAAAATCCAACATTCCAACTCACATACTAATGTACCAAAACAACTTATAAGTCTAAAAAGACTCCTAAAACAACATTTAACACTCGAAATCAAGAATCAAACCCAACATTCAAGATTTCACCATTTTTTATCAAAACCCAAATAAATTCCAAACAAATTCAAAACTCATCCAAAATGGGGGAAAAGTAACTTACTTGCAAATTCTCAAAGTTGATGGATTTCGATTCTTTTTGGCTTCCTACGATCCTATCGACGATCTAAACAAGGTTCACGTTTTAAGAAATGAGAGAAGATGATGGGAAGATGGAGAAAATGAAGAGAGAAGAAAGAAGATGAAACTTACCTTTTTTACTTGGAGAGAGAGAGAAAGAAATGGCTGGGAGGGAGAAGAGAGTGAGGGAGGAGATGAGGGAAGGAGTAGGAAGGGAGTAGGGAATGATTTGAAGAATTTACACTTAGGCCCCCTCTCTCACACTACACACAATTTCAACACTCCCTACTAACAATTAAGACCCAACAATATTACCCTAGCACAAATGACCCAAATAAAATGCTCGGCACAATTATTATAACACATAAAATGTACACATAATTATTTAAGTAAATGATAATTTAAATAAATAAATAAGCAAATAATTAAATAAAAATCATTTAATTACTAATAAAATAGAGCCTATATTTCGGGTCGTGACAAAATCTTTGTTTGCTTAGTGATCTTTAATTTAGTAATTTATTTTCATTGTTTAGTAGTTAATTTAGGTTAATCAAAATCAATCAAAAACCCCCTTGGTTCGTTTACACTAATTAAATTCACTTGTTTGTCCAACAAGTCTCTGTGGGATCGACCCTCGCTTTCGCGCGTTACTACATCGGTAACTAGTGCGCTTGCTAGGTATTTATTACTTGGAATTTTATCCATCAATATATGATAGGATACAATCTATAGCAAGAAATATTGGATTTCTCATAATAGAAAGTATTGAGGTAAAGTTCATTGAGAATGATAAATTTACCACTTATCAAAATGCAATGTCTGCTCCATATTAAATTGATAGCTTGGAGTCATAAAATCTAAAAGGCAATCCATATATAATAATCAAGTTTGGAACTTGATCATTCTAACCTAAGGTGTAAAAACCAGAGGATGGAATTAAGTTTTCTTGGAGAAAACTAACATGGATATCAATGGAACATACTAAGTAAGCAAGACTAAATGTGAAATGTTGACTCATATTTCGAATATGATAAAACTTTCTCACTCGTAGTCATGCTTTAAGTTATTAGAAATCTTATTGCCATATTTTTATATTTGGAATATGAAATTTGACAAATAGATGTCAAAACAGTGTCCCTTAACAGGAACTCACTTAAGGATGTATTGGATACAACCTAAAGGTTTTGATAGTCTAAAAATTTTAATAAATTATGTAAGTTGCGGAAATCCATGGGATGGGTTGAAGCAAGCTTTTTGGAGTTAAAACAATCGTTTTGATGAAGTGCTCAAATTGTTTGAAATTCATCAAAGATGATACTAGTGTTTGCTAAGAAATTAGTGGGAGCGTAGTCTAATTCCTAGTCTTATATATGTGGTTGACATATAATTCATTTTGAAAGAGTTTCTTAATGAAGGAATTAGGAAGAAGTCACTTATATCCTTGGAATTAATATCTATTGATATAAATCTAGGAAGTTGATTGGTTTGTGTCAAAGTACTTGTAGAGACAAAGTACTGAATTATTCAGTATGCAAGAATCTTGGAGAAGAACTTGCAAGGTTGTCTGATGACAATGTTCTTGGCAAGACTTAGTCTTATTGGAAGACTAATGAGCAAGAATACATGATTAGGATTCCATATGCTTCGGCAATTGGATCTATCATGTACGTCATATTATGTACTTAGACGGGATAACTCGTATACTTGGAGTATGATAAGAACAGACTAATCATATCCTAGTGAAAGTTACTAGATAGTGGTAAAGAATGTCCTTATGTACTTGAGAAGAACTAAGGATGCATTCTTGATGGTTGTTGACATGGAAATGATCTAGTAAATGGTTACATAGATGCATGCTTCCACATCGACAAGGGTAATTTAATCGCAGTATAAACTTATATTTAAAGTAAGTGCTATTTATTGGAATAGTTCCAACCAAATACACTGTAAATTATTCTACGAATAAAATTGAGTATTTAGTTACATGAGTTGTAACTAAGAGAGTTGTTTGAATATAGATGTTATTAGTAAAACTAGAAATAGTTTCTAGTACTACTAAGCTTATGGACCTTTATTGTGAAATAATGGTTATTCCAAAAGCTAAGGTGCCAAAGGCTCATCTATGATCCAAACATACACTCAGACATTTCCATCTCTATGGGAAATCGTTGACATGGTAGATGTCAAAATATGCGAAATATCTGATGATGATAACAAGGATAATCTTCCTACATAAGATCCTACACATGCTGTTATGATGGTCATAAGCTAAGCTCAATGGTATTGGATACGCATTGATTGGGCCTAGTGCAAGTGGGAGATTATTGGAGATTATTCCCTAGGCCCTTGAGAAAGGCCTTACGTTACATTATGTTCTCATTTGTTATGGAGATAACAACCTTAGATTATTATATGTTTTTGCAGATACCCCGGGGGAACCACGGCTTGGATAGAGCGCGAGAGTTACCCTAGGATGTCCACTTGGTTTTAAGAGTCGCCACCCACGTTTTTGGAGGAACGCGAGAAAACCTAAAGAAAGCCAATTTTTGTACGAAAACCAGAGATTCGGGAGAGAAGGGTTCGGGGGTTAGGTTACGAAATGGGAAGTATTTAAACACCCATTTCGCCCAAGCAAAGTCGGTCTTGTTTGTTCATAATTCACTTTAAATATAAATGTGTTCTTCCTATTTGAATAATGATAAAAAGGGGTTTTATTGTTTAAAATGTAGGGAGATAACTCCTAGGCCAATTCAATGTAATGAAAGGGCCATTGGTGTCATGTTCCAAATGGTTTTGGGGTGATTGCACATTTGATTGAAGAAGAAGAAGAATTAGAACAAGAAGAAGAATAAAGTCAAGACATTTTACCTATAATATCTTTCAAAGAGAACCTCTTGAAAAGTCTTGAAGAAGAGGTTGAATACTTGGAGAGAATATCTTTAGTAAATTGCCTAGAGTAAGGTTCAAGGTGGGAAATTCTTAGGGTGCCAAAAGAGGTCAAAAAAGGGTCCAAAGTCCTCCTTCCAATGATGGATTGAAGTGGTTTTTATAGTTGAAAAAGGGGAGTTTTTGGAGCCAAACGGAGTCTCCAAGAAATCTTTCCCAAGCAAAATCATGTATAATGAGCAAGGGAGAGATTCTTGGGCAGAATCTGTAACTGACACACCCCAGAAGCGCGCGTATCCCACCTAGGCGGCGGAAGGCGCGCGCGTCTGGCCTCAAGGGGCGGAGGCGCGCGACTCTGAAAGGCAAAATCTGACAGAATGGACTAGAAAGTTAGAACTGTTATTCAGTTTAGTCCCTGGACTTAACGGAGCCCGTCTGGAACTTAACCAAAGTAACAGAAACTAATAGAAAACACTTAAAAGAGGGAGAAATAAAAAATCAAGTGTGCAATCGGGGTGAGCTGTCACGACCCGAAAACCCGCCTCTATTTTCTTAGTAATAAATATTTAAATATTTATTTATTTCTTATTTATTTATTTAAATTATTTATTTATTTAAATAATTATGTGTGCATTTTGTGTTTCATAATATTTTATGCCTAGCATTTAATTGGTTATTTGTGCTAGTGTAGAGTGTTGGGTCTTAGTTGTTAGAGGGGAGTATAAGAGTATTGTGTTGTTAGTGGAGGAGGGGCCTTAAGTGTAACATTTCTTTTTATCTCAACCTCCCACCCCCTCCCTCTCTCTCCCAGCACACTCAATCCATTCTCTCTCCTCCATTGTTGCTAGAGAAGGTAAGAACTCTCTCCTCCTTCTCTCTTCTTTTTGATCATCTTCCTTTCATTATTTCTTATTGCTCATTTTATGAAAAATGCATAGATCGTCACTAGGATCGTTTAGAGCCAAGAAAATTTGAATTCCGTCATCTTTCATAATTTAGAGCCAAGAAAATTTGAATTCCGTCATCTTTCATCTATCTATGATGCTTGGGTTGTTAAGTGATGATTTGTGGGAAATTTAGAATTTATTTGAAATTTATTGGTATTTTGTGTAATTTTATATTATTTATGACTATGTTCAAATCTTAGTAAAATTGGTTTATAGTTGTTATAGAAAGCTTTTATAAGCTTAGAAGTCATTTTTATACTTCACTATACAAGTTAGAATTTGTTGTTTTGGATACGTAGTTTTATGTTATTTAATAATTTTGGGGTTATTTGGGTTTTAGAGGCACAAGAATTGAGTTTTCTTGTCTTTAAATGTTAGGATAGAAGTATATATAGGTACTCCTAAGATTTAGAACGAAAAGAGTGAAATTCGGAGCTAAAACAGGAATTTTTCATAATGTCCGGCCGAACACTTTATAAAAATTATCCGTTTTACGTTCAATCTTCCGGAGGCCATAACTTCTTCGTCCGGACTCCGTTTTGGACGTGTAAACTATCGTTGGAAAGCTCTTTTAATAATGTCCGGCCGAACACTTTAGGATGTATTTGGTATGGTCCCTTATCATGGAATCATCGTGTTTTAATAATCATTGTTGTTGGGCTCCTTATGAGCAATTCCGTTTATCGTTGTGGTGCTCTTCATGAGAAACTCTTGTTATCGTTGTTGTTAAACTCTTCATGAGTAACCGTTGCATCTTTATGGTGATTATTTGGTATGGTTCCCTATTTTGGAATCATTAGTTGTTTATCTAAGCTAGTATTTATTACTTGGCATTTATTTGAAAGCCCAGCTGGCATTTGTGTTTGTTTCGGGCGATGCGAAAGATTATAATGGCAATGAGCTGAGTCCATTGTAATTCTTGACCATTGTTTTGCCCCATTATTACCCTCCTCCAGATTGGCCTTGGATGTGAGATGATCTAGCCCCTTTGTGAGCATTATAGCTATTGGTTTTGGGCTTTGACTGTGTGTCATCGTCCCCTTGTTGTTATTGGTTCCGGTACCGGGGGTTTTCTCTTCAGCTTTTATGCTACTATGAAGATGGGTTGATTGGTTTCCTTCAGCTCTTATGCTGCTACGTTGATTGGATGTCTTCAGCTGTTTATGCTAACACGAAGATTGGTTGATAGGAATTGGTTCAAGCTGCGCAGCAATTGTTATATCCTTTGGTTTAAACCTTGGCTCAGTATCCTTTGTAACGTGTTTATTTCAGTCTTATGTGCTGTATGATGAGTTAGTCGTTATTTCCAACTGGTATGGGACGGTTGGCGATAGGGAACTTTCTCATTTGTTGTTATATGATTTACTTGCTCAGTTATATAATTGATTTGCATGATATTATGCCATGTAGATGCATTTAGTAACTTACTGAGATTTTATCTCACCCCGTTTCTTGTTTCAAATTGTTTTTCCTTAACCCCCCCCCCCCCAAGAAAGCAAGTGGTATCGTTTGAGGTCCGTTGTATCGGGAGTCTTCTGAGCAGGTTGATCGCCTTTGGGGTAGTTGCTCTTCAGAGCCTCTTTGTATATGGTTGAAAGGTCGTGGTCGTCCAGGGTTATGTATATACTGTTGTCCTTTGGGAATTTATATTATTAACAGTTGTTCTTGCTTCCGCGTTTGTTTCTAGTCTCCGAGTTATAATCTCGTTGAGGTATTGTTTGTTGGTATTGGTTTATAGTTGAATTCGCGCGCCCGGTTTGGTATTTTGCATTTTGGAGATGTACATTATGTAAATTTTATGTTTATGGATTTTTGGAATTTCCGGGGCGCGACAGTTGGTATCAGAGCAATGGTTTTAGATCTTGAAAGAGAATAAGAACTCTGATATTGAATAGGTTTCAGTACTTGGGTGTTATAATTTGAGCAGTTTAGAAAACTAAGTTTTCTTGAAGATGAGGTTAAGGTAGAAGTGGTTGAGTTATGAGTCATGATATTGACGTCGAGTGTTTCTTCTCTTGTGGTATATCAAGTATAGGATTGGTGTCAATAGTGTTGGTTCCATTGGGGTTAGTTGGTTTGGGAATCGAGAGTGCGAGTTTTGAAGGCTTGGACGTACCTATTTCGTAAAGTGGAAATGTCTTGTGCTATATTCGTATGTTAGTTCTCATTAAGTGATTTATGTTGAGGTGTATTCTCGAGTATGAAATTTCGTGATTGCTACTGGTATGTGTAGGGTGATTTAGTTATGTCACCTATGCGGGATATTGATGAGTTAAGTGGTATGGTTTAGCTTTCTACATGCTACGAATTTCTTGTGTGCCATCGATAGGTGGTGAATATTTCTATATTAGTATGTTTGACTTTGTTTAGGAGCATACTAAGTATATATAATGTTCAGGTTCTATATTGAAAATCATAAAATCTTTATTATAAGGATGTGCTGGGAATTTAGCTTATTCTGTTGGCAATATTAATTTTGAAGTCTTGGGTATAATTTATATTGGGGGCAATATGTCGCTTGATCGATAGGGAACTTGGGTTATATGATGAGTTAATATAAGCTACAATACTAATAGGTGAATCGGTGGACGTACGGTATAGGTTGGGTTAAAAGAGTTAAAGATTCAATTTGAGAATTTCTCGATAGGGGATTTTTCTTTACTTTTAGTACATCTACGTGAGTGCATCGGAATTGTTTAGTATGAGGAAATACATAGTTTATTATAAGTGATATTAAGAAGTTGAGTTATTATACTTTTGGAATCATTTTAGTACATGAATGGAGTTGAGTTAAAGCAATACGAGTTATGAGTATATTGTGGAAGTTATAATCATTAATGATGGTAAGCGCGTTAAGTTTGAAGGACTAGACACATTTTGAGAGAGTAATAATTTCTCGAACTATATTGAAGGCATTTTGAGTTTTGGTTAAATGGTTGTTTTATGGTTCTGAATCTCTTCTTGGTGGCGTTTCTCGTTTTGGATTAAGGGTAGGTAAGGAAAGTTGGGTACAGACACTTGGGCATATTAAAGAATACTATGATGTACTATTGGGTCGGTTGGACTGTGATTAGCTAATAGGTTTATTATGATGGTAGTAAAAATCGAGCCTAAGTATCATCGAATTGATAAATGTATACGTGAAAGACTAATGTGGGTTAGCCATTGAAGATTTAGGATTTGCTAAATTCCTGTGGGGTGTTCAAGCACGGATTATTAATTTAAATGGGAGTTAGAGGAAATCTCGTGAAGGTAAAATTTGGGTTGTTTTACGGACTACTAGGTATTTGTAACTGTTTTAGGCTTTCAAAATTTTGGAGTAATGTGATGATGAAATTATAGCGTGGATTTAAGTAAATATTTTGTATTAAAATTTTGGGCTTACATTGTACCTCTAATTTAAGGTGCCATCTAAGGTGAAAGCACTATAATGGAAATCCTTGGAGATATAGCCACTTTGGTGAATATTATGAGGATGAAAAGTTTCTTTAGCTTTCCCTATTTTAAGAAGTTGATTAAGCTCGAGATGGTTTAATGTTTGAATTTCTGGGAAGTAATACTAAGCGGTTTACAAATGGAAGTATCCTTGCAGTGTAATTAAGTTTATGAAATGAGATAAGCTTGTAGTATCTCGAGAGTTATGTTTATGAGCAATTTGGATTCTTAGATTTTGAATATGGATTCTAATTAGTAGTGAAGGTAACGATTGAAGGAAATTAAGTACGAGAGGTTGTTATGTTGTAAGCATTATTTAAGGTTACCATATGATGGTTTAAATTGGATGATTGAGAAATTCGGGAAGTGACGGAACCAGCGTATCCGTGGCTATTTGATCTTTCGGGTAAGTAATTTAAAAATTTGGGACGAATTTTCTTTTAAGGAGGAGTGAATGTCACGACCCGAAAACCCGCCTCTATTTTCTTAGTAATAAATATTTAAATATTTATTTATTTATTTCTTATTTATTTATTTAAATTATTTATTTATTTAAATAATTATGTGTGCATTTTGTGTTTCATAATATTTTATGCCTAGCATTTAATTGGTTATTTGTGCTAGTGTAGAGTGTTGGGTCTTAGTTGTTAGAGGGGAGTATAAGTGTATTGTGTTGTTAGTGGAGGAGGGGCCCTAAGTGTAACATTTCTTTTTATCTCAACCTCCCACCCCCTCCCTCTCTCTCCCAGCACACTCAATCCATTCTCTCTCCTCCATTGTTGCTAGAGAAGGTAAGAACTCTCTCCTCCTTATCTCTTCTTTTTGATCATCTTCCTTTCATTATTTCTTATTGCTCATTTTATGAAAAATGCATAGATCGTCACTAGGATCGTTTAGAGCCAAGAAAATTTGAATTTCGTCATCTTTCATAATTTCCAAGTAAGTTACTTTCCCCCTTCTTTGTATATTAATGCTCATAATTACTATCTATGATGCTTGGGTTGTTAAGTGATGATTTGTGGGAAATTTAGAATTTATTTGGAATTTATTGGTATTTTGTGTAATTTTATATTATTTATGACTATGTTCAAATCTTAGTAAAATTGGTTTATAGTTGTTATAGAAAGCTTTTATAAGCTTAGAAGTCATTTTTATACTTCACTATACAAGTTAGAATTTGTTGTTTTGGATACGTAGTTTTATGTTATTTAATAATTTTGGGGTTATTTGGGTTTTAGAGGCACAAGAATTGAGTTTTCTTGTCTTTAAATGTTAGGATAGAAGTATATATAGGTACTCCTAAGATTTAGAACAAAAAGAGTGAAATTCGGAGCTAAAACAGGGATTTTTCATAATGTCCAGCCGAACACTTTATAAAAATTGTCCGTTTTACGTTCAATCTTTCCGAGGCCATAACTTCTTCGTCCGGACTCCGTTTTGGACGTGTAAACTATCGTTGGAAATATATTTTTGAGTACTACGCAATGGTTCTATTGGCCGCATGGTTCCAGATCAGAATGGTTGTCTTATTGTTGAGGTTTAAGATCAAGGTGTAGTCTCGGTCTATGTTCCGTAGTACTATTCTAGTTGACTTAGTTGGGCACCGTGGAACACTCTAGTGTTTTTTAATGGTTCCTTTGTGAACAAATGTGTTGTGAAATTTGACTAAGTATTGTTTGGGAATGTTTGGGCATCTTATGATGTGTTCAGGATTATTCCAATCAAATTGATTTTAGGATAAGACTTGGTCTAGGTTTTAGGTGATATCCTATAGTACCTAGAGGGTTGTTATGGAACACCAAAGTGATGGGTTTGGTCCGTTTATGATCATGTATGAATAGGTGTAACCTTTTGGGTTCGTTTGAGGTGTTTAGAATTGGTTCGTTTACGAACGGATGTAAAGCGTGAAATGGTGATTGGGTACCTGTGGTTTTGATTAATCTTAAGGTGCATTTATTCGGATTTCCTATTTGGAATTCCATGTGTAAAGAGATGGTTGAGTTCTTAGTCATAGTACTCTTTATGAGTAGACGTTTAGGGTCATTTTGGTAATAGTCTTTGTACCATTTGTGAGTGACCGTTGGGTTGTGCTCTTTATGAGTAACTCGTGGGTATCACATTTAGGATGTATTTGGTATGGTCTCTTATCATGGAATCATCGTGTTTTAATAATCATTGTTGTTGGGCTCCTTATGAGCAATTCCGTTTATCGTTGTGGTGCTCTTCATGAGAAACTCTTGTTATCGTTGTTGTTAAACTCCTCATGAGTAACCGTTGCATCTTTATGGTGATTATTTGGTATGGTTCCCTACTTTGGAATCACTAGTTGTTTATCTAAGCTAGTATTTATTACTTGGCATTTATTTGAAAGCCCAGCTGGCATTTGTGTTTGTTTCGGGCGATGCGAAAGATTATAATGGCAATGAGCTGAGTCCATTATAATTCTTGACCATTGTTTTGCCCCATTATTACCCTCCTCCAGATTGGCCTTGGATGTGAGATGAGCTAGCCCCTTTGTGAGCATTATAGCTATTGGTTTTGGGCTTTGACTGTGTGTCATCGTCCCCTTGTTGTTATTGGTTCCGGTACCGGGGGTTTTCTCTTCAGCTTTTATGCTACTATGAAGATGGTTTGATTGGTTTCCTTCAGCTCTTATGCTGCTACGTTGATTGGATGTCTTCAGCTGTTTATGCTAACACGAAGATTGGTTGATAGGAATTGGTTCAAGCTGCGCAGCAATTGTTATATCCTTTGGTTTAAACCTTGGCTCAGTATCCTTTGTAACGTGTTTATTTCAGTCTTATGTGCTGCATGATGAGTTAGTCGTTATTTCCAACTGGTATGGGACGGTTGGCGATAGGGAACTTTCTCATTTGTTGTTATATGATTTACTTGCTCAGTTATATAATTGATTTGCATGATATTATGCCATGTAGATGCATTTAGTAACTTACTGAGATTTTATCTCACCCCGTTTCTTGTTTCAAATTGTTTTTCCTTAACACCCCCCCAGGAAAGCAAGTGGTATCGTTTGAGGTCCGTTGTATCGGGAGTCTTCTGAGCAGGTTGATCGCCTTTGGGGTAGTTGCTCTTCAGAGCCTCTTTGTATATGGTTGAAAGGTCGTGGTCGTCCAGGGTTATGTATATACTGTTGTCCTTTGGGAATTTATATTATTAACAGTTATTCTTGCTTCCGCGTTTGTTTCTAGTCTCCGAGTTATAATCTCGTTGAGGTATTGTTTGTTGGTATTGGTTTATAGTTGAATTCACGCACCCGGTTTGGTATTTTGCATTTTGGAGATGTACATTATGTAAATTTTATGTTTATGGATTTTTGGAATTTCCGGGGCGCGACATGAGCGGTCAAAGGCGGGGTGTCTACAGAGCCCCTCGGTGGCATGGATTGTGAAGCAAACGCGCCGACGAAAGACAGACATCCGCCTAGGACAACACCAAGAAAAAGGAAGGACTCGATAAAAGCAGGAATTTGAAATTGCAAGGGATGGAGGTGCGCTCCCTGTGTGAGCGGCTTTGGTTAATAAGAAAAGGTTTGGTGGCATGAAGTGGCCTACCGTGGCCGACAGCGGGACCTATCTGGCTGATAGCGAGATCCGTTTGCTGGAAGCGGGACCTGTTTGCTGATAGCGAGATCCGTTTGCTGGGATACGGGACCCGGAGGAACGTTTGCTGGAAGCGGGATCTGTTTGCTGGTGGCCAGATCCGTTTGCTGGAAGCGGGATCCGTTTGCTGGTGGCGAGATTCGTCTGCTAGAATGCGGGACCCGAAGGACCGATTTCTTGAATAGCGGGTACCGAGGGGACCGTTTGCTGAAGTGAGGGACCCGGGGGACCGTTTGCTTGGATGCAGGATTCGGAGGACCGTTTGCTTGGATGCGGGACCCGGAGGAATGTTTGCCAGAAGTGCGGGACCCAGGGGACCGTTTGCTTGGAAGTGCGGGACCCAAGGGACCGTTTGCTTGGATGCGGGACCCAGAGGACCGTTTGCTGAAGTGCGGGACCCGGAGGACCGTTTGCTGAAGTGCGGAACCTGGAGGACCGTTTGCTTGAATGTGGGACCCGGAGGACCGTTTGCTTGGATGTGGGACCCGGAGGACCGTTTGCTGAAGTGCGGGACCCGGAGGACCGTTTGCTGAAGTGCGGAACCCGGAGGACCGTTTGCTTGAATGGATGTAGATTTTGCTTGATGAGGAGGTGGTGATTTTTGTGGCTCACCCAGGACCAAGTTGTTGCCGTGAGTCGCACTTTGATGTTGACTGTTTGACTTTGACTTTCGATGGGGTGCGGGCACAGTTGACTGCGGAGTGCTTTCTGCTGGGGATGAATTGTAGAAACTGATTTTTTGAGAATTAATGGTGTCCATTACAGACTTCATTCAGCTTGTGGAGGTGGAGCTGAAACTCAGATAAGCATGGATGTGACACATTGATTCCCGCGTGGGAAGTAGTGTTTGAACTTGTCAGATTGCAGAAGGCGTGTGCGTCTGGTGTTTGATACGGAAAGCGCGCGCATCTGAATGGCATGGCGGGGGGCGCGCGCCTTGCGCATAAGTTCAGCATATATAAACAGGCGGTTCAATTTTTCGGCGAGTTTTGAAAATTTCAAAGAACCCTCCAAATTCTGAACCAAGTTTTTGCGGAGAAATCACCCTAAAACACTTTCTTGTTGTTCTAGGAGCAATTCTATCATAGAAACGATGTCGGATTGTCAACAATCTCCTCCATTCGAGATGCCACAGGGCGAGGATCCCAAGGTTGGAATTGAGGCGATGGACCCGAGTTTGCTCACGTACCAGCCGCATACCCATATCTCCCACTTTGTCACAGCGGGATTGGTAAGAATCTTTCATTCTCTTTGTGATTTTCGCGCTTTGGGGATGCACTGTTTTAGCTGTATTTTTCGCTGCAACTTCTTTTGTTGGTCGTCGCTGTTTGTTGTTGTTGTTGATTTATTGCAAGAAACATGTTCGGATACCCATTTTCATGCCCACATACTTGCATGCATGTTGAAATTTCTGTTTTGGGTTTGTCCGTTTTCTAGCCGTTATGCTGACGAAATTTTCGTTGTTTCTTGTTTCTTTTCAGGAGTGGAGCCGCCTGTCGGAGATTCGAGGCGGAGCTCATGGTCCGGTTACCATTTGGAGCAAGTTTCCCGAGAATGTCAGGGCTCGAGTTCAGGCCACCCACTTCGGCCTTTTTATTACCAGTCTGCCGGCATTGAAGAATGATCTGGATGTTATTCAGGCTTTGAGAGAGAGATGGTGGGACACCACCCATACTTTTCATCTACCCATGGGAGAGGTCACGATAACGCCCACTGACTTCACGGCATTGACTGGGCTGCCGTTTGTGGGGGAGCCTGTCCCTTGTGTTTTGAGAGGGACCCTTTGGACTGCTGACAAGCTGTTGGCCTTGGTTGACTGTGGCTTCCCGGTGAAGAATTACCGGGTCACTTGGGGGAGCATCCGTCGATACTTTAGCATTCTTGTAGCTGAGCCTTTGGGTGTTACTGCTGAGCGGGTCGATGCTGTGGCCCGTTGTTTTATATGGTACCTGCTGTCCCATACTCTGTTTTCCAGTGGGGGGGGGGGGTCCTCGGCCTCCTTGGCTCTGCTTGACTTGTTAGTAGATTTGGACCAGGCTGGCCAGTATAACTGGGGCGCAGCGGGCTTAGCTGCTTGTTATCACGGCATGGATCTGACCAGCCATTCGACCACTAGCTCGGTCACGGGCTTCAGCTTGTTGTGGGAGGTATACGGCTTTCCCTTTTCTTTTCAGCTTTCTTGTCATTGCCCCACTGTATCTTTGAACTATCATTAATTCTGTTCTTGCCTCTGTTTTGCAGCTATGGGCCTTCACTGTCTTGGAGCTGAGGGACTTCAAGATCAACAGGGAGGGCCAGCCCCAGTATCCAGACTGTGTGAGGTGGTCGTATAGGGAGAGGAACGTGCGAACTAGTACTGCTCCCATTAGCCTGCTTTCGGCTCGACGGCACTTGGATGCTTTGAGGCTAGAGACTGTCGCCTCCTCTTTGTTCCCGTGGAGAGATATTTATGCTTTTATTGAGCACACTCTGATTCCCACCCGTTCGAGGCTTCTGATGAGCTCAGTGGAGTGTATGGCGATGCATCTTGGAGAGAGAGTGTTCTGGCAGCATGGTAGCCAGGTGACAGACTTCCACCACCCTCCTAGGCCAGCGGTTCCTAATGTTTCTCCCTTTTATCCTCGTAACTGGAGGGCTCTTTCAGAGGCAGACCGGGCAGTCTACATTGCGGGGGTTGATGCTACTCCTTTCATTCATCTAGAGAAGGACTATGGGTTATTCAGGGAGCATAACCTCCAGCAGGGTTTCATGTTTACTGATCCGAGGGAGACACATGCTGCTCCACAGACTTCGGCTCGATTCTATCCCACCGGTGCTGGATATTGCTTTGATCCACCTATGACTTTTCCATACTATACTTATTCAAACTTTGGAGTTTTCGAGGAGCATAGGGAGATTGTTCCTGAGGACATGTCGTCGGAGAGAGAGCCTTCTGTTCAGGCTGCTGTGGTATACTTTTCTGGCTGTCTTTGCATTTCTCAGTTCCAGTCTTGCTTTTCGGTTCCTTGTATTGATGCAATTTTCTTTTCTGTCCTCTGTTGTAACAGGTACATGTAGCTGCTTATAGGTACTTGGGCAGACAGAACAAAGGGATGAGGAGGAGACTCCGTCAGCTGGAGGAGAGGGTGCTAGGGCTGTGCAGGGACATTGCTGCTATGACTAGAGATGTTGCTGCTGCTGTCTCTGGTGCCGCGAGCGGAGCTGCCCGAGGTGCTCGGGGTATGGGACGAGGCTGTAGGGATGCTGCACTGGATATTGATGAGGCTGTCTCTTCAGCGAGGCGGTCACTGAGCATGAGTCTGAGCCGAGGAGGTAGCTAGAGTAGGGGCGGTGCCAGTTCGTCAGGGAGAGCTGCCAAGAGAACCCGGCATGATGTTGTGGTGGAGACATCTGAGGAGGAAGAATCCGCTGATGATGATGACGACGAGGAGACTGAGAGTGGCAGTGGGGGTGGGCACGGTGCTGCCGATGATGATGATTCTGAGTAGCCTTCTGGGGAGGACGAGAGACTGAAAACACCTTTTATTTACCTGTAATAAACATTTAGCATGTATTTACAATCCTAGCTATTTACTACGTTTTTTTTAGTTATCTATCTAGACTCGGTCCTAAGTGCCGACTCTTTACAAACAAATGTGTGCCCAAATGTGTTCATTATTGTTGCTTGAACTCATTTTCTGTGCTGGGATCTGGTTTCTTGCAGGTTGAAGGCGTTTGAATGCGCCTGGGCTTCCTTCTTGAACAGACACGGGTATGTTCTGTTTCTGCCTCTGTCAAACGCGCGTGCGCCTGGCTTTGGTCTCGAGAGGCGCGCGCGGCTGGCGTCGCTTGTCGGAGGTGCGCGCTTCTGGCTTGCTCAATTCCAGCCCCTTTCTTTTCTGAGCAGGGCACTCCAACAGCTATAAATTTAAACCATTTTCGATCAGAATGGTCACACAGCAATATTCTGCATCTTTTCCCTTACTCTATACCTAAAAATTCTTGTAGCGATGGCCCCGATGACCTTTACTTTTGAAGTCAAAATTTCCGTCCCTGAAGGCGATAAGTCCATCCCCATTGCCCCAATTACGAAGGCACGTCCTAGCGTCTTTGACCGTTTGGGAAGGCCAAATGAGAGTGTTGTTGCCGTTGATTCCGTGAAGCCGGTGGTCCACGTGAGGGATTATAGGCCCTGTTACTTGCCTAAGAAGAAGAAGGGTAAGGGAAATTCTTCTCATGTGTGGAAACGTCCCATGGTTGTTCCCGCTAAGGTTCCGCTTGACAAAGGTAAAGGGAAGGCCGTTGATGAAGCTCCGTCCCATCCTAGTGTCTTCTCTCGTCTTGGTGGTCTCGGGAATGCACCGCCCCCATCTAAGAAGACTAAAGGCCATCCCCAAAAGCAATGGGTCCCCAAACCGAAGAAAGATTAGATATTTCTTTGTACCCGTGAGATTGCAATTAGACCACTTTGTTAGGATTTAATGTCTTAAGTCTTTTAGTAGCTCAACAAAATCCGTTGTAATGGTTTGAATGATTTGAGATTTGAATAAAATTGCATCTTGTTAATTTGGAATGATTTGGGTATTTGTTTATGTTTTAGACCGGACCCGAAGGTTGCCTACGTTCCTCCAGTGAAGAGGCTCAGGTCTCCGTAGTTCAAACAAACGAATACCATTTTTTTTTTGTGTGCACCCTGTTTTTTGCCTAGACCGCCCTTTCGGGTTTTCAATATAGCGGGCTTCTTTTTTGCACGTGCTCTAATTTTTGCCTAGGCCGCCCTTGCGGGTTTTCAACCTAGTGAGCTCTTTTTTTTTTTTTTGATGGTCTTCATTTATTAAGCATAGAATCTCTTCAACTTGTCGAGGTTGACTTCTTTTGGCAGCCGGTCTCCGTCTAAATCCGCGAGTCGGACTGCACCGCCGCTTAGTATCTTCTTGACCACGTACGGACCGATCCATCGAGGTCCCCATTTTCCAAGGGGGTTCATGGCATTAGGAGGGTGTTGTCTTAGGACCAAATCTCCCACATTGATGTTTCGAGGCTTCACCTTTTTGTTGAAAGCCCTTGCCATTCTTTGTTGATAGGCTCTCGTACGTTCGAGTGCCCTTAGCCTTTTCTCATCAAGTAGAGCTAGCTGTTCATATCTACTTTGCATCCAATCGATTTCATTGACTTGGTTCTCGAGGAGGACCCGTAGGGATGGGACTTCGAGCTCTATTGGGAGTACCGCTTCGGAACCATACACCAATGCATAAGGAGTTTCTCTAGTTGCTGTCCGTATAGACGTGCGGTAGCCCCACAATGCTAGAGGTAGCTTTTCGGGCCAATCCTTTCCGGTGGTGGCCATTTTTTCACAATGGTCTCAATTGTCTTATTGGCTGCTTCGACCGCGCCGTTTGCTTGAGGGCGGTATGGAGATGAATTGTGCTTGGTAATCTTGTATTCTACCAGGAGCACGTCCATCTCTTTCTCAAAGTGAGAACCGTTGTCTGAGATGATTTCATGAGGAACGCCGTACCGGCACATGATGTGGGTCTTCACGAATTTGGCCACTTTTTTGGCGTTGAGAACCCGATAAGCCTGTGCTTCGACCCATTTTGTAAAATAGTCCACGGTTACTAGGACGAAAGATTGTTCGTTGCTGCCAGTAGGGTAAACTTTGCCGATGATGTCTATTCCCCAACAAGAGAAAGGCCATGGTGTGGTCATATTGTAAAGCTGTGAGGGCGGAGCGTGCTGTAGGTTGGCATGGAATTGGCATTTGGCGCACCTTTTGACTTTTTTGATGCAGTCTCTTTCCATGGTACTCCAATAATAACCCATGCGGAGTATCTTCTTGGTCAACATAAACCCGTTCATGTGGGGCCCACATTCACCTTCGTGGATCTCATGCATTATTTCTTGAGCTTCGGTCTCATTTGCGCATAGGAGATTGATCCCTTCGTGGTGCCTTTTGTAGACTCGGTCTCCGATTAGTACATATCGAGATGGTAGTCTTTGCAACGCCATTTGAGACTTCTTATTGCTATCCTCGGGATAAGTGCCGTTCTTGAGAAAATTCATGATATCTTAATACCACGGGGAGCTTGCCTGGACCTCGTTGACCTCGATACTCATGCAGTATGCCGGACTGTTTCTTCGGGAAATTTTAAAGGGCTTCACCATTTTACCCTCGGGTATTTTGACCAGTGAAGCGATGGTGGCTAGTGCATCAGCAAAACGGTTCTTGTCCCTTGGCAGGTAGTTGAAGGTTATTTCTTAAAACTGTTCAACCAACTCCTCGAGATATTGACCATACCGTTGTAGAGTCGAGTCTTGAATCTTCCACTTTCTAGATGTCTGATTGATGATGAGTAAGGAATCACCAAATACTTCTAAGCTCGTGACATTTCTCTCGAGGGCCGCTTCGAACCCCGCTATGCATGCTTCGTACTCGGTGATGTTGTTGGTGGCTTCAAATTCGAGGCGGATAGCGATTAGAGTATACATGTCCTTTGGATCGACAAGTAACATCCCTATGCCATATCCATGCTTATTGGCCGAGCCATCGAAAAAAAGTTGCCACTTATCTTCCTCTATTGTAGCGCAAATTAAATGCTCGTCGGGGAACTGTATGTCTTCCCCCTTCACTTCGTCACACGGAAATTCAGCAAGCTGATCACTGAACACTTTCCCCCTGATGGATTTGAGTGTGACGTAAGTGATATCGTAGCCGACGAGCATGAAATACCATTTGGCTATTCTTGTTGACATGAAAGGTTTCTCGAAGATGTAGCGGAGCGAGTCCACTTTTGCTACCAACTTGATTGGGAAGGCCTCCATGTAGTGCTTGAGCTTTTGAGTAACCCAAACCAATGCCGCACAAGACTTTTCTAAGACAGAGTAGTTCTTCTCAGCTTCTTGAAACCGGCGGCTGACAAAGTAGATAGCATTCTCTTTTGGGGAGTCTCGTTGTTCTTGTGCTAACATAGCCCCTAGAGCTTCATCGTTGACAGTGAGATAGAGCAAGAGAGGCTTCTCCTTGTGCAGTGGAACCAAAATTGGAGGGCATGTCAAGTAATGCTTCACTTGGTCGAAGGCTTCTTGGCAAGCATCGGTCCATTCTAGAGCCACATTCTTCTTGAGTAGCTTGAAAATTGGTTCACACATGGAAGTGAGTTGGTACATAAACCTACTGATGTATTGAAGTCTGCCCATGAAACCTTTGATTTCTTTCTGTGTCTTTGGAGGAGGCATGTCAATGATAGCCTTGATCTTGGAGGGATCGGCTTCAATTCCCCTCTCAGTGACCATGTAATCGAGAACCTTTCCTCTGATGACCCCAAAAGTGCACTTTGCGGGGTTGAGTCTCATGTTGTGTTGTCGGAGTCGTTCAAAGAACTTGCGAAGATCGATCAAATGTTGACCTTTGGTTCCCTTCGAATGGATGATCATGTCTTCTACATAGACCTCGATCTCTTTGTGAATCATGTCATGGAATAGATTCGTAACAGCCCTTTGGTACGTAGCCCCAGCGTTCCTTAGCCCGAACGGCATGACTGTGTAGCAGAAAGTGCCCCATGGTGTTGTGAAAGCTGTCTTATATTGGTCCTCCTCGGACATGAGAATCTGATTCTAACCAGCAAAACCGTCCACAAACAAGCGGACTTAATAGTTGGCAGTCGAATCGAAGAGCATGCGATGTTTGGTAGCAGAAAATCATCTTTCGGGGAAGCTTTGTTCAAATCCCGGAAGTCCACACAACTCAAACCTTGCCGTTTGCCTTTCTGACTGTCACAATGTTGGCTAACCAAGTCGGATACTCAATGACTTTGATGAAACCCACACTGAGGAGCTTTTCAATCTCTTCTTGACTTGTAGGGACCATTATAGCTTGATCTTTCTGAGTTTCTGCTTTACTGGCTTGGCGTCCTCTCTGATCGGAATTCTATGCTCTGCGACCTTTCTGTCCAAACCCGACATGTCTTTGTACGACCATGCGAATACATCCACAAATTCTTTGAGTAGTGCAGTCAATCTGTCTCTGTCTTCCCCCTTGAAGAAGCTGCCTATCTTCGTTTCTTTCGGCTCTTCGTCGGTACCTAGATTAACAACATGCAATTCCTCATCAGCCCCTGGACCATTTTCACCACGACAACGAACCTGTTGAGCTAGTTCATTTAGGTATGTTATGTTTTCGTGGTCTATTTCATCATAATTTGAATCGTTATTAACTTGTTCATTAAGTTCGTTATTAGTTAATTCATCATTTATGATGTTTGCAATCTCGAGGTACTCAGAAATATCGAATTTTTCATTAGCAAAGAAAGGAAACACACGCTCGGCTATGGCCTCCATATCCTCTTGGGTGAGGGTATTAGAAACACTCTCGGACTCGAAAGTAAGTGTGAGCCGCTCTTCCTTTGTTGCTGTGCGGGGTATGCAACCCATTTCTCGGACTAAAAATTCCTCGGATACCATGGGCCCCTTCGTAGAATACCAGTTGTTGATTGGCTCGGAGCTTGGCTGGATCTCGCTGATAGATGGACTCTCCATTTTTGTGTTATCGGAGATGGCGTTGACTTGACAATCGTCTATGATGGCAAATTCTTCGAACATGGAGGCTAGATCGGATAGTTCTTCCCCCACGGTAATCTCTACCTCGGATTCCCTAGTCACTTTCTTGCCCCACCACTCTCGGGGTGACATCGGAATAGGCTCCCTTTCTCGTGTCGGGATTTCACAATCAGTGAAGATCTCAAGGCCGGGCTTTCTGACGCCCTTGTCGTTAACCCATGGCTCGGGAAAGATCATGTACGGAACATCTTCCCCTTGGCGAACAAAATAACCGTTCAGCATGTTGCGGTAAGGCCTCAAGTTGGGGATTTCATATTGTCGACCTTCTTTGCGAGCTCGGGTCTTTTGATTCTTGACTGCTTGCTCGTATTTTAAGTCATCCTCGGTAGGCTCGTATCCCAAACCAAACTTGTTTCTGACAAAAGGAACTTCTACGGGGTGTAATATTCCTTGTTGATGCTTCCCTAGGCCTAGACCTGGAAAGTGATTCATGTTCCTCATCATACGGAGGATTTTAGGATTACCGAGGGTCCATTGCCCATTTCCCCTTTCTTTGTCGATGGCGTTGGCGCCGGAGAGAGTGGAATCTTCTATCCCGTGTTGAACTTGGTGAACAGGCTGTCCCCCATTTCTGTGGATGGTGACATTCTCGGCCATGATGGTGACTATCTCGTCCCTATTTCTGATCTTGACACATTGATGGAGAGTGGAAGGGATAGCATTGGAACTGTGGATCCATGGTCGGCCCAAAAGTAAGTTGAACGAAGCTGGGATATCAAGTACTTGGAATGGGACGGACAAGATCATGCTTCCAAATTCGATATCGACTTCTAGCATTCCCATGACTGTACGGGCAGTGCTGTCGTACCCTCTAATGACTTGGGTAGAAGGTTGTAAATCGGAGCTTTTGATCCCCAGTATGCCCATGACTCGGCTAGGCATTAAGTTGAGTGCGGAACCACCGTCTACTAAAACTCTTGAAATGGGTCTCCCCCTTGCCTTTACTTTGAGGTAGATGGCTTCATTGTGATCAGACCCAAATGGCGGGAGGTCCATGTCGGCAAAAGTGATGACATTGCCAAAGTGAATGTGACCTATCATTGCTGTGAGGTCTTCGGGAGTTGTGTCGGGAGAGACTGATGTGTTATCCAAGTTCTTGATGACGAGGTCTCGGTGCTTCTTTGATGATGCAATAAGGTCCCAGATGGATATGTTGGCTTGTGTCTTCTTGAGTTGTGTTAACAAAGGATCTTCGGGTATGTCGCGTGCTTGCGATCTTGGAGAAGAGGTGTTGGTTGCTGTATTTTTGGGAACCAAGGCGCTCGCTATTACCCGGCCACTGCGGGTGAGCACATTCACGGACCCTTGTAGCTTCTTCTTCCTATTCTCTAAGACTTCCCTCATAATCACATCATAAGTCACAACATAACAAGAATTATCAAGTTTATTCATGCCATCGGAGCCCTCATTCACAATTGGGATCGAATGAGTGGTTCCTTAAAACTCTCCTACCTCTATTACATTGACACCACCCTCATTAGGGATTATGAATTCCTTCTTGTCTATAAGGTCTTGGATGGTGTTGTGGATGGAGAAGCAATCCTCGGTGAGGTGGCCGGTGCATTGATGGTAGTCACACCACTTGTGGTGGGCATGGTTGGGACGGAGCGGTTGTGGTTGCTTGTACCCTTGAAGAAGAGTGATTTGTCCCTTGGCCTTTAGAGCTTCATAGGCCTCGGTGATGGTCATGCCGTTGAGAGGAGTGTAGACGCGGTCGTTTTGGAACCGCTTGCCTTGTGGTGGAGGGACCTTCTTGTAATTCCCCTTGTCGGTAGTGACGGCATTGACAGAAGCCTCTTTGTTTGAATTAGAGGCGGCCTTGTAACGGTAAGTAGGAGTGGCTTTCTTAATCTCCTTAAGCAAGTCATCCATGCGTACCCCCGCCTCATACATTTGGGAGAAGTCGGAGTAGCAATCCCCACTTAGGTGGGTGCGGAGATCAATCTTGAGACATTTGAGGAAAATGTCCATTTGCTCCTTTGTGTTTGACCTCTCAACAATTTCAGAGAGCTTGTCATTCCATCTCCTTGTGAAGTCAATGAAGGACTTGTTGTCTCTTTGAGTGGTGTTCTCGAGCTCTTTCCTTGTGGGCCGGTGAGTGGTGTTGCCTTGATATTGATTTTTGAAGGCAAGCATAGCGGCATCCCAATCAAGACGGACAGTAAGCGGGAGAGTTGCATACCAATCTTTTGCCGCCCCCTCGAGGGTGAGAGGAAAGCATTGAGCCATAACTTTTGGGGAGACCTTCTTCGGAACCATAGCCCAAATGTAAGTCTCGATGTGATTCATCGGGCATGAGTTGCCTTTAAACTTGCTAATGTCGGGCATCTTGAACTTGTCGGGGAGAGAGGCCATTGTGCTCATAAGAATGGATGACTGATAAAGGCTTATGTTGGAGCCTTTTCCCATGTTGAGGCCGTCAAATTTCTGATCAATGTAGGCCATGATGGAGTCGACCATTTTGTGGTCGTTGTTGTCGGTGCTTGGTTCCTCCACTTTTTTGGTACGGGCACTAACATATGGGCTTTCAAACAAGCCTTGGGTCCACTCGGATTCCTCATTGTCATTAACCCCCTTGTTCTTGGAGAGCTTGAGAAGCTTGGCTTTCAATTGGTCGACCTCGGCCTCGTGGGCCTCCCTTTGACTGTTGACATGAGCTTGCCACAAGGCTTCTTTGGTTTGAGCCTCATTGTTGAGAGTGGTGACTTGTTATTGAAGAGTTTGGACCATGGCAGAGAGTTGCTCGAGAGTCATGGTGTTGTTGGTGCTGGAGTCGCCGGCCATTGATGATGCAGAAGCTGTTGGAGTGATCGCTTCACGGACAAGCCTGTTGGATGAATCCCTGTAGACGCGAAGAGTACCACTCGGACCTATAATTGGAGAAGTAGCCCTTGTCAGTCTCGGTTCACACTTTCGGTCCATGAAGAGGTTGAGAACACACAGTTGGGCACACAACTCGAACCACATAAGGAAAAGACTCTTTTTCCTTTTTTTTTTTATAAGTCGGAGGGAACGGGTCCCTTTTGGGGTTTCTAAGAAGATAATGGAATCGTCACACTAGTATATAGACCATCTCGCGGTCCCATATACTCATCGGATTCCATCACGTTTGTGAATCCTACATGTATCGGGATTAAACTAAATTAATGTAGTAAAGCATACATGCGGGGACAGATTTTTATTTTCGTCCAAAATAAAAACTTTTGGGGACGGATTTTTATTGCGTCCGTTTCAACAAGTTGGCATGTATGATTTGAAAACATTAGTTTAGGGAAATCTCGGTACATGAAAACCGACTTGGTCACGGAGTGTTAGACCCTAACTAGAATTGTGTGGTTTGTGCTCGGCTAAAGAGAGGCTTAAAGGTCACCCCCGGCATGTAGTCATGAACTACGCCATGGGCTGAGGTTTACCGCTTCGAAAGAGTCAAGGTCGAGTGGAGCTTGAAACTTTCTAGGACGGGCCTCGACGGGTTTGGGGTTGGACTTGTGCGACTCGATAGTGAGCAATTCATAGGAGTAATGTGCATGTAGTGTGAGGTCTATCACGTGACAATTTTTATTTTTTTTTTATTTTTGAAAAGAAAAGATAAAAAACACATAAGCACGTAAATTACAACTCCCGAATCACCCGTGTGACCGGTAAATAAACATAAAATTAAAACAGTTCAAGGGTCTAATTCTGTTCTGATGCAGGCAACTGTGCCCACACCCCACTGTTCTATTCAGTCCCTGAAACCTGTTCTTGTCCTGAAAATTGGCCCAGAAGCGCGCGCCTCAGGCTGGTGTTGTGGAAAGCGCGCGCCTGGCGCATTGTATATGGGAGGCGCCCGCTTCTGGGCTGACCTGTCAGAATGTCAGAAACTTATGGACTCAGGGGATTGCCCTGGTCCTGATTGTGTGATGAAACCTCTGCAATGTTTGTTAGCATGAAATAATAGGAAGAATAGAAGAACACATGGAAGGTTGGCGATTCTGGAATATGATGTGGGACGCGCGCGCTTTGGACAATGAAGGTCCAAGGCGCGCGCTTCCCATATCAATTTCCAGAATGCCCAGTAAAGTGAATTATGAACAGAAACACAAGTTTAACCCTTAAGCAGTCCCCAGCGGAGTCGCCACTGTAGATACCCTGGGGGAACCGCGGCTTGGCTAGAGCGCGAGAGTTACCCTAGGATGTCCACTTGGTTTTAAGAGTCGCCACCCACGTTTTTGGAGGAACGCGAGAAAACCTAAAGAAAGCCAATTTTTATACGAAAATCAGAGATTCGGGAGAGAAGGGTTCGGGGGTTAGGTTACGAAATGGGAAGTACTTAAACACCCATTTCGCCCGAGCAAAGTCGGTCTTGTTTGTTCATAATTCACTTTAAAGATAAATGTGTTCTTCCTATTTGAATAATGATAAAAAGGGGTTTTATTGTTTAAAATGTAGGGAGATAACTCCTAGGCCAATTCAATGTAATGAAAGGGCCATTGGTGTCATGTCCCAAATGGTTTTGGGGTGATTGCACATTTGATTGAAGAAGAAGAAGAATTAGAAGAAGAAGAACAATAAAGTCAAGACATTTTACCTATAATATCCTTCAAAGAGAACCTCTTGAAAAGTCTTGAAGAAGAGGTTGAATACTTGGAGAGACTATCTTTAGTAAATTGCCTAGAGTAAGGTTCAAGGTGGGAAATTCTTAGGGTGCCAAAAGAGGTCAAAAAAGGGTCCAAAGTCCTCCTTCCAGTGATGGATTGGAGGGGTTTTTATAGTTGAAAAAGGGGAGTTTTTTGAGCCAAACGGAGTCTCCAAGAAATCTTTCTCGGGCAAAATCATGTATAATGAGCAAGGGAGAGATTCTTGGGCAGAATCTGTAACTGACACACCCCAGAAGCGCGCGCATCCCACCTAGACAGCGGAAGGCGCGCGCGTCTGGCCTCAAGGGGCGGAGGCGCGCGACTCTGAAAGGCAAAATCTGACAGAATGGACTAGAAAGTTAGAACTGTTATTCAGTTTAGTCCCTGGACTTAACGGAGCCCGTCTGGAACTTAACCAAAGTAACAGAAACTAACAGAAAACACTTAAAAGAGGGATAAAAACAAAATCAAGTGTGCAATCGGGGTGAGCGGTCCAAGGCGGGGTGTCTACAGTTTTACATGTTTATTATAATAATCTCCATCTCTAATACTTATGAAGGACTAGTATAAGTTTAATAGATGATCATATGATGATCATGTGTATGTGATACAAATTAAACTTATGGGTACTTGTTCGAGAACAAGTACTGGACTTGACCCACCTATGAGATTTATGTCATGGTCAAATGTCATAATTAAATCTCATATAGTTATATCATTTGATATTCTTAGACCTGAGATTATCATGGTCTTCCAGATGATAAACATTATGTTTGACATAGTCAACCGCTACCCTTAACCAGGTAGTCATAAAGGCTATGATTGGCATAATCGGATTCTTGTAGGGAAAAATGATAAGTCAAGATGGAATTTGTCCCTCCTCAAGAGAGATATCTGCTTAGGCCAAGTGAGATTGATGAAATGCGTGGCCACGCTCAAATGAATTGATGTGTTCAATGTCCTTTTCTCATAATCAATCTACTCAAGATCGAGAAAGCATTGAACAATATAAGTTGACGTGGACCATGACTTATGTTCAATATGATATCGTGTGACAAAAGGATTGTGATATGTTCTATGAGGATAACGAACTTCGTTAAGTTATATTAATTGGGTAGTCATGATGGCTTGCTAGAGTCCGCTCATGACTTATGGGTTTGACCTTGTTTTGACTCATTGCCAACTTAATATAATCCTATGGGGTCACACACAAAATAACGACTCAAGAAAAGGCTAAAATTGGAATTGCGTAAAAGAGTGTAAAATCGAATTTAAGGAAATATACCTCTCTTTACAAGGTATTAACCTAATTCAGATTGTATCATTATTGGTAGCCTCCATGTGTTTGAGAAACACATTCTTGAGTTTAGATTAAGAATCAAAAGTTCAAGAACACCAATAAATTCATGTAGCCTTTGAAGATTAGAAAAAAATTATTTTCTAATGGGTCTAGCAATCCAGATCTAGAATTGTTCTAGATATTCGTTCGCGTGTGAATACACATAGAGGATGTTTGCTTTAGCATCTCAGGTTCGTGTTCCTATGATCCTGATTCAAAGAACGCGAAGAACGAGGAGATCAAATCTTAGAGCTTGAAGATTTGAAGATCCGAAAATTTTAAATGCACAACATGGTTAGTATTCTAAATTCATCTTGCTATTAATTTAATCATCATGAATGGATCTTGGGGCTTAGGGTTTTGTTGATTGTTATTTCTTTCTTCCGCTGCGCATGTTGCCTCAAAACCCAACAGTAGTGTTAAACCTCGTAACATGATGATACCCGGCCTTATTCTCGTTGTGCCGGTACTTCATATCAAGCCTGTGACTGAATTTTCGTGTGGCATTAGTGATATCCCCCCTATAGCCCTTATTGATGTCTCCACTCTACTTTGAAAATATGCCACACACCTATAGAAGGAAGTCTCAACAATTTCTGAAACAGGCATCCCACTAGCTCCTTTCATCACCCCATTAAAAACTTCTGACAAATTAGTAGTCTTAATCCCATACCTATATCCACCATCATATGCCAAAGTCCATTTTTTTTTCTATCCAATAACTCCCACTTTTTAAATGCCTTAGGGTCGATTATAAGAATCTGCCTCAGATACATTTGCATCTTCCTTTCCTGGGTGTTGCTAACAGCACGCCAAAAAAGATATTTCAAGCCAACACCCTTGCGACCGTCTAGAAAATTTGCTCTCATATGCAATATGCACCATCTGTGCACAACTGTTCATGGCCAAGAATTCTTTGCAGTGGTGGAAAGGATGCCAGCATGACGATCCGATATCAAGAAACATTCACGACCCCCGATAACATGTTTGTAAACAAGCTCTAGAAACCAATTCCAGTTACGGTAGTCCTCTTTCTCAACAATAGCGAATGCGAGAGGAAGCAAACTATCATTCGCGTCAACACCCATGGCAATAAGTATAACCCCTTTATATCTTCCATCCATAAATGTTCCATCAATAGAAATGACATGACAACAATAAGAAAATGCATGTAGACAAGGGCCAAATGCCCAGAACGCAGCATCAAACGTAGCTAAAGTACCAGGACGAGTTGGTTTCGAATACTCCACAATGGTTCTAGGATTAAACTTTTTGATAGCTCCTAACAAACGTGGCAACTTTCCATAATATTCTTTCCAGTCTCCATAAGACTATGCAATGGCTTTTTGTTTACCACACCAAGCCTTCCTATATGAAACATCCTTCCCAAATCGTGCATGCATTTCCGCCCTCACAACTCAAATTTTCAACTCAGGATCAGCCTTAACCATACCCAAAACCTCTCGTCCTATGAACTTAGTGTTAGTGTTGGTGCCCTAGGCACGTTTTTTAAACATTGTATATGTTATCATTTTATTCATATTAATTATTATTGTTGTTCATGTTTACTTAGAATAATCTCCGTCCCTAGTACTTGCAAAGCACTAGTATAAAGGCTAAATGATCATGGGATGATCATGTTAGATTTATGGGTACTTGTTTGGAACAAGGTACTGGACATGACCCACTGTATGAGATTTATGTCATGGTCTATGTCATACATATATCTCATATTAGTTATGTCATTTGAATCCTTAGACATGAAGTTATTATAGTCTTCCACTTGATGAACATTATGTTTGACATATTCAAATGCTATCTTTAACCAGGTGGTTATAAAGGGTATGATTGGCAAAATCAGATTCACGTAGGGAAGAATAATAAGCTGAGTTGGATTTGTTCCTCTTCGGAGAGATGTCAAGCTTGGTCCCCTCGTAGAATGATGTTGATGAAATGTTCGGCCGAACTCAAAGTGAATTGATTAGATCAATGTCATTTGGATTAACAACATATTCGGGATCGAGAAAGTATTGAACAAATACAAGTTGACTTGTTAACCATGACTTGTGTTCAATGACATCGTGGACAAAGGGATTGTGACATATTCTATAAAGGAATGCGAACTTGTATATAGTTACACTATTTGGGTAGGTATGACGGTTTGCTAGAACCTAATCATATCTTATGGGTTTATGATTGAATCCATTGCCAACTTAGTGTAATCCTATAGGGTCACACAGAAATAGAATGAATCTAAAAGGATTTAAATGGAATTTTAGGTCGAAGGACCTTTTGGGGATTTTAGGAATTTAGAGGATGAAAAAGGAAATTTGGAAAAGGTGGGTCCGGGCGGACCTTGTAAAGGACCCGGCCGGACCACCTTAAAGACCCGGGCGGACCAAGTTAAATACCCGGTCGGACCTGCTTGACCCGGCCGGACCTGTTTCGACTTGGTTTTTTCCTGTTCCATTTTCTTGCGGGTTTAATCACTTGTTACCTATTTGGAATATGTTTAACATGTATAAAACTCCCCTCTAGTTGCCCTCAGTCCTAATCATTGTGATAACGTTGTGAGTGCCTCCAAAGAGTTTGAGAGGATTATTTTCTTGTTCTAAGAGATCCCTAGATTGAAGAACAAGAACATCATCACATAAATTCCATATAGTTCTATAATTGTGAAAGCGTGTTTCACAATTCGGTCTAGCAACCGAGATCAAGTGTTTCTTGATATTCGTTCGAAGGTGTGGATACCGGTAGAGGGTGAAACTTATCACCTCAATAGTTCTTGTTCAAGCTTTGTGTTCGTGATCAAGTTTTCAAGTCTCCACCAAGATTCAAGGTTGCAAAATCAAAGGCATCAAGGGTTAGTATTCTAGTATTCATTATGCATGTTGAACTTCAAACTTCTTTCCAAACTGAAAACCTTTGTAAATTTCCGATCCTTCCTCTTCTGCATTCCAAACATCAAACTTATATTGGTTATCATCATAAATCTCTGATCCTTGCCCAATATCTTGATAAAAGGATACTCTGCTCTACCATAGTATTGATTTTGCTGCTCTTCATAAGGAACCAATTCCACTCTCAAATCTTCCATCACCCCATCATCACTCCCGTTATCACTAACATCAGTAGCACTATCCTCATCTTCATATCCATCATCATGACCTTCATTTATGTACGAGTCAATCATCTCTTCATAATCTTCATCTTCCTCTTCTTCATTAAACAAATCATGTCTGTCTTCCTCGCCCCCTCTCTCTTCCTCTTCTTCTTCCTCTCCCTCTTCCTCTTCCACATGTCTTGATGTACTTGCTTCAAAGTCTCACTCACGGTGGCAGTTTAAATAACCCATCTGAATGTTATCTGCCTCATGACCATAGTCTTCCTCTCCCTCCCCCTCTTCCTCTCCTTCATCAACATTTACATTATCAACTAAACTTATCTTAACATATAACTGTAAGCTAGACTCCTAACGAACTGAGTAGCAATATCAAACATGGGGTCCATACATGTATCATCCTCAATGATAAAAGAAATGTAATTTGCAACTCCATGACCAATTACATGAGGATGTCTACAAATAACTTGTAATTGAACAAAATGTCGATCTACACCAATCGCATTACATAACCTCTTAATCAACTTGTTGTACCTCCAACGAGTTTTAGCCTTAAGATGATTTTTTGGCCCCTTTTCATAATGTTCACCTTCAAATGGATTTTCATCATCTCCTCCCCAATAGCACATGAAAACAAGTGGAAGTCCATTCATATTTATTCCTAAGAATTGAAAAAATCAACTGTCAAAACCTTAATTTAACATTATAATCACCATATTTAAAAAAAAAAAAAAAAAAAAACAAATGAACTACACATTTATAAATCACAAACACAAGAAAATGAACATCGAGCATAAACAACCCAATCTCATACAAATTTGTTTGGCCATATTTGAAATTTATATATGTATACTTGCATAGTAACAAAATGATGAACAAAATTTAAATCAACAGTTAAATATCTTACTTTAAACATAGAAAAAAAAAAAAAAAAAACTAACCTTTTTTAAGATTTTGCCAAAATATTTTTCCTTTTTATTTCTCTCTTTCTAAGAAACTTTCTCTCTAGGTTTCAAACTGAATGAACGGAAGGGAAGTGATATGGGAATAAAAGGATAAGGAAATTTTACGTTTTCAAAAAAAAAAAAAAAAGGGCAAAACCGGAATTGGCAGTTCCGAATTTTAAGTAATAATTGTGTCTCTGTCGGTAGTTTAAAAAAAATTACAAAACCGGAACTGGTTCCAGTTCCGGATTCAACAAAAAAAAAGTAAAAAAAAAAAGCCAGATTTCGCGAAAAAAGAAAAAGAAAAAAAAAAGAAAGGTCAATTCCGGAAGTGGGACTTCTGGATTCAACACTAAAACCGGAACTCCAACTTCTGGTTTTACAAAAAGTGTTAGTTTGGTATATAAGTTTTTAAGGTTGTTGTTTTGGTATACTCTCTCCCTCCCAGCACAAGTAGGACTTCTTTCCTTTATAGGCCGTCCCAAATCAATTGAAACTGTCCAAAATGGAAATGTTTTAATATATTTATATTCAATCAATCTCATCATTTAACCCCACTCATTCTCTATCTTCATTTTCTACCATTCAATTTATTCAACCAACACTACTATTTACCCCACTCATTCTCTCTCTTCATTTTCTACCACACATACACTAGTTTTCTCTTTAACTATTGTGCACACTCCTCTAGTCCTACTTGTGCTGGGATGGAGGGATTATATATTTTTTAAAACCTATTATTTGAAAAACGATTCCCTTTCTATATTTCTATATAAGTTTCCCGCTCAAACCCATTCCTCTAAAAATAGAAACTTTGAATTGGTCATTCCGAAACTTCCGCTATCAACTCTCTCGGATATCTCGAGGATAATTAATTAAAATGCGTCTATATTCCTCCTCCTATCATTCCGGATGCAAATCATGTAATACCCGGCCTTATGGACTAATTATTTTAATTGTAAATCTCTTTATTTTAGTTGGGCTTAATTAATTAAGGAGAAGTATTGAATTTAACTTCGGGCCCAAATAGATTAAAACCCATTATAATTATGGAATCCTTTTTAATTAGGGAAATTGGAAACCCTAAAATATATATATACTCTACTAATTACCCTAGCATTACTAATATTTCACAAAAGAAAGAAGAGAACGGTAAAGAGTGAGAGAGAGAGAGCGGCGGGCTGAGGGAGCCGCAAGAGAGAGGAAAAGAGAAGGAGAAAGAGAGAAGGGTTAAGATCAATTCCCAAAGGTAAAACCAGTCTCCCTAATCTTTTCTTATTCACTGTTGATGATTTAACCATTTGAAATCATGGTTAGGAAACCCTAAAAGATGAACAGGGGTTTATGAAGTTGGGATTAAAAGTGATTTTGATGAATTATGGATGAGTATGCATGCGTGTATGTGTGTGCGTGTGTTCCTGTGTGTGTGTGTGTATGGGCTGCCGCATGTGTGTGTGTGGCTGCAGTGTGTGCGTGTATGGGCTGCCGCATGTGTGTGTGTGGCTGCAGTGTGTGCGTGTGCGTGTGCAGTATGTGTGTGTGTGTGTGTGCGTGTGTGTGTGTTATCAGTGTATGTGCGCGTGTGTTGAATGTGTGTTGTGAATAGAAATTCTCAAGGCTGTGAATAGTACATTTTTGTGTTGTGAATAGTATTTTGGTGTGGGTAATTGAATGCTAAAACACGATGATGGGGAATAGAAACTATGAAACCCTAGGGGTATTTTGGTAAACCTAAAAGGGTATTTAGGGTATAAATATAATGGGTAGTACAAACCCTAGAATGGATATCAACCTTAAAGGGATTTAGGAAGATGAACTCATAAGCTTAACCAAGGTAAAATAAAGTATAATGGGGACGGAGAATTAAAGTAATTCATGTTCCTAAGAAAGTATTATTTACGTGTTTGTAGATTGTGCACGTGACTTTGCAAAGGAAAATAACGCGGGCTAAGGTAAGGGATTACGTTCCTTAGTTCTTGATGTTTCAATCCTTTAATGTAGGATTTCTTATATTCTTTCAAGAGTAGTTGCCAAGTGGCGGTAACATTTTGAATTCCTAAAAGTTTTGAACGTCTATTGAATGACTCTTACCCTTTGATATGTTTTAACTCAATGGGTACCTAAATATCTTTGAATTTGTTATGGTGTTCTTGTAACTACGACCACTAAGTGGAAACTTCGCTATATCTAATTTAACAGGTATAGACGTTAGCTTTGTCTGATATGAAAAGGACATAGCAAAACTTGGTCTGATATGAAAAGGACTAAGAACAATAGTCTAGTTTGGTATGAAAAGAACTTAGACTTTTATGCTGCTTGATGAAGCGGTTGGATTATCATCATAAATCTTAAATAAGGGAATATCCTTAACGGGGTAGGATCTCTTATTTACTTAAATGCCCCTTAAAAGGCATTGCACCTGAAATGGTGACGTTATCTTGGAATTGACGGATTTGGAAATAAAAGCCACGTTTTGTGTTGAAAGTCTATTATTAACTATCTTTGAAACTCATCGGTTAGTATTATTTTGTTTTGTTCTTCTGGTCATCTCTCCTTAGTACCCGGAGAGGTCCCGTATGAACTTACTGAGCATTGTTCGCTCACCCCTTCCATAATTACTGTTCTTCAGGTAATAAGTAGGTGGAGGATTTCAAAGGACGAGAAGAACGTTGTTAAGGTGAAGTTTGAAGATCTTTGATGACGAGAGGTTTTATGGACGGTGGTTACTAGCCGTTAAGAATTTGAAAGACAATCTAGTACCGTTTACTTTTTTAATGTTGGTTTATGAACTAACCGTTGATATTTGAATTATGGTTAAAGACCGTTGTGTTCCTGAGTTTGGGGATGGATGTTATTTGTTTAAAGGATATTTTATTACTCTGAAAATTTGGGATGTTACAAATCATGTTCCCATTCAAGAGAAAATCAAAGTTATTATTATTTTCGTGGGTGTGTTGCTGTGCTACCTACTTCAATCTGGGGTTGCAATAGCAGATTTGGTGCTTTTTCTTGCTGGGTTCTTGCTATAGCCTGTTATCCCTTCAAAATTTGCTTGGTTGCTGCTCGCTTGATATCTCTTGCCTTGGCTTCTGCTACAGTAACTTCAAACATACGTGGTTTTTTTTTGGGTGGGGGGGGGGATATGGATTTTTTTTTTTTTTTTTTTTTTTTTTTTTTTTGCAAATTTCAGGAGGTTTTCCTGAGTTGCCCCTCTTCTTCTATGTTCTTGGTCTCCAATTTTTGGATTGCACAAGTTTGCTCGAATTTTCTAGGGTTTCCCTTGAAATTTTCAAGTTTCGCTCCATTCTTCTTCTTCTCCTTCTTTTCAAGATACGTCACTAAATCCCTCTTATGCATCGGTGCCTTCTTTTTCCTCTCACATTTGCCTTAGAATGGAAACATAGATAATAAATTGATTTTTTTAATTTGAATTATTTTGTTTGTTCGTTTTTATGTCATGCAGTACTTCCAAACAGCTTTTTCATCTATATTCTGCATTAGATTAGGATCAATCAAGAGTATTTTTATTGTATCACAGTTCATTTGCTTCTTTGTATTTGAGCTTGGTGGATACTATTATTTGGAGTAGTTTGTTTGCTTTGAGTTATTCTGTACATAGATCTTGCTTCGAGTTTAATTGTACTCCCTCCGTTCCAAAATGAATATCCGCGATAGCTCTTGATCAAGAGAAATTTCAGGCATTCATTTTGAGACGGAGGGAGTAGTATTTCTGAATTTTGTTAATTAAACCGCCACGTTTTATGAGCTACTTTATTTCTGAATCTGTATATGTAGCATGAAGTGTTATGGTGTACTTTGTGAATCAATTCAAATTGGTTGCAGGGGACTCTATTGTTCTTCATGAGGACAGAGAATGGTCATCTTTGCGTCGGAATTTGACACACTGAGAACATGGGGGTTCTGTATGTGTTGTATGTTCATGATTTGTATCTAACTGTATTTGAACTTCCATGCTTTATGGTTGGGAGACCTGAGGATGGGGTGGGGTTGAAGTATATTTGATTTAACAGAGAACATGTAACTGATGTTTGCTTTTTTTTTTTAAAAAAAAAAAAAAAGGGTTAATGACAATTTAGGGCCTGAACTCCAGGGGGTGCGTCTAAAAGGGGCCTGGGTTTTTTTTCCGCTAGATCAGGGCTCAATATCTTAATTTTTCGGCAGTTAAGGGCTTTTTGACGGAAATCGTTAGAAAAGTCAGTTAAGTGTCATGTGCATGGCACGTGATCGACTAAATGGATGGATTTGTAATTTATATATGCAAACTAGGGTTCTAATGCACATTGTGAAACTAAAGGGGATAAAATAATAATGGGCTTAAACAATAAAAGACTCCTCAACCCCCCTCCTCTCTGTTTTCTCCCTACACTGTCGCCTCACCAATTTCTCGTCGCTCTCCCAACGCCGGCGACTCCCAACCGCCGGCGACTCCCAACTCTCTCTCTCTCTCTCTCTCTCTCGAAATTCCGGCACTACCCACTCCCTCTCCACCACTAAATCAACAAACCCTACCCCAATCCATCAACACCCCCTTCTCCAGATTTGTTGAAGCCGCACACCCCCTCCTCCCCTTTCAATCGACGACCGATTGGACGCCGCCGCCTCGCTCGGACGCCGCCGCCTCGCTCGGACGCCGCCGCCTCGCTCATTTCCCTTCCCATGACAGAGCTGGGTCGCTGCTGAATTGGGTTTGAATGGAGAGGATTTGGTGGATTAGGGAGTCCGGTAAGTGTCTAAGTCGATCTAGGGTTTGAATTGGGTTTGTACATTTGGGGTATTTGGATGGAGGAGAGGTGGTGATGGCGGTGAGGAGCAGGTGGCTTCTTCAACGACGTCGTTGATGAAGGTGTAAAAATTAGACCCGCCGGAAAAAGAAAATTTGATTTTTTGGAGGCTCTGTTCTTTCTGGGTTTTTTTTTTTTTTACTTTGTTAAAGTTTCTATTAAACTTAGGTATCCGGCTTTGTTTTCCTCTAACTTGCTGTAGATACCCCGGGGGAGCCCACGGCTTAGGCTAGAGCGCGTGAGTTATCCTGAGATGTCTAACTTGTTTTTAGAGTCGCCACCTATGTTTTGAGGAACATAAGAAAAACCTATTGATAATAGCCTAAGTTTGATTACGAAAACAGAGATTCTTTGTTTTGAGGTTCGGGGGTTAGATTACGAGATGGGAAGTACCGAAACACCCATCTCGCCCAACTAAAGTTGGTCTTGCTTGATCAAAATCTACATGAATAATAAATGTTCTTCTTCTTTAAATCATAAAAAGGGGTTTTAAAATAGAGTTTGGAATGTAGGAGATAACTCTTTAACCGACCTCAATGAGATGAGGTGATCATTAGAGTCATGTCCCAAAATGATTTGGGTGATTGCACTTTGATAAAACAAAAAGAAAGAGAAAAGAGATGAAGTTAAGAAGAGGAAAGAAATAACTTTACCTAGACTTCTAGGGACTTCAAACACCTCTTGACGAATTCTTTGGAGAAATCCTTTGGAAATGCTTTGTAAGTGTGAAATTTTAGTGTCTTCTTGAGAATGTAAGATTGAGAGCCAAAGGTCCAAGGTCAAGGTCCTTGAAAATGGAGGTAAAAGGGGGTTTTTATAGGTGAAAGAGAGATGTTTTTGGTGCCAAAACTCAGTCACCAAGAAATCTTTCCCGGGCAAAATCCTGTAAATTGAGCAAGGGAGAGAATCCTGGCCAGAAATCTGTAACCGACGCCCAGAGGCGCGCGCTTCCTGCTTTGGGGGCGGGGTGCGCGCGCGTCTGGATCCTCCTGTCGGAGGCGCGCGACTCAGAGAAGGCGACTTTGACAGAATGGACTAGAAAGTCAGCCCTGTTATTCAGTTTAGTCCCTGGACTTAACGAAGTCAGTCAGGAACTTAACGGAAGTGACAGAAACTAACGAGAAACACTTAAAATGGGGAGAAACACAAGATCAAATGTGCAATCGGGGCGAGCGGTCCAAGGCTGGGTGTCTACAGAGCCCCTCGGCGACGTGGATTGCAAAGCAAGACGCGTCGACGAAAGTTAAAAACACCCGCCGAGGACATCACCAAGAAAAAGCAAAGACTCGATGAAAGCAGGAATTTAAAATTGCGAGAGATAGTGGTGCGCTCCCTGTGTGAGCGGCTTTTGTTGATAGAGGGGGTTGCATGATCCGTTAGGTGAACCTGCCGGCTGAATATGTTGAATGAGGCCGTTAGTGAACCTTTGAACGAGGCCATTAGTGAACCTTTGGAGAGGCCGTTAGTGAACCTTTGAGGAGGCCGTTAGTGAACCTTTGAGGAGGCCGTTAGTGAATCTTTGAGGAGGCCGTTAGTGAACCTTTGAGGACGAATCCGTTAGTGAAATCCGTTGATGAGGCCGTTAGTGAACCTTTGAATGAGGCCGTTAGTGAACCTTTGTAGAGGCCGTTGTTGAACCTTTGAAGACGAATCCGTTAGTGAAATCCGTTGATGAGGCCGTTAGTGAACCTTTGAATGAGGCCGTTAGTGAACCTTTGTAGAGGCCGTTGGTGAACCTTTGAAGACGAATCCGTTAGTGAAATCCGTTGATGAGGCCGTTAGTGAACCTTTGAGGACGAATCCGTTAGTGAAATCCGTTGATGAGGCCGTTAGTGAACCTTTGAATGAGGCCGTTAGTGAACCTTTGTAGAGGCCGTTGGTGAACCTTTGAAGAGGCCGTTAGTGAACCTTTGAAGAGGCCGTTAGTGAACCTTTGTTGACGAATCCGTTAGTGAAATTCGTTGATGAAATATTGCTTTGAAGTCGCGTGCCACTTGGAGTCACACTTGACTTTTTGACTTGTGGGGTGCGGGCACAGTTGACCGTGACCAGAAGAATGTTCCTGCTGGAGATGAAATGTTGAGATTGACTCTTGAGGGGGGTATGGCACCCGTGACAGAACATAGGGAGTTCGGAATCCGTGAGGAAACATTGATGCTGTGCATGGATTCTTGCATGGGAGACTGCTTCTGAACCTGCCTGATGATGGGAAGAGCGCGCGTCTGGACATCGTTGTGGGATGCGCGCGCCTCGGATGAGTATGTCGGGGGGCGCGCGCCCGGCGCATAAGTTCAGCATATTTAAACAGACGGTTCACTGTTTTCGGCGAGTTTTCAAAATTTGAAGAACCCTCCAAATTCCAAACCAAATTTTCGTGGAGAAATCACCCCAAAACACTTTCTTGCTGCTCTAGGATCAATTCCGTCACAGAAACGATGTCGGATCGTCAACAATCTCCTCCGTTCGAGATGCCACAGGGCGAGGAGCCCGAAATTGGGGTTGAAGCTATGGACCCGAGCTTGCTTACCTTCCGGCCTCATACCCACATTTCTCATTTCGTGACCTCGGGTTTGGTAAGAATGCCTCACCTTTCTTGTCGATTTCGGATTTCATGAAGTTCCGTTTTTTTACCCGAAATATTGTTGCAGCAGCTTTATTGATCATTCCTTGCATGTTGTTTGTTGCTGCTGATTTTTTGTAAGAAACATGTTGGGGCGCCCATTTTCATGTTCACACACTTGCTTGTACATTGTCCTACCATTGAAATCTCTGTGTCGAATTCATCCGTTTTCTAGCAGTCATGCTGATGAAATTTTCGTTGTTCCTTCTTTCCTTTCAGGAGTGGACCCGTCTGACAGAGATTCGTGGTGGGGCTCATGGGCCCATCTCTATATGGAAGAGGTTGCCTGAGAATGTTCGGGCCCGAGTTACAGGGACTCATTTTGGTCTTTTTCCCACCAGCCTCCCAGCTTTGAAGAATGACCCCGATGTGGTCCAGGCATTGAGAGAAAGATGGTGGGACACCACCCATACCTTCCATTTACCCATGGGCGAGGTGACTATGACGCCTACCGATTTTACAGCTTTGACGGGCTTGCCGTTCATAGGGATGCCTGTCCCTTTTGGTTTGAGAGGGGCTGTTCGGACTCCGGATGAGTTACTGGCTTTGGTTGACTGCCGGTTCGAGGTCAAGAATTCTCGAGTGACAGGGGGCGAATCCGGGCCTATTTCGGGATCTTAATGGCTAAGGGTCAAGGTGTTACTGCTGATCGGGTCGATGTCGTGGCCCGTTGCTTTATTTGGTACATGTTATCCCATACTCTGTTTGCCAACGAGGGATCTTCGGCCTCTTTGGCTCTGCTCGACTTGTTAGTGGATCTGGACCAGATCGGCCAGTATAACTGGGGCGCAGCGGGCTTAGCTGCTTGTTATCACAGCATGGATTTGACAAGCCGCTCGACCACTAGCTCGGTTACGGGCTTCAGCTTGCTGTGGGAGGTATACCACTTACTGTCCATTTTATATTCTCCTTGCCTTGGTCATAACTGCCTTTTTCGTTGACTGTCATTAACTTTGCTTCTGCCTCTTGTCTACAGCTCTGGGCCTTTGCTATCCTGAATCTGAGGGATTTCAAGATTGATAAGGAAGGCCATCCCCAGTATCCGGACTGCGCACGGTGGGCGTACAAGGAGAGGAATGTGAAAACTGGTACGAACCCCATTAGTCTTACTTCGGCCCGACGGTACTTGGGACACCTTGAGGCCTGAGTCTGTTGCCTTCTCTTTGTATCCGTGGAGATCAGTTCAGCACTGGTTTGAGCATACTCTTATTCCTACCCGTTCTCGACTTTTGATGAGTTCGGGTGAGTGCATGGCTCTGTATTTGGGAGACAGAGTGTTCTGGCAGCATGGTACCCAGGTGACAGACTTTTACACCCCCTCGTCCTGCAGTTCCAGACGTTCCTCCTTTCTGCCCTCGTAATTGGAGGTCACTTTCAGAGGCTGATCGCGCGGCATACATGGCAGGGATTGATGCCGTCCCTCACATTCACTTAGATCAGGATTATGGCCTCTTCAGGGAGAACAACTTGATGCAAGGCTTCATGTTTGCTGATCCGAGGAGATCACAGGCTGCTCCTACGACCTCCGCTCGGTTTTATACTACCGGTGCCGGGTATTGCTTTGATCCTCCTTTGCCTCCTCCCTACTACACTTATTCAAACTTCGGGGTCTTTGAGGAGCAGAGGGAGATTGTTCCCGAGGACATGTCACCGGAGAGAGAGCCTCCTGCTCAGGCTGCTGTGGTATGTTTTTCTGACCATCTATGCATTTCTCAGTTCCAGTCTTGTTTTTTTTTTCGTCCTTTGTATTGATGCAACTTCCTTTTTCTGTTCTCTGTTGCAACAGGTACCTGTAGCTGCTTATAGGCACTTGGGCAGATAGAACAAAGGGATGAGGAGGAGGCTCCGTCAGCTAGAGGAGAGGGTACTAGAGCTGTGCAGGGATATTGCTGCCATGACTAGAGATGCTGCTGGTGCTGTCTCTGGTGCTGCGAGAGGAGCTGCCCGAGGTGCTCGGGGCATGGGACGAGGCTGCAGGGATGCTGCACTGGACATTGATGAAGCTGTCTCTTCGGCGAGGCAGTCACTGAGAAGGAGTCTGAGCCGCGGAGGTAGCCATAGTAGGAGTGGGGCCAGCCAGAGCAGAGGTGGTGCGAGTTCGTCTCGGCGGGTGCAGAAGAGGAGCCGGCATGAGATCAGAGTTGAGGAGTCTGAGTCTAAGGATGATGATGATGATGATCATGATGAGGATGACGATGATGATGGGGAGACCGAGAGCGGCAGCAGGGGGTGAGCACAGTGCTGGTGATGATGTGCCCGAGCTGTTGTGGCTGAGAGGATGAGGGATTGAAACACCTTTACTTTTTCCTGTAATAACATTTAACATGTATTTACAATCCTAGTTATCTTACTACTCATTTTATGTTTTATTAGCGACTCGATCTTAGATGTCGACCTTTACAAACAAATGTGTGCCCAAAGAATGCTTGTTGTTGATGCTTGAACTCCTTTTCGCTGCTGGGATTTGATTTTGCTGCAGGTTGGATATGTTGAAGTGCTTGGGTTCTGTTCTGAACTGACAAGGGCTATTTCTGTCTGAACTGCTGTCAAAGGCGCGCGCGTTGGGCCTTGCTTGTGGGAGGCGCGCGCGTTGTGAAGCCTTGGTCGGAGGCGCACGCTTCTGGCCTGCTGAATTACAGCCCCTTTCTTTTTCTGATCAGAATGTTCCAACAGCTATAATTTTGAACCATTTTCGACCAGAATGGTCACACAGCATTCTTCTGCAAACACTTTCTCCTCCTAAACCAAAAAATTCTTGTCATAATGGCCCCAATGACTTTCTCTTTTGAAGTCAAGGTTTCCGTCCCCGAGGGTGAGAAGTCCGTTCCAATGGTGAACGCCGTTCCAGCTGTGGGGTCCGTCTCGATGGTGGAGAAGCGTCTGAGCGTTTTTGATCGTTTGGGAAGGCCCAATGACGATGTTGTTGACCCCGTGAGACCGGTGGTTCATGTGCGGGACTATAGACCCCGTCATTTTCCCAAGAAGAAGAAAGGTAAGGGAAATTCCTCCCATGTGTGGAACCGTCCCATGGTTGTCCCCGCTAAGGCTCCGCTTGATAAGGGCAAAAGGAAAGCCGTTGATGAAGCTCCGTCCCGTCCTAGCGTTTTCTCCCGTCTTGGCAGTCCCAAGAATGTTCCGTCCCCATCCAAGAAGACTAAAGGGCATAACAAGAAGCAATGGGTTCCCAAACCTAAGAAAGATTAGATTTTTCTTTGTACCCCAAGAGATTGCAATTAAATTAGACCACTTTGTTTTAGGATTTAATGTTTTGATATCTTTTGTTGCTCAATAAATCCGTTGTAATGGCTTGAATAATTCATTGAATGAATAAAAATTGCATCTTGTTATTTGAAGTGAATTGGGTATTTTTGATATGTTTTAGACCGCACCCGAAGGTTGCCTACGTTCCTCCAGTTGGGACGCTCAAGTCTCCGTAGTTCAAACAAACAAAGACCATTTTTTTTTTTTTGTGTGCACCCTGTTTTTTGCCTAGACCGCCCTTTCGGGTTTTCAATCTAGCGGGCTTCTTTTTTGCACGTGCTCTAATTTTTGCCTAGGCCGCCCTTGCGGGTTTTCAACCTAGCGAGCGATTTTTATTTTTTTATGGTCTTTGTTTATTAAGCATAGAACCTCTTGAGCTTGTCGAGGTTGACCTCCTTTGGCAGCTGGTCACCATCTAAATCCACGAGCCGGACTGCACCGCCGCTTAGTATCTTTTTGACCACGTACGGACCGATCCATCGGGGTCCCCATTTCCCCAGGGGATTCATGGCATTAGGAGGATGTTGTCTTAAGACCAAATCTCCCACATTGATGTTTCGAGGCTTCACCTTTTTGTTGAAAGCTCTTGCCATCCTTTGCTGATACGCCCTTGTGCGTTCGAGTGCTCTTCGCCTTTTCTCATCGAGTAAGGCTAGCTGTTCATATCGACTTTGTATCCAATCGACCTCGTTGACTTGATTCTCGAGGAGGACCCGTAGAGATGGGACTTCAAGTTCGATTGGGAGTACGGCTTCAGAACCATAGACTAATGCATAAGGAGTTTCTCCTGTTGCTGACCGTATTGATGTGCGGTAGCCCCACAATGCTAATGGTAGCTTCTCAGGCCAATCCCTTCCTGTTGAGGTCATTTTCTTGACGATGGTCTCGATGGTCTTATTTGCTGCTTCAACCGCGCCATTTGCTTGGGGACGGTAAGGAGATGACATATGCTTGGTGACCTTGTATTCTACCAAAAGTGCATCCATTTCCTTCTCAAAGTGAGAGCCGTTGTCGGAAATGATTTCGTGAGGCACGCCGTATCGGCACATGATATTAATCTTTACAAATTCGGCCACTTTCTTGGCGTTGAGGGTCCGATAGGCTTGTGCTTCGACCCACTTTGTGAAGTAGTCGACGGCCACTAGGACAAATGACTGCCCATTGCCTCCGGCAGGATGGACTTTACCGATGATGTCTATCCCCTAACAAGAGAAAGGCCAAGGTGTGACCATGTTGTAAAGTTGCGAGGGTGGAGCATGTTGCAGATTAGCATGGAATTGGCACTTGGCACACCTTTTGACTTTCTCGATACAGTCTCGTTCCATAGTGCTCCAATAGTAACCAATGCGGAGTATCTTCTTGACTAGCATAAACCCATTCATGTGGGGTCCACACTCTCCTTCGTGCACTTCACACATTATCTCTTGAGCTTCGGCCTCATTGTCGCATAAGAGATTGATCCCGTCGTGGTGCCTTTTATAGACTCGTTCCCCAATCAGTACGTACCGAGAGGCTAGCCTTTGCAGAGCCGCTTGAGACTTCTTATTGCTATTCTCGGGATAAGCGCCATCTTTGAGGAAATTCATGATATCCGAATACCACGGAGAGTTTGTTTGAACCTCGTTGATCTCGATACTCATGCAGTACGCCGGACTGTTCCTTCGGGCAATTTTGAAAGGCTTCACCATTTTCCCTTTGGGCATTTCGACTAATGAAGCTATGGTGGCCAGTGCATCGGCGAAACGGTTTTTATCCCTTGGCAGGTAGTTGAAAGTGATCTCTTGGAATTGTTCAACCAATTCTTCAAGGTGCTGACCATACTGTTGGAGGGTCGGGTCTTGGATTCGCCATTTACCCAATTGCTGATTGATAAGGAGCAAAGAGTCGCCGAATACTTCTAGTTCCGTGACGTTTCTTTCGAGAGCTGCTTCGAGCCCTGCTATGCATGCTTTGTACTCGGCAATGTTGTTGGTAGCTTCGAATTCCAGACGGATGGCAATGGGAGTGTGTGAATACCCCTTTCCGATGAAGCGACGCATGGGAAGTATCTTGTGATTATTATTATTTACAAAGGGAATATTCTTAACGACATTAAAATTATGAGAGTCGCCACACCGTTTTAATTAAAGCCAAAACATTGAAAAAAGCATGTTTAATGGGTTCGGGGGTCAAATTACAACAAGAGAAGAATATTGGACGTTATCACTCCTATTGCCCGAATTGATCGGTCTTTCTATCATGATGAATGTGTTAGTAGTGTGTTAGTGATTGAGACCGGATCCGAAGATTGTCTACGTTCCTCTCAATGTGAGAAGCTCAGGTCAGCGTAGTTCGCAGAGAATTAGAATAGGCAGAAGAATCGGGATCATGCATAATGAGGGGGGAATTACCTAAAGATTAGGGTTTAGAAGTAGTTCCTAGATCATCCTCGGGTTGATGAACCCTCGATCATCATCGGCTATGAAATAACATATAATTATGAAGATCGCAACCCTAAATATAGCATAAATAAGGTTTTAATCTATGAACACGAAGAACATGCGAAGAACATATTATGAACATATGAATGAGCATGCAAAGAATATGAAGAAACTATGAATAAACATGTACGAACATGAATATAAAAGATCTACATTAAAAATAATGCAAGAACACGAAGAAAAAGTTAGAAAACTTACCTATGTTGGCAAGAAATAAACCTTGGATCTTCTTGAGTGTTTGAATGCTTAATTAGGGAGAAAATTGTGTTTAAGAACTCCAAAACTCGTACTTTAGAGCTCTCAAACTCGGATCCTTAAACCAATAGCCTGGAGTGGTTTATATAGTAAACTGATGGGAGGATCTGATGGTCCAGATCATCCGGCGCAAGGTTGGCCGCCTGGCCATTGTTGATGCCGGTGACAATAGTGGCCGCGTGGCCAAGATCAACGCGGAGCAATGTTGGCCGCGTGGCCAAGGTTGCCGGCTGACTTGATTTTCAAGCTAGGGTTTCACTGTTGCTTTATGGTAACCCTAAGTTGCCTATTTTGATGGATTTTGTCATAAATGAGATATTTTGGGAATCCAGGACAAGTCTTTGCAAGGTTTCTAATTCCTATAAAGTCCTTGTATATTTGGGAAAGTCCTAATAAACTCATTTTCAGATCGGGTACTAACAGTAGCCCCTCGGCGACGCTTCTTGCAAGGCAATGTGGGGTCGACGATAAAAGAAGGATCCGTCTGAAACATGAGTTTCAAAACAGATGAAAGGTAAGGGAACGGCTGAACCTTGACAGGCGACCTACGTATCCACGGGGGAATCAAGCCAAACGTAGTTCAAATCTGATGGGAAATTGGGAATAACTGTCCTCTAGTGGGGAGCAACATCTTCTACTGGGGAAAATGCACCTGCTGGGGATGAGAGATGACCGCGTTGGTCGGGTGGCTGGACCTTTTCAGGTTTCCTACGTATCCTCTAGGAATCAAGCCGGTCGTAGTTCGGAGATCTACTGGGGATAAAACGAGATATCGGACTCCTGCTAGGGATAATAAACCTACGGGCACTATCCTGTACGAAGAACGAATCATTCGTAAGCAATGAAGTTATTTGGACTACGCTGTCTAAATAATCCCAAGATGAAATGGTAAACGCAATCAGGATCGCCAGGGTTCCTGCCGATTGCGCTAAAGTAATAGATGTCTGATCTCTCGCGAACAGAAACGCCGAGGCTTCTGCCAACCACGATCGATCTAGGATGCGTATGTCATAGAGGCGCCGAAGTCTCTACAATCATACGAATCTCGATAATAGATGCTGGATCTTTCGCAAATAGAAACGCCGAGGCTTCTGCCAATTACGATTGATCTAGGACGGTATGTCATAGAGGCGCCGAAGTCTCTATAACCATACGAATCCTAAAATAGATGTTGGATCTCTCGCAAATAGAAACGCCGAGGCTTCTGCCAATTACGATTGATCTAGGACGGTATGTCATAGAGGCGCCGAAGTCTCTACAATCATGCAAATCCTAAAATAGATGCTGGATCTCTTGCTAACAGAAACGCCGAGGCTTTTGCCAATTACGATTGATCTAGGATGGTATGTCATAGAGGCGCCGAAGTCTCTACAACCACACGAATCCTAAGCAAATATTTGGTGAAGAATGGAAATTTTAAGGGGCTTTCCGTACCCAAAGGTAACGAATATCAGTCAAAGTAGTGTTAAAGGCATTTAAAATGAATTAAAGGGAAAAGATCAGGGGCAAAAGTGGAATTTTATCTGAAGGGTCAAGGTTGGCCGCGTGGCCAAACACACTGGTTTGCAAAAGTGGCCGCGTGGCCAAGACCGCTGAGTGGTCAGATCTCCTTCACGCGGATTGCTGATCTGACGGCTGGGGTTGCAAGGGCAAAAGTGGCCGCGTGACCAAGGAGGGCAAAAGTGGCCGCGTGGCCAAGGATGCCGACGGGCTGACTCCTTGGTCACATCACCAGACACCTCCCCTCTTCTTCTTCTTTCTTCTTTCTTCTTCTTCCTTCCTCCATTGTTTAACGAATTAGAGAGAGAAAATTGGGTTTTTTAGAGGGAGAAAGCTTGGATTTTGATAATCTTGAAGACTTCGTTTCACATACTTCTCGAAGCTATGGCGGATTGGATCAATGAGGCGTTATTTAGGGATTTCCCGGGCCAAGGTGGGTATGTGATTCCACAACAAGAGCCGCAAGGAGAGGGGCACGGTAATGCTCAGGGCGGAGGTAATGTAGGGGCTGACCCAGGAGCGGGCTTTGAAGCGGCGCCCTTGATTCCACGGGGCGGTTTGAGACCACGAGCCGCGACTCGGAATTATCGCGATAATCTGCTGCGGTCTACGTTCGACCAAGATTACGATTTTTACGTCGACTCTGAGCGTCATTGGTCGATGGGGCTTCCGGAGACGCGAGAGGTAAATTTCGAATTTTTATTCCTCTCCTTCTCGCACATTTGTATGTTTTATGCACATAATATGAAATGCTGGAATAATGGAATGCTAGAATTTAAATTGCTGGAATTGTAAATTGCTAGAATGGTAACGTACCTGTGCTGTGTTTACCTGCAGAGGATTAAGGCTCGTGGGTCCACAGTGACGGTGGGCAAACTGTGGGCGTCTCTGCCGGAGGGACCGGGCGGTTTGCGTGCTCGGATCGAGGCTATGGGCTTTGGCCCATTCTTTGACAGTGTCCGCATGGTCGGGGCTACCTTGAAGGTGGCAGCGGTGATAGAGGTGTGCCGGGAGTTCTGGTGGGATACCACCCATACCTTCCATTTTAGTTGGGGAGAGATTACCATCACGCCGACGGATTTCGCGGCCATCACGGGGTTGAGGTTTACCGGTACCCCTTTGCCTTTTGATGAGAGCTTGGCGGAGCGGCGGGACTATAGACAGGCTCTGCTGGGAGTTGACACCGACCTAGGAGGGGGTGTCAAGGGTTATGGAGTGGAGGCCGGAAAGGTGAATCGCTTGGTGGAGGTGGCTATTGAAGCCTTTAGTAGGGGGGAATATGATTTGGATTGTTTGGTCCGGCTGTTTTTATGGTACAGCTTCTCAGAGATTTTGTTTCCCAGTGGGGCTACTGTCTGCCGGTACTCACTGCTAGGGGCTTTTGTGGACTTGGACTTAGTCGGTGGGATTTCTTGGGGTGGAGCCGGTTTGGCTGAGATTTACCGGGCTTTGGACCATTGCTCGAGGGCTAGCTCGTCGGCCTTTGACGGGTTCCAGTTCGCCTTTGAGGTGTGCTCTTGACTACCCTTATTTTCACTTGTTGAGATTTCTGTTCTATCTTTTGGTCTGAAATATCTCTCTTATTACATGCACAGGCTTGGGTTTACGAGATCTTTGGTGTCGCCCCTTTTCAGTTGGTGATGAGTGTTAACAAGGTTGTTCCCATCATGTCGTATTGGTGCAAGGGCAACAGGGCTCCTTCCCGCAGACACCGGGACAGGAAGACAGTGGATGCTGCTGATCTGAGGAGGGTGTTCGCGATGTCTGAGCCCATCGGGGTTAGATTTTACCCATGGAGTCCGGCCAATGAGGCTTCGGTGGGTCCCTTTGTGGTGGATTTGACCGCTTCGAGGGTTCTGCTTGTGGGTCTCACCGGGGAGGCCATGTATCTTGGGGAGAGGGTGGTTCGTCAGCACAGGGCTGGTGCGTTACCGTGGGCTCCTTATGACCCTCCTCGGGATATGCTCCGTCCCGCGAGGCTGGCGACTTTCTTGGCTCCCACTCCGGCAGAGCATTACAGGGGGAGTGACGACTATGCCGGTTACGTGCGGACACGGCTGATCAGCCCTCAGGTTCGGGCTAGGATGTTGTCTGGAGAGGGGTCGAGCTCGGCCCGTTATGTTGGTCGGAGTCGGCCTTTGGTTGACATGCCCCTTCGCTCGAGTAGCGTGAGAGTGATGAGGGGCGGCCGGGAGATGGAGCTTAGCTTGGAGCCGACTGATGCAGATCTTGTTGAGGAGACATTCATTCCTCCGCCCGACGCTGGGGTACGGCTTTGTGCTTTATGTCAGTCATGTTCGCACACACTTATTTCTTTCTGCGTTGTAATCATTGCCTTGGTTTCACTTACAGGTGACTCGGGAGGCCTATATCCGTTCAGCTCGGCGGGAGAACGTGTTGATGCGCTTACTGAGGGAGGCGTACCATTCATGTACTTGTCAGAGGGACGACGTTGCGTCACCCCAGCGTCGGGAACGGTCTCCGAATGGTGCGGGCTCTTCTCATATTGGTGGTCGAGCGGTCCGGGGACGGAGTTCGGGTGCCGGTAGCTCTCGGGCTTTAGCGCGGCGTGGAGACACCACGGAGGAGGATTCTGATTAGGCGGGGTCCATCTTCATTTCCTACACTGTTAGCTAGTAGAGAGAGGGATATGTATGTACAGGACAAATGTATAAAATGCATGTATGTATATTATGTTCTAAAATGCAATTTTATTGTGGGAGCCTACTTGTGCAAACTAGTTATTTTACAAATGTTCCTAATTTTATACAATGCATGAGCCATGGAAGGGGGCAGGTACGTAGTTGCATGGATCCGTCACGAAGTGGGAAGAAACAAACTGGATTTCTGCATGGAGCAAGGTTGGCCGCATGGCCATGGCGGGGCTAGAACAATGTTGGCCGCCTGGCCATGGCAAGATCCGGGGCAAAGTTGGCCGCGTGGCCTAGGACGAAATTGGCCGCCCGGCCAAAGGCAATATCGGCCGCGGGGCCAGGGGCAATGTTGGCCGCGTGGCCACATCATGCGCCGCCTCCGGTTTTCCTTTTCCTGGCAAGAATCGGGAGTTGTGCACTATTTAATGAACCCTTTGCAGCCATACAAACGTACCAGCAACCTTTTGAGCAGTTTTTTGAGTTCCTTTTTAGCCAATTTTCTTGCTCTTTGCCATGGATCAAGAGGCTAGAATCACAAGTCTTGAGAAGAAAGTCTTTATAACTTCTTTGGAGAAGTGGGTTGCCAAACTTCCTGGTTCGAGTCGTAGGAAACTTGATGAACGGTATGGGATAAAGTGTCTTTGGTCACTTTTGCACATGAACTCCAATACCCACCTCTTGCAAGCTTGTGGTAAATTTTGGAATGATACCCTCCATGTCTTCAACTTTTCATTCAACGAGATAACACCCACTTATGAAGATATCGCAGCATTATGTGGCTACGAAGGGAAGGGTAAAGTTGCCTTGCCTTTTGACTTCGTTTGCTTGAGGGACAAGTTGGTGACCTTTGGCGTACCCGCGGATGACTTTGATAGGTATGCTAGGGGCGGTTATGTCGACCTTTCTTGGATGCCACAACACTTCATGCATGCAGACGTGACCTCTAACCGCTCCTTGGACCATCTTGCACTGTGCTTGTTCAGCTCTATCCTTTTCCCTTCTGAGGTGGGATTTGCCAGTGAAGGATGTTTGGGCATGGTGAACTTGGCTCGTTTGGGTTATGATATTGTACCGGCCATTCTTGGGGAGATGCTCTGTGGGATTCCCCATCTCGCGGCTTATGGTGGGATGCCTTGTGGTAGTGATAGGCTTTTGACCATGTGGTTGCAAGAGCGGCTTCGAGTGAATAAACCGGCGGCTTCTCTGAAGGTGGCCCCATGGATGCACCGCATTAGAGGCATGGTGGAGCGGTTTGAGGGCATGACTCTCAAAGGTTGGGAAAAGTATTTGGCGGAAATGGTGACTGACGACATTCAGTGGGTGGTGCCCCATTGGCACATTCACTCTGTGAGGGAGAAACAAGTGGGACTTCACATGATCAAAGTTCCGACCCTTTCTGGAACTACTTTTTACTATCCCTCTAGAGTGCTTCGTCAGTATGGTTTGGTGCAGACCATCCCGGAGGGTTGGGACGAGGAGAGAGATGATTTTCCCTTTGGGGTACTTCAGTTGGATGATAGTGCCTCAGTCCTTCTTTCTCAGATGTGGGGCGAGGCTGGCTTTAGTCGTAGGACCTTCCTCACGCTCTAGCAACACCTTCCTGCCACGCGAGTATTTGGACTGGTATATGGGGAGACTTGGGCATGCGGAGCAGACTCTAGAGACCCTAAGGGGCACTATCTTGGGATCCTGTGCTCCAAGTTCTTCATTGAGAATTAAGGAGGCTGAGGCTTATGAGAGGAGGATGAGTAAGAGCGTGGCTAACGGAGGAGGAGAAGAAGTGGGGGCGTCAAAGAAGAGGAAGGGCGAAGAGGTTCCTAATGGCAAGGCTAAAGGTGTTAGCGAGTTCGAAAGAAGATTTTGTGAGAATCCTAGCAAGAAGAAAGTTCGCCGTGGGCAAAGCAAGAAGAAAGGGACCGAGGGCACAAACGGCACTAAGGAGTAATCCCGAACGTCTCTCCATAGTCGTGCAGACACATTAGTTTAATTTAGTTTATTTTTGTTTTAGTTTCAATTTCAGCATAGGTTATTTATTCAACAAGTATGTCAAGCTTAGACTCATCAAATAAGTGTTAACATGCAATGACTATGGAAATAAAAGTTTTTGCTTTCAGAAAAATACAACTTCTATCTTTATTGCTTTGACAAGATTTGGATGTTTATTTGTTTTTTAGACCGCACCTTTTGAAAGGCTGCCTACGTTCCCCTTTTACAAATAGGACTAAGGGGCTCAGGTCACCGTAGTTCACTCCAGTCAGACTAGAATGATTTTAAAGAAAGGGAAGATAGAAGGGGGAATGCTCTAACTTTTGCCTAGACCGCCCTTGCGGGTTTTCGATCTAGCGAGCTTTGTACGCACCCTTATTTTGCATAGACCGCCCTTTGCGGGTTTTCAGTCTATCGGGCTTCTTTTTGCGTAGTAAATATTTTTTTTTTTTTTTTTTTTTTTTTTTTGAGAGGGGGAGTCTAGTCATAGTAGCGTCTGAGCTTGCTGAGGTTGACTGGTTCCTTGAACGGGTTGCCATCCAAATCTGCCATTCTGTCTAGTCTTGTGGCGCGCCTCGAGCTTTGGTCATTGCGTCGACGCGTTGCTTCAAATCCCCTATTTCTCTTGAGATGTCTTGAATCGTTTCTGCAGTCAGGTGCGAGAGTATCTCTGGGCGTTCTTCACATAAGGCTCGATTTCGTAGCAACCGAGGAGTTCTAAGTTTTCGTTTTCTCTATAGAACCAAAATCCTCTCACACTGGTGAGCATGTTCGCATCCATCAAGCCTTGGATTCTCCTTTGTAGAGCGACACAGTCGTTGGTGTCGTGGCCTTCGTCTTGGTGGTAAGAGCAACTTTTGGTAGGTTCAAATGGTTGAAGGGGTGGTAATTCGGAGAGGAGTGAATGTTCTCCTAGAGGCTGCATCTTGCCCATTTGTCTCAGTTGGTCGAATAATTTTGCGAAAGGGGTCCCCATTCTTGTGTATCGGTGGACTGAGAGGGGGTAGTTTCCAAAAACCTTTGCATTTTTTCACTGATTTCCTTTTCCTGGCGCGAAGGCCACGATTCTGTCGTTGGTGTTGTGGTCTGAAGTTCATTCCCATGTGCCGGGTGCAGGATTGGGGTATTCGCGAGGTACTCCTTGAGGCAGCATAATGCGAACTCACATCTCGAACTCCATTCTTGGTCGCGGGCCCTTTCTATTTCTCTGAGTGTCGGTTCCCCCACTGTTGTGAAATGGTTGAGGTATTGCAGTAACTTGATGAGTTCTTCCTTTTCGGCTTTGTTCCGAGGAGATTGCATTCTCAACACGGCTCGAACTCGCCGACTGATGGTCCTCCCGAGGTTGTGGAGGGGGTCGCTTCTTGGTCCTCTCAATTGTCTCGGCCTGGTTATAGCCGGCAAACCTATCAACGAATGACTTGGCCTCATAATGGGCGGTCGCGTCCGCCAACATGTCGATATTTGGCAAGGGGAAGTCATCCTTTGGCGTAGCTTTGTTGAGATCCCGAAAATCCACACACACTCTGACTTTACCGTTGGATTTCTTGACAGTCACCAGATTTGATAACCACGTTGGATACTCGATCACCCTGATAAAACCCACACGGAGTAGCTTCTCAATCTCCTCCTTCACTTGCAAAGACCATTCCGGCTTAATGCGGCGCAACTTCTGCTTGACTGGCTTAGCGTCTGGTGCTGTCGGGATTCTGTGCTCTACGATCGAGTTGTCGAGCCCCGGCATGTCCTTATAAGACCATGCGAACACATCCACATATTCTTTGAGTAGCTCGATCAGTGCTTCCCTTTCGGTTCCGCTGAAGAAGCTTCCAATCTGCGTTTCCTTAGGCTCGACTTCGGTCCCCAAATTCACGCATGTTAACACCTCATCGGCAGCTTGGGCTCGAGATTCTTTTTGATTAATAACCTGTTCTGAGATTTCTTTAATGTATTCGTCATTTAATGTGTCTGTGTCTGCCTCTTCTAATGAATCATTATTAACTAAGTGTATATCATTAGTTTGATTATTAGCCAATTTATCAGTTAAAAGAGTGACTATGGAGGGATACTCGGAAAGGTCGAGGGTTTCATTCATGGCAAAAGGGAAAATAGCGTTTGCAACAAGATCATAGTCTTCGGACGTAAGGTCGTCAGACTGAGAGGAAGACTCAAATTCAAAATGTAAAACACTAGACTCTGGGGACGGGGATTTTGGGCGAGTGACAGGAGATGCTGCGGGAGTGGCGACAGGAGAAGGAGTAAGCCCCAGTGTTCCCATCATAAATTCCGGAGTAGCTATAGGTCCCCCAATGATGCACCAATTCTTGAGCTTGTCCCCCATGGGTACCACCAATGTCCTTGGGTCCACCTTATCTTCAGAATCGTCCCCGATGACGGCAACCATGTCTTCGTGCAGCCCCAGATTACCCAGATGTTGAAGCAGATATTGGCCGTCCCACGTCTCAGTCAAACTTGGAGTTTCTGCGGCTTCTATTGCTGGCTTGTCAAGGGTTGCGGCTTCAAGTTGATCTGCCAAGTCATCTGCAACCTTGGTGGAGTACTCATGCCTGATGGTTCTAACTCTGCCCGTGGCTTTGTCATATTCCATGTAAGTCAGCTTCACATTGGACCGATCGAATTCCACATCTCTGAAAATCTCGAACCCTTTCTGCAATTTCCCTGTGTGGTCAATCCATGGCTCGGCGAACTCAAAACACGAAAACTCCTCGCCTTCCCTGACAAAGTAGCTATTCAGGGACAGGCGGTATGGCCGCATTTCAGGCTTTTTGTAGGGAAGCTTCATCTTTTTAAGCAATTCTATCCTTTGTTGCTCCATCTTGTCTTCAAGAGTAAGGGTGTATCCTAGACCGAACAAACCTCGATGATTAACCTCTTCAACCAATTCTGTGGGGCCTTGCAAGTTCTTACCTAGCCCCAGCCCCGGTATAAAACCCATGTTACGCAGTATCTTGACAACAGGTGCCACTTTGTCCGTTGTTTTGGTGAGGTCGATGGTGCAGATCTGTGCTTGAGCGACTATTTCGAAGCCATTGAAGAGTCGGCTCTCTTCCCCATGCTGAATCTGTAAGACAGGAACGCCCTTGGTGTCCGTCCCTTGGGCAGTTACGAGATCACTGTAGATGATGGTCACTTCATTACCAGATTGAAACTTCACACACTGGTGCAGGGAAGACGGGACAGCGCCCGACTGATGTAACCACGGCCGGCCAAGGAGGAGTGAGAAGGTTGCGGGGATGTCTATGACGTGGAAGTCGGTCGGCAGGATCTTTGTTCCGATGGTAATGGGCAGGGTGACTTCGCCTATCACAGCGCGGCATGTAGAGTCATAAGCTTTGATGGTTTGCTTGGATGGGCGTAAATCAACACCATGAACGCCAACCACATCCATCATCCTTGAAGGCAGGATATTAATAGCAGAACCATTATCAATGAATACACGGGGAATCTTCTTGCCATTTACTTCGACAGTGATGTATAAAGGCTCATTATGATCAACTCCGAACACTGGCTTGTCTAGCTCTGAGAAAGTGATGATGTTTCCATAGTGGATATTACCAATCATGTGGGTGACGTCCTCCGGGGTAATAGTGGATGGTACCATGGTGGCGGCGAGGTTTTGCTCGAGCATGAGGCGATGGGCTAGGGAGGAGGTGAGTAGGGACCATAGTGAAATATGGGCTTGGGTTTGTTTGAGTTGAGTGAGGATAGGGTCTTCTTTGTCTAGGTCGGCTTGCTCGGGTTCCTTCCCAAAGACTTTCTTTGCACCCTTCGGGTCGGATTGGTACACTTGACCGGATCTTGTAAGGAGACAAACTTCCGCACGTAGCTCCTCCAAAGACAATGGCGAGTCATGACAAGGGGGCGAAACTTCGGTCTTTTCGGCCTCCTCGAAGATTTCGGCCCAAGAAAGAGGTTGAGAGGGCTTGGGACTCTCTTCCCTAGAGATTCGATTTCACTTACTAGTTCTTCTAAAGACAACAAGTAGCAAGAAGATTCTTTATTATTAGTCATTGAAATACAACCCATCTCATCACAGTCCGCCACAATAGGCTCGGCCGGATCAGTGATCTCACTAAGTTCTACCATGAGTACATTGCTAGCTACATAATCTCTAGGGTCTTCGACAACTCCCTTGTGGATGAGCTCTTGCACGGCCTTCTTGAGTTCAAAGCATTCTTCGGTAGTGTGGCCGGTGCACTTGTGGTAGTGGCAAAACTTCGACAAATCGCAACCAAGGCGGGGAAGGTGTCCTTCTAATGGTTCGAGCATTTCTAACGTCACCAATGCCATGAAGATATCCACCATCGTGAGCCCTATCTTGTCAAAGGCATCCATGAGCTCTAGGATACTAATCTCGCATGTTTGCACCATATTCACCCCACCCCCATTGTTAGGAAGAGGATTATTCACCACATTAGGACCCTTCGGCTTCTCAATCTTCTTGTCATTGATCAACCCTTGTACTACGCGCTTCAATTGAATACAACCATCCGTTGTGTGCCCGATGTGCTTGTGATACTTGCAGAACTTGGAGGCGTCCAAATCACTTCTTGGGTAGGCGGGTTGGTAATTTCCAAAGGCTTGATAAGACCTCTCTTGACTAGCACGTCAAAGACTTTCCCCATGGGCATACCAAAATCATCAAAGTGTTCCCTCTCTCTCTGTGGCGGAGCCCCATTCCTTGTTACGGCTTGGACATCTAACGGGACCTCTTTCTGGACCATATTCACTTGGCCGACGGCCTCCTTTCCACCCCTAGGAGGCGCAGGCGCAGTAGGAGCCTTGTAGCGGAAGGAGCTGTTGTTGTTGGTCTTCGGACTTTCCTTTGGTGGCACAATCCCAGTGAACCCTGCTTCGTACCTTACTCCGGCGTCAACCATTTCCCGCAAATCAGGGAAGTAACCATTACCTATAGCTGCTTTCATCTCCGGTAGCAAGCACTTGTAGAAAATCTGTTTCTGTTCCTTCGCTTTTGGTGGGTATTGGACCTCGCACAACCGATGATTCCACCTCTTGTAAAAATCATAAATAGCCTCGCCGGGTTTTTGCATAGTGTTCTCAAGGTCGGTTCGATTCACATGCCAATCCAAGTTAGCTTGATACTTCTCACAGAAAATGGCACTGATTTGATCCCACGTTTGCCTCTCGCTTGGCTCTAACCCCAAGAACCAACGCAGAGCTATACCATCCAAAGTGCTATGGAACACGCGAGCCATTTGTTCGTTGGTGCAGTCACGAGCCCTCATGGCCAACACATAACTATCCAAATGAGTCTTAGGACACGAGTCACCATGAAACATCGCCACCTTAGGCATCTTGAAATCCTTGGGGAGAGCCCCCACTTGGCTAGGGTTGATTGTCTTGGTAGTCGGTGCACTTTGCTTATCCACGGTCTCGATCAACTTTCGCATTTGCTCTTGCATGGCCATGACCACAGGGTGATTGGAGATGTCGGGGATAGTTTCTGACAGAATGACGGGAGGAGTAGTAGAAGCAGTAGCAGCGGCCATCCCAATACTCAGAGGCAACGAGGGTGCGGGTAGTTTGCTAGCGGAGAGGTAGCCACCAAGCAGTTCAGGGGAAGGTTCATAGACGCCTTGTTCTTGCTCATGGTAGTGAAACCTTGTTGGGTGTAGAGAGAAGGAGGTGGAACATTGCGGTAGCTTGGGAATGGGAAGGTAGTAGCATTGGTGTTGGGGGGACAGTTGGTATTGACCTCTTCATCCTCGACATAAATGAAATTCTCCCCATCGGGCACCAGTTTAGTCCCCTTTTGTTGAATGTGACCCTTCAACTGTTGGTTCTGGTCTTCCAGCATCTTGTTGCTTTCCTCGAGATTTTTGATCTTGGCTTCGAGACCGGCGAGGAAGTTCTGGAGGCTTGGGGGAATACCATTGAGAGTAGCCTCAGTGTTGAGCTCGGCGGCACTAGCAGGAGGAGCAGAGGCTGAAGCTGAGGCGGGAGTTGACATTGCTGATGACGAGACTGAGAACGTGGACGGAGTAGAAGCTTCACGTTGTAGTCGACCACCCGAACGGATCCAAACTTGCTTTGCTGAAAGGTTGAAGGGCAATGAAGCTTTTTAGGAGAGGGGGAAGGCTCATGCAAAGTATATTTTAATTTACAAAAAACATACATTATTTACATCCTAATTGGTTGGAAGGGATACCCCTTTTTCGCAACTAGTTAGAAGACTACGATCAGTGGAGGCCATCACTACGTCTATAGACCCCTCGTTTTTCACCTGTATTGCACACCCCCAAACGGACAATTTGGGCGAGGGTCCTATAGGGCAAGCGGCTTCCACCAACCATCGGATCCTACGACTAACCCTCCCTTAAAGGCATTTAACGTGATGTCTATGTTGCATCCTACGCAAGTTAATGATGAGCGGAGATCTTAACAACAAACACTCATCTCACCATGGCACGTCCCTTGTAGGGAAATCACTTTTTTGTGCACTTTCTCTCAAAGATCTCGATTCATCATTGACTTGGGGATGACTCGACATAGACAGCACGTTAATTGACTATTAAGGAAAAGCTAGCCAAACCAACCGGTCAAAACCTAGGTGTGATACCTATACTAGTGTGGGTTGACACGGGTTAGGTAAAAGGTTCCCACCGCTCGCGGAACGTACACGGTGAGTGGAGTAGACGAGTGACTCGAAAAGAGGGCGACAGTAGCGCACAAATTCCTGCACATCGAATACTCCGGGTAATGGGGACCTGTGCAGTGCTGACACGGACTAGTGGTAGTGTGTGGCAAGAAACTAATTCTTTTTAAGGAAAAAAAAGAGAGAAGTTTTTGATGTTAGGATGATGCAATGCAATGCATGAGAGAGAGAGAGAAAGACATGTACAGGGGAGCATAGCAGAGTTTTGTTTGACCCTAATACTAAGGCGAAGATAACAGGGGTACAAGGATACAAGGTATATACCAAGTACAAGTGTCAACAAAGTACAAGTATTAACACTGCGGGTGCGCGGGTGCATGTGTAAACATGGCAAGTATGTGAGGTGCATGTGTTAAACATGGCAAGTGTGTGCATGTGTAAACATGGCAGGTGTGTGCATGTGTAAACATGGCAGGTGTGTGCACGTGTAAACATGGCAGGTGTGTGCATGTGCAAACATGGCAGGTATGTGAGGTGCATGTGTAAACATGGCAGGTGTGCATGTGTAAACATGGCAGGTGTGTGATGCATGTGAGGACATGGCAAAGTATGTGAGGTGCATGTGAGGACATGGCAAACATCATGATGTGAACGAAAGTTAGACCCACTAAGTTTGAAAAAGTTTCAAAGCAAGTCCCCAGCAGAGTCGCCACTGTGAATACCCCTTTCCGATGAAGCGACGCATGGGAAGTATCTTGTGATTATTATTATTTACAAAGGGAATATTCTTAACGACATTAAAATTATGAGAGTCGCCACGCCGTTTTAATTAAAGCCAAAACATTGAAAAAAGCATGTTTAATGGGTTCGGGGGTCAAATTACAACAAGAGAAGAATATTGGACGTTATCACTCCTATTGCCCGAATTGATCGGTCTTTCTATCATGATGAATGTGTTAGTAGTGTGTTAGTGATTGAGACCGGATCCGAAGATTTCCTACGTTCCTCTCAATGTGAGAAGCTCAGGTCAGCGTAGTTCGCAGAGAATTAGAATAGGCAGAAGAATCGGGATCATGCATAATGAGGGGGGAATTACCTAAAGATTAGGGTTTAGAAGTAGTTCCTAGATCATCCTCGGGTTGATGAACCCTCGATCATCATCGGCTATGAAATAACATATAATTATGAAGATCGCAACCCTAAATATAGCATAAATAAGGTTTTAATCTATGAACACGAAGAACATGCGAAGAACATATTATGAACATATGAATGAGCATGCAAAGAATATGAAGAAACTATGAATAAACATGTACGAACATGAATATAAAATATCTACATTAAAAATAATGCAAGAACACGAAGAAAAAGTTAGAAAACTTACCTATGTTGGCAAGAAATAAACTTTGGATCTTCTTGAGTGTTTGAATGCTTAATTAGGGAGAAAATTGTGTTTAAGAACTCCAAAACTCGTACTTTAGAGCTCTCAAACTCGGATCCTTAAACCAATAGCCTGGAGTGGTTTATATAGTAAACTGATGGGAGGATCTGATGGTCCAGATCATCCGGCGCAAGGTTGGCCGCCTGGCCATTGTTGATGCCGGTGACAATAGTGGCCGCGTGGCCAAGATCAACGCGGAGCAATGTTGGCCGCGTGGCCAAGGTTGCCGGCTGACTTGATTTTCAAGCTAGGGTTTCACTGTTGCTTTATGGTAACCCTAAGTTGCCTATTTTGATGGATTTTGTCATAAATGAGATATTTTGGGAATCCAGGACAAGTCTTTGCAAGGTTTCTAATTCCTATAAAGTCCTTGTATATTTGGGAAAGTCCTAATAAACTCATTTTCAGATCGGGTACTAACAGAGTGTAGATGTCTTTTGGATCGACAAGCAATACTCCTATACCAAAACCGTGTTTATTGGCGGCGCCATCGAAAAAAAGTTGCCATATAACCAAGGACTTTGCCTCGGATAACCCCGAACGTGCACTTTGCAGGGTTGAGCCTCATCTTGTGTTGACGAAGCCTTTCGAAGAACTTGCGGAGATCGATTAAATGTTGACCATCGGTCCCTTTGGAGTGACAGTCCACATAGACCTCGATTTCTTTGTGAATCATATCGTGGAACAAGTCTGTCACGGCTCTTTGGTAGGAAGCCCCAGCGTTTCTTAACCCAAATGGCATGACTGTGTAGCAAAAGGTACCCCACGGTGTTGTGAAGGCTGTCTTATGTTGATCTTCCTCGGCCATGAGAATCTGATTGTACCCAGCGAACCCATCCACGAATGAGCGAACCTCGTAGGCAGCAGTGGAGTCGACCAGCATGTCGATGTTAGGGAGTGGAAAATCGTCTTTCGGGGAAGCTTTGTTCAAATCCCGGAAGTCCACACAAACTCGAACCTTGCCGTTTGCCTTTCTGGCTGTCACGATATTGGCTAACCATGTCGGATATTCGATAACCTTGATGAAACCCACACTGAGGAGCTTCTCGATCTCTTCTTTGACTTGCAGAGACCATTCTGGCTTGATCTTTCTGAGCTTCTGTTTTACCGGCTTGGCATCTTCTCTGATCGGAATTCTGTGCCCCCGCTACCTTTCTGTCCAAACCCGGCATGTCTTTGTATGACCATGCGAACACATCCACGAACTCCCGTAGTAGTGCAGTCAATCTGTCTCTGTCGTCCCCCTTGAAGAAGCTTCCGATCTTAGTTTCCCTTGGCTCTTTGTCGGTACCCAGATTAACAACATGCAATTCTTTGTCAGCCCCTGGACCATTTTCACCACGACTACGGACCTGTTGAGCAAGTTCATTTAAGTATGTTGTGTTTTCATGGTCTATTTCATCATAATTTGAATCGTTATTAACTTGTTCATTAAGTTCATTATTAGTTAATTCATCATTTATGATATTTGCAATCTCAGGGTACTCTGAAATATCAAATTTTTCATTAGCAAAGAAAGGAAACACACACTCGGCTATGGCCTCCATATCCTCTTGGGTGAGGGTATTAGAGACACTCTCGGACTCGAAAGTAAGTGTGAGCCGCTCTTTCTTTGTTGTTGTGCGGGGTATGCAACTCATTTCTTGGACTAAGAATTCCTCGGATACCACGGGCCCTTTCGTAGAATACCAATTGTTGATCGGCTCGGAGCTTGGCGGGATCTCACTGATAGTCTCATTCATGATGACGGTGTCATGGATGGCGTTGACTTGGCATTCATTCATTATGGCAAGCTCTTCGAACATGGAGGCTAAATCTGTCGGTTCTTCCCCCACGATGATTTCTGTCTCGGACTCTATAGTCACCTTCCTTCCCCACCATTCATGGGGCGACATGTGAGTTGGTTCCCTTTCGGATTTCTGGATCTCACAATCGGAGAAGATTTCGAGACCGGGCTTTTTGACACCCTTATTGTTAACCCATGGTTCGGGAAAGATCATGTATGGAACGTCTTCCCCTTGGCGGACAAAATAGCCATTCAACGTCTTGCGGTAAGGCCTTAGATTAGGGACCTCATAACGATGGCCTTCTTTACGAGCTCGGGCCTTTTCATTCCTGATCGCTTGCTCTTGTTTCAAGTCCTCTCTGGAAGGCTCGTACCCCAAACCGAAAGTGTTCTTGACAAATGGGACTTGCACAGGATGTAGGATTCCTTGTTGATATTTCCCTAGGCCTAAACCAGGGAAGTAGTCCATATTCCTCATCATGCGGAGGACTTTGTGATTACTGGGGGTCCATGATCCGTTTCACCCTTCTTTGTCAATGGCGTTGATTGAGACGCCGGAGAGAGTGAAGTCTGGTAAACCATGCTGAACTTGGTGGACTGACTCACCTTTTCTGTGGATAGTGACGTTTTCGGCCATGACGGTCACTATTTCATCATCATTTCGGATCTTGACACATTGATGGAGAGTTGACGGGACGGCGTTAGAACTGTGAATCCATGGTCGACCCAAAAGCAAGTTGAACAAGGCCGGGATGTCAAGCACTTGGAATGGAACGGACATGACCAGGCTCCCAAACTCAATGTCTATTTCGATCATGCCCATGACTGTACGGGCGGTGCTGTCATAACCTCAGATTACTTGAGTAGAAGGCTTCAAATCGGAATCCTTAAGCCCCAGTATGCCCATGATTCTGCCAGGCATGAGGTTGAGTGCGGAACCACCGTCCACTAAGACTCTTGAGATGGGCCTCCCCCTTGCTCGTACCTTGAGGTAAATAGCCTCGTTTTGGTCGGAACCAAATGGTGGAAGGTCCATATCGGCAAAGGTGATGACGTTGCCAAAATGAATGTGACCGATCATTGCCGTGAGGTCCTCGGGAGTAGTATCGGGAGAAATTGATGTATCATCGAGATTGCGGATGACAAGATCCCGGTGTTTCTTTGAGGATGCGATGAGGTCCCAAATAGAGATGTTGGCTTGAGTTTTCTTGAGTTGGACAAGTAGAGGATCTTCGGGAGTGTCGCGAGCTCGCGGCCTTTGAGAAGAGGAGCTTGGTGCGGAAGTGGAAGGGTTGCGTGCTATGACTCGACCGGATCGAGTTAGCATGTTGACGTTCCCATCTTGCTTCTTTTTCCTATTCTCTAGTACTTCCCTCATTACCTCATCGTAAGTTACAACATAACAAGAATTGTCAAGTTTATTCATAACATTGGGGCCCCCATTCACAATTGGGATTGAATGGGTGGTCCCCTCGAGTTCTCCTATTTCTATTACATTGACATGTTCGCCATTAGTCACTACAAATTCTTTCTTGTCTATGAGATCTTGAATGACATTGCGGAGAATGAAGCATTCCTCGGTGGTGTGGCCACTATATTGGTGGTAGCCACAATATTTGTGGTGAGCATGATTGGGGTTGACCGTCTTGGGTTGGTACACTTGTACGGGTGTGACTTGACCCTTTGCTTTGAGGACTTCGAAAGCTTCGGTTTGAGTCATGCCTTGGAGAGGCGTGTAGACACGGTCATTTCGAGACGTCTTCCCTTGGGGTGGAGGAACCTTTTTGTAATTCCCCTTGTCGATAGTGACGGCGTTGACCGAGGCCTCTTTTGTGGAGTTGGAAGCGGCCTTGTAGCGGTAGCTAGGAGCACTTTTCTTGACTTCTTTGAGCAACTCGTCCATTCGGACCCCCGCCTCATACATTTGGGAGAAATCTGCATAGCAAGCCCCACTTAGGTGGGTGCGGAGATCAATTTTGAGACATTTGAGAAAGATGTCCATTTTCTCCTTGGTATTTGGCCTTTCCACAATCTCGGAGAGTTTATCATTCCATCTCCTTGTGAAGTCGATGAAGGACTCGTGGTCTCGTTGAGTAGTGTTCTCTAGCTCTTTCCTTGTGGGCCGGTGAGTGGTGTTGCCTTGGTATTGGTTTTTGAAGGCAAGCATGGCGGAGTCCCAATCAAGACGGACAGTGAGCGGGAGAGTAGCATACCAATCTTTTGCCGCCCCCTCGAGAGTGAGAGGAAAGCATTGAGCCATCACCTTGGGGGAGACCTTCTTCGGAACCATTGCCCAAATATAAGTCTCAATGTGAGCCATAGGACAAGAGTTGCCCTTGAATTTGCTTATGTCAGGCATCTTGAACTTATCAGGAAGAGCGGCCATAGTACTCATGAGGATGGATGATTGATAAAGGCTTGTGTCGGAGCCTTTCCCCATGTTGAGCCTATTGAATTTTTGGTCGATGTAGGCCATGATAGAATCCACCATTTTGAGCTCATTGTTCTCGAAAATTGGCTCTCCCACTTTCTTGGTGCGGGTGTTGACATAAGGACTTTTGAACAAACCTTCGGTCCATTCGGATTCGTCATCGTCATTTTTGCTCTTCCCCTTGGCAAGATTAGTGAGCTTTTCTTTCATTAGCTCCATCTCGGCCTCGTGGGCCTCCCTTTGGCTGTCGAGGTGGGATTGCCAAATGTCGTCTTTGCTTTGTGCCTCCTTATTAAGGGTGGAGACTTGCTCTTGGAGGAGTTGGACCATGGTTGCGAGTTGCTCGAGAGTCATGGTATTGTTGGTGTTGGAGCCGCCGGCCATTGTTGATGTAGGAGCTGTTGGAGTGATCTCTTCACGGACTAACCGATTTGCCGAATCCCGGTAGACTCTGTAAGTACCAATTGAACCTATATTGCAGAAGAGGCCCTTGTCAGTCTTGAGTAACACTTGCGGTCCACGAAGAGGCTTAGAACACACAGTTGGGCACACGACTCGAACCACATAAGAAAAAACTCTTTTTTTTTTTTTTTTATAAGTCGGAGAGAATGGATCCCTTTTTGGGGTTTCTAAGAAAATAATGGAATCGTCACACTAGTATATAGACCATCTCGCGGTCCCATATACTCATCGGATTCCATCGCGTTTGTGAATCCTACATGCATCGGGATTAAACTAAATTAATGTAGTAAAGCATACATGCGGGGACGGATTTTTATTTTCGTCCAAAAATAACCACTTTTGGGGACGGATTTTTATTACGTCCGTTTCAACAAGTTGGCATGTATGATTTGAAGAAATTAGTTTAGGGAAATCTCGGCACATGGAAACCGACTTGAGTCACGGAGTGTTAGACCTTAACTAGAATTGTGTGGCTTGTGCTCGGCTTGAATATGAGGCTCAAAGGTCACCCCCGGCATGTAGTCATGAACTACGCCACGGGCTGAGGTTTACCGCTTCGAAAGAGCCAAGGTCGAGTGGAGCTTGAAACTTTCTAGGACGGGCCTCGACGGGTTTGGGGTTGGACTTGTGCGACTCGATAGTGAGCAATTCATAGGAATATGTGCATGTAGTGTGAGGTCTAACAGGTGACAAAATATTTTTTATATTTTTTTTTTCAAATAAAAAAAAACAAATAAGCACATAATTACAACTTTCGAATCACCCGTGTGACCGATAAAATAGAACATAAAATTAAAACGGTCCGAAGTTCAGAATAACCACTGATGCAGGCAACTGTGCCCACACCCCCATCATACTGCTCTGTTCTGAGAACCAACCCAGAAGCGTGCGCCTCTGAGTGTTGATACGAGACGCGCGCGCATGGCGCGATGCTATTGGGAGGCGCGCGCTTCTGGGCACACCTGTCAGATTGTCTGATTTTGGACTCAGGGGATTGCCCTGGTCCTATGTGTATATTGTAACCCCTGCAGAAATGATTAGTGGAGAATAGCAGAAGAAGAAAATGAAGAACATGAAGAAGCGGGCGATTCTGATCCTTGATGCGGGATGCGCGCGCCTTAGGCTAAAGAGGCCAGAAGCGCGCGCCTCCCCCATCAGGAGTCAGAATGCCCAGAAAAGATGTAGATTTTGATCAGAATGCAAGTTTAACCCTCAAATGTCCCCAGCGGAGTCGCCACTGTAGATACCCCGGGGGAGCCCACGGCTTAGGCTAGAGCGCGTGAGTTATCCTGGGATGTCTAACTTGTTTTTAGAGTCGCCACCTATGTTTTGAGGAACATAAGAAAAACCTATTGATAATAGCCTAAGTTTGATTACGAAAACAGAGATTCTTTGTTTTGAGGTTCGGGGGTTAGATTACGAGATGGGAAGTACCGAAACACCTATCTCGCCCAACTAAAGTTGGTCTTGCTTGATCAAAATCTACATGAATAATAAACGTTCTTCTTCTTCTTCTTTAAATCACAAAAAGGGGTTTTAAAATAGAGTTTGGAATGTAGGAGATAACTCTTTAACCGACCTCAATGAGATGAGGTGATCATTAGAGTCATGTCCCAAAATGATTTGGGTGATTGCACTTTGATAAAACAAGAAGAAAGAGAAAAGAGATGAAGTTAAGAAGAGGAAAGAAATAACTTTACCTAGACTTCAAGGGACTTCAAACACCTCTTGACGAATTCTTTGGAGAAATCCTTTGGAAATGCTTTGTAAGTGTGAAATTTTAGTGTCTTCTTGAGAATGTAAGATTGAGAGCCAAAGGTCCAAGGTCAAGGTCCTTGAAAATGGAGGTAAAGGGGGGTTTTTTATAGGTGAAAGAGAGATGTTTTTAGTGCCAAAACTCAGTCACCAAGAAATCTTTCCCGGGCAAAATCCTGTAAATTGAGCAAGGGAGAGAATCCTGGCCAGAAATCTGTAACCGACGCCCAGAGGCGCGCGCTTCCTGCTTTGGGGGCGGGGCGCGCGCGCGTCTGGATCCTCCTGTCGGAGGCACGCGACTCAGAGAAGGCGACTTTGACAGAATGGACTAGAAAGTCAGCCCTGTTATTCAGTTTAGTCCCTGGACATAACGAAGTCAGTCAGGAACTTAACAGAAGTGACAGAAACTAACGAGAAACACTTAAAATGGGGAGAAACACAAGATCAAATGTGCAATCGGGGTGAGCGGTCCAAGGCGGGGTGTCTACACTTGCTGCAATGTTGTGGCGGCCGCCGGTGTTGATGATGGGGCAACTAATGATCTCCGCCATCTTCTCTGACTCCGGTAAAAATGAAGAGCGTTGTTTTTGTGGGAGTGTGCGTGTGTGCGTTTCTGGGTGGTGAACGGTGGTGAACGATGGTGGCTATGGGTGGTAAGTGGTGTTTTTGGACACTCATTTTGGTGGTGCTAAGTGGTGGAGGTATTGGATGGTGGTGAACGGCGGTGGCTATGGTGGTTTAAAGTGGAGGTGGGTGGGTGTTCATGGAAGAAGATGAGAAGTGGGACCCACTAATTAAAAAGTATTAAAAACTTTCCATTTAAAGATTTTGCAATTTTAGTTGAGACACCCAAAATGGAAAAATTTGCAATTTGAAATGGGACGGAGGGACTATGTCCCTAAATGAGTGTCCAAATTTTATTTTAAGTGACATCTGAAAATGTCAATTTTTTGTACATTTTGGTAGCAAAGATTCATATTTAATAATTTTGAAAAGGGAAATGTTTAAATTTATTTATAATTTTCTTTATTTTAAATTTATTATTTAGAAAATAATCTAAATCCTTTTATATTTAATATAGCTATTAGATTAATTTGTTTAATAATTTTGATAAATTTATTTTATATATGATAATTACTTATTTTATTATATACAGTACTTGATTATTTAAAAAAAAGATTATTTTTTAAGAAAAAATATTTATTTCATTTTTAAACCTTTTGAGTTTCAAAAATTTCACTAAAGCCCTTACTAACTAATATCATTACAAATCCATCCATTTAGTCGATCACGTGCACAGCACATGGCACTTAACTGACTTTTCTAACGATTTCCGTCAAAAAGCCCTTAACTGCCGAAAAAATGAGATATTGAGCCCTGATCTAGCGGAAAAAAAAAACCCAGGCCCCTTTTAGACGCACCCCCCTGGAGTTCAGGCCCTAAATTGTCATTAACCCAAAAAAAATATAGTTTGATTCAGTTTGTGATTCGAAACTCTTAGACGTGTCTAGCGTAGCCAGTGTTTGTTGGTTAGTATACTCCGTATTATCTTATTACCAATATATGACGACTGTTTTAATTTCACGTGATATATAGTGGGAATTCTAAGTTGGCCCAGTTACGGGCATTTCTGTGGGGGATCAAATTTGGGTTGCTCGCTACATATTGGAGGTAATCATCAAGAATATTTAGCAGAGGATAGCAGAGATGGCTGGAGCAGTGGTTTCTTTCAACCCCAAACCTATACTATTCAGGTAAACTTATTAAATCCCTCCGTCCCATTTATATTGGTCACTTTTGTCTTTTTGGGTCAAAACAAGTGAACTTTGACTAACAATTAATGTCAATCTAATCATACAATGAAATTTTTTAAATTGTTGTTGATGAATCATTAATAAGATTGTCACTGATTTTGTACACTTAACATTTATCTAACTGGAGCTTGTATATTTTCTAGTAGTTCATATCCTCTGTGCCATTTTGTGTACCACTTCATGTGCCACAAGTGATCTAATGACTCACAGTTATTGAGATGCGTATCATCGTAATATTATGCAAACATGTGAACGGTCGGATTGTAAGTGGTAGATGGAGTGACACACTAAAGTGGTACATGAGATCTCGACTCATTTTCTAGGGTGATTGGAACGGGGCTGGCGCTCATTGTAACTACAGGTAAACTGGTAGGACTGGAGAAATATCATAACTTCGGACATGGAATATAATGTTGTCACTTCCAACATAGCAGACAATTTACCATCCTCTTGAAGCCTTAATTAGTACTCACTTTGTCCCAAAATACTTGCAGTTTTAGGATTGATATTTTGTCTCAAAATACTTGCAGTTTTGCAGTTTCCCATAAGACATTGGTACACTTTGCCTAAACTGCGCGCTTATTTATGATAGATAGTTGTGACTGTAAAATCATTTAATTGCCTAGGTAGTTGAACTATTCAAAGAGTAACTTAGTCTATTTGATGTGTATTGATTGTTTTTCTTAATATGTGTGTAAAGTGCTAGGATTACAAGTATTTTGGGACAGAGGGAATAAAACACAAATGGTTAGGATTATTTAGCATTCTCTCATGTTCTTAGTTGAATATTGTATTGTGTTGTAGGAAGAGTTTGGAGCCACCAAAGGAAGAAGCAGCAGCCATTGAGTATGTTAGTCCCGGAGCTCAAACAAAAAAGAATTAAATTCAACCAAGACAGCTTATTTTGTGATGTCTGAAATGGGAAGGTGGTCTTCGTTCCATTGAACCATCGAGTTGATGGAGCAATGACATGAAATTGAGAAGACTTGGTTTCTATCATTTATGAAAGTTTATTGACTGTGCGTTTAACGCACGGGTGTTACACCAGTTATTATATAAAGGCACAAGTACTATTAACACAGATACTAAATGTGTTTTCCCGCTCAAAACACTGTCTCTATAAATAGAAAGTCTGCGATAGATTTTTCTGGACGTTTTTAATTACAGCTTTAAACAGCCTCGAGAGACCTGAAATCAGTTAATGGCTTTTGAAAAATTAAACATCGCCACACCTGTTATATTCCATATATTTGTTACAGTGTACTCTCCATCTAGAGAATCAAGATGGAAATTCAAACAGCGAAAGTTGAAAAGTCTACAAATGCACAGAAAGCACATAAATAGTCCAAAGCTTCATCCAAGTCCATAGAATATTGTTTCTATTTAAGGCGGCCAACGGTACAAATCTAAACCAACCAACCACGTACCAAACGCATTTGGTATACCAAAAGTTGGTACATGGTATAAATATCTTATTTCGGTTGGTATACCGTACCAACTTTGAAATTTTGGTCGGTACACGGTATGAATATTTGACTTTGGTTGTTATACCAAGTACCAACATTATTTAAAAAATGTGTTAAATTATTAATTTATATACCTAGATGACCTTTGATTGGTTGAGATTAGGGATGGCAACGGGTCGTGTTCGGGGCGGGTTTCGTAAAAAACGAATCCGACCCTAATGTCAAAAGGTGTGACCCGAAGACAAGGAAACCCGAACCTGAACCCGACCCGAAGCGTACAAAATTATAAAAATTTTAGCTCATATTTGCTTGGGCCCAATCTATGTATTATCTTAAATTTTAATTAGTTATAGAAATTAGTTTAAAATCATCAAACTCACTAAAAACAACTATAAAAATAAATTGAACAACATATGATATGATTAACTAACATAATATCTTGACTTTGTAGATGAGGGTGCGGGTCGGATCACGACGGGTTAATATCAAAACCCGAACCCGACCCTAACCCGCTCGGGTCATGAAAATTACAACGCGAACCCTAATTTTTCGGGGCGGATCGCCTTCGTGTTCAGATCGGGTTCGGTCAAATTGTCATTCCTAGTTGTATATTTAGTTTTTTATTTAAAGACAATAACTTTTCCATTACATGTATTTCTATGTGAAAGTTCCTCATAAGTCAAGTTGTAAAAATCTCCAGTAAATTGATTTAATTTCTATTGTATAATAAAATTGTAGTGTATGTTTGCTTTTACCATTTTTAAACGAGCTTTGGACCCTAGGCCCCTTGAGCCAGATCATAAACCCATAAGAACCCATATTGAGATGAAAATTCCATTTAAGCCCATAGCTAGTTAAAGGACAGAAATACCCTCTACTATTCTACCCCTATCCTGCCCTAGCCCCCACAACCGTTTATTGATCCAACCCAGATGTTCTGCTATGTTCACCCATTCCACAAAAATTAAAAGAAAATACCAATCTTAATTGAAGAGTCTGGGATTTGAACTTGGAACCAAACATGCTTTCATTAAACCTTAGCCACTAAGCCAACAATTGTCTTATGTCCACTATTTCTATTTTTTAATAAAAACATATTTAATATTATTTAGTCAAATCCGATCAAAATCTCATAAGTATAAGACCAGTTTTCTTCTAATAATTAAAGAATAAGAGTCTTTATTTTTAATTTTTTTTCATTTTTTAATAAAAAACAAATTACTCCCTCCGTCTCACTATGTTTGGCCACTAGACACAATCTCATAGTTTAAGGAACCTCAATAAATGTCTTGTTCATTTTTTACATTTCCAATTCTATCCTTCTTTAAGACATGAAAAGTCACGCATTAGTTTTGTATATAATTAATTAGTTTGTAAAATGCTTATTTAAGTAGGGGTATAATGGGACAATAGGGTATAAATTTACATTGAATTTATAAGTGGCCAAACAAAATGAGACAAACAAACATGAAAATGTGGTCAAACAAAGTGAGACGGAGGGAGTAATATTATTTGGTCAAATCCGGTCAAAACTCTCGTAACTGACGAACAAGACCAGTTCTCCTCTTATAATTAAAGTCAGTGTTCTAAAAATCGGGCTAGGCGGACCCCTTCCGCCGCGATTTCCTTCAAGTCGACCATGTTAGGCGTCAAGCGGGCTCGGCGGCGACTAGGCGGGCTTGGCGGTCAAGGCGGGCTCGGCGGCGACTAGGCGGGCTTGGCGGTCAAGGCGGGCTCAACGAGATATGGCTGTCTAGGCGTCCGGCATCCTCTGTTTTGCGCTTTCACCGTCCGGCGTCCTTTGTTTTTGTCGTCCGACGTCTGCAATTGGTAAGAAAAAATGAAAAGAGAGAGAAGAGAGAGTGACGCGCAAGAGAAACGGCGGAAGCGATAAGGAGGAGAGAGAATAGGGTTTGGACTTTTTCTCTCTCTAAATTTGAAATGAGGGAGGAGAGAGAGTGTAAATGGTTATCTGAATGAATGTGGTCAGTTTGTGTGCGTTGTTTACGTGTTCGGTTTGTGGTTATCTTTTTTTTTTTTTTTTTTTTTGTAACACGTGTTTGCCAATGTGCTATTTGTGCCTGTGTTTACTCCACTAGGTTTCAAATATACTCTCTCCGTCCCATTTTAAGAGTAAAATAATAGGTGGGTTCAAGAATTAAGGAAAATGTTATGTGTTGTGAGTGTTGATAGTTGGGTAGGAGAGAGAAAGTGGGGTAGAGAAGAGTTAGTGGATAATTGTTGTGAGTATGACATGTATGACTCACTTTCCATTTTAGGATTTTGACTCTTAAAATGGGAGACTCTTTTAGGAAATTTTTAACTCTTAAAATGGGAAGGAGGGAGTAGAGTCGTAATTTTTTATGGTTATCTAAATTATACTCCCTCTGTCCCTAAATGAGTGTCCATTTTCAAGAAATCTTTGTCCCTAAATGAGTGTCTTTTTTTAACATAACTTTAGCCCTAAATGTTTTTTTCGAAAAAAATTTCACCGGTTTCTTTATACGTGCAAAACTAAAGGTTTGGAAAGGAGATTACAAGATTATATATGAATCGTTGTTACCAAATTGTTCAAAAAGTTGAGATTTCAGTTTCCCTTAAAATGAAATTTGGACACTCATTTAGGGACAGAGGGAGTAATATATATATACTCCATCTTTCTGTCTTATGAAATAATTATTAAAATTAAATATTAAATGGAAAAGGCAAAGTGTAAGTGTAGCAGTATGAAAATATTCATAATTTGTGTGTAAATTCTCGGCCCCGCTAAGACCAGTTTTCCTCTTACAACTAAAATATAAGAGTCATTTTTTTTCACTTTTTCCATTTTTTAATAAAAAAAAATAATACTACCTTTGTCCCTAAATGAGTGTCCATGTCACGACCCGAAAACTAGGCTCTATTTTATCGGTAATAAATAATTATTATTTATTTATTTGCTTATTTATTTATCTAAATTATTATTTATTTAAATATTTATGGGTGCAATTTATGTGTTATAATAATTATGCCTAAGCATTTCATTTGGGTCTTAATTGTTAGTTGGGAGTATAGTATTTGTGTGTAGTGTGAGAGAGGGGGTCTAGTTGTAACTTTTTAAAATAATTCTCCTACTCCCCTCACCTCCCTCACCTTCTCCCTCACTCTCCCCATTCTTCTTCCCAGCTCAATCTCTCTCTCTCTCTCCAAGGTAAGCATTTTTCTTCTCCTTCTTCTCTCTTCATTTTCTCCATCTTCCTTTCATTATTATTCATTTCTTAAAACGTGAAATGTGTTTAGATCGTCGTTAGGATCGCGTAGAATAAAAAAGAATTGAAATCCATCAACTTTGAGAAAATCCAAGTAAGTTGCTTTTCCCCCATTTTTATGCTAAAGTGTTCATTTCATGTTTATATAATGCTTTAGTTGTTATATTTGAGGTTTGGTTGAGTTTGGAATTGATTTGGAATTTATTTGAGTTTTTGGTTAAAAATTGTGATTTATATGAATGTTGGGTTTGATTCTTGGTTTGGGGTCATTTATGGTGTTGTTGAGGTCCCCTTTTTGCTAGATGTTGTTTGGGTGCTTTGGGGATTAAGTTGGGAGAGTTGATTGTGAGAAATTTGGTTTTGGGTAAGAAAATGGAAGAACCCGTTTGGTTCTTGCCGTTTTCCGGCGACCTGGGTGCGTGGGCGACCGCCCATGAGATCAGTTGATCCGGAGAATTTGAGTAAAAGTGAGTGGGCGACCGCCCACTTTTGGGTTGGGCGACCGCCCATGAAGTCAGTTGGTTTTTGGCTTGGGTGTGGGTTTTGGGCGACCGCCCGGACTGGCTATGGGCGACCGCCCATACCAGTTGTCCTGAGTACCTTTGTTTTCGAATTGTTTTTGGTTCAAGCCCGATCTAGGCTCGAAGTATCACCCTAGTTGACTTAAGTTAATGTTGTGGAACACTTTAGTATTCGAAGATGATCCCTTTGTGATCGATTGTGTTATGGATCGAGCCCCACATTGGTGGGGAGGTATAAGGGTTGTTATATCAAGATTTAGGACAAAAGGAGTGAAATTCGGGTGTAATTTGGGGTCTGGGCGGCCGCCCACTTAGTTTTGGGCGACCTCCCACTAAATCAGCCTCATTTAGCTTGGCAACAGCGTTCCGGGCGACCGCCCACTCAATTCCGGGCGCCCGCCCACTTTTTCCAGAATTTAGGTCGATCTTCCGGAGGCCATAACTTCTTCGTCCGGACTCCGTTTTAGGCGTGTAAACTATCGTTTCGAAGCTCTCTTCGAGTACTACAAGATGGGATAGGTTGTTCAGTTAAGTTCTAAGTTTTATACTTTGGGATTTTGTTGGGTGTTTGAGGTTAAGAATTGGTTCGTTGATGAACGGATGTAAGACGTGAATTGGTGATTGGGTACCTACGGTGTTGACTAGCTTTAAGGTGTATTTATTCGGTCTTCCTATTTGGAATTCTAGGTGTAAATATAGGGAGCTAATAGTCCCAGTATATCTTTATGAGTAAACGTTTAGGGTCATTTTGGTAATAGTTATTGTGCTATTTGTGAGCGACCGTTTGGGTTGTGCTCTTTATGAGTAACTTGTGGGTATCATATTTAGGGTGTATTTGGTACGTGCCTTATCTTGGAATCATTATGTTTTAATGCCCAATGTTGTTGGACTATTTTATGAGAAACTCCTTGTGCTATTGTTGTTGAACTCTTCTTGAGTAATCGTTTGCATCTTTTATGGTGATTAATTGGTTCGATTCCCTACTTCGGAATCAATGGTTGTTTTTTGTGCTAGTATTTTATTACTTAGCCTTTGCTTGAAAGTCCAGCTGGTATTTTGTGTGTGTTTGGGCGATGCGAAACATTATGATGGCACGGCCAAGTCCATTGTGATGTTGACCATTGTTTTACTCCATTATTACCCTCCTCCAGATTGGCCTTGGATGTGAGAAGAGCTAGCTCCTTTGTGTGCATTTTAGCTACTTGGAGCATGACTTTGTGGCATGTCTCCCGTCCCTTGTGACACTTCATTTGGTTATTGGTTCCGGTACCGGGGTTTTCTCTTCGGCTTTCATGCTATTATGAAGATGATGATTGGTTGATTATTGAAGCTGCGCAGCGATCCTTTATTGGATGATCCGGTTTGGAAAACCTTGGCTATATCCTTTGTTATGTGTTTATTTCCGCTGCTATCTGTTAAGTGATAAATGCTAGGTGCTATGTGATATTTATTATTGCTTATTGTATATTGCATCATAGCATGTCATGTAGTTGCATTAGTATCTTACTGAGATTTTATCCCACCCCGTTTATCTCTATCCTTGTTTTTCCTTAACCCCCCCCCAAGGAGGAAAAGGATTAGGATTCACGGATCGAGGAGGACGTCGAGAGGTTTGAGATTTTGGGGCAGGTGGTTATGGATCGGTTTACATTATTTAAATGTATAACCTTTTGGGGATAGTTTTACCATTATTGACGTCATTAAGAATTGTATATTTTATTCTTTTGGGTATAAGCTGTGGAGCTTATGTTGGATGTACTTTGTTGATTTATACTTGGATTTGTAAAACCTTGTGTTATCATCTTTTGGTTCAAAATGGAATTTTTAACTTCTATATTTTAGAGTTTTGGTTTTAAGTCGACGTCCAGATCGCGGTCTCGGGCCCACGGGGTCCGGGGTCGCGACAGTTGGTATCAGAGCTATGGTTTAGCTCTATGTATAAGTATAGGTGGACTAGAATGACCTAGGAGGGTAGTTGTGTTCGGAGTGAGTAACGGTTGATGTTTTATGCAGGTATTTGTTCTAAATGGCTAGAAGAAGAGCTGGTGAAGGCATCAGTGGGACTCAGAATCTTATTAGTCTAAGGGAAGAAAACCGTGCAATGTTTCGGGACAGGTTTGAAGCGGCCATGAAATCAATTCATGACCAAGGGCCGAGAGAGGGACATGTTGCACCTCCGTGGTATGGGTTGGAGCAGTTCTTAAAGTTGAAACCAAGTGAGTACGACGGTGAGCCTGATGTGAAGAAGGCCGAGCTATGGATAGAATCGATGGAGAAAATCTACGAGGTCTTTGGTTGTACTGATGAGGATAGGGTTCTGTTTGCAGCTTATAAGCTCGTGGGGGCTGCGGAACACTGGTGGGAGGCACTGAAGACCAGTTGGGATGCGACTCTTATACCATATCCTTGGGAGTGGTTCGTGAGGAAATTCAAGGATCATTTTATCTCTCTAGTGAATCAAAACCGGAAGGAGATCGAGTTCCTCAGCTTGGAGCAAGGCTTGATGTCAGTAGCACAGTACTCGGCTAAGTTCGCAGAATTAGCTAGGTGTTGTGACTACCTTGTGCGGACCGAGGAGCAGAAAGCGATGAGATTGATCAGGGGTTTAAAGACAGCTATTAGGACTCAACTTTTAGCCCAAAGAATTCAACCTTTTCAGGATGCGGTGGATCGAGCCTACTTGATTGAGCAGAACATTGGGGAACAGAGAAGGAAGACTGAGATGGTTAACCCGGGTAAGCAAGGAGGGCAGAGTAAATCACAACAACAACATTCGGATAACATAGGTAATTCTGGGGTGCAAACTCGATTCAGAAGGCAACTTCAAGGGCAACCAACAGTAGGAAATCAAGGTTCTAATAAGGGGACACGAAATGGGAAAGTCTGCAGCTTCTGTCAGAGGAAAGGACACTCAGAAGACAAGTGTTGGAAGAAGCAAGGAAAATGTGTGAAGTGTGGTCAGTTGGGACACTTCGTTAAAGATTGTCCGAGGTTTAGGGTTCAGTCATCGGGGACAGGAACTGGAATACCACAAGGTCAGAAGAGGGATGCTTCGGGGAAGCCCAAGGTTTCGGGTAGAGTATTTGCAATCAATCAGCACTCAGCGGGTGATTCATCAGTTTCAGGAGGTATTAATTTTGTGTCGAGAAAGCGAGCGCGTGCATTTTAGGATCATCGCATTCTCATGTTTATGTGCATTTGGTTGCATTTATTTTTCTTGAGTCTTTGACTTATGTGTTGTAGGTGTCTACTCCTATGGAGGAGTTTAGGGTATCTGATGAAGTCTTATGTGCTTATGATGTGCTTAAGTATGGTTATGCCTTACCTGCTAAATTGGTCATATGGCTATTATAAGATTTTGATGTCATTTTGAGAAGGGAAATGTCATGCTTTAGTCGATGGTTGTAGGAAAATTGTTACATCCTCTCTTCCCTTTTGCCTAAAATTGTTTTGAGACCGTTCCTTTGAGTAGTGTTAAGCAACCTTTTCTTGTTTGGAATCTGACTATTTTGCTTCGATGGGTGACAATGGATGTCTATACCAATTGTTGGGTGTATTTATCGTTGTAAAAAAAAAAAAAAATTCTATTTTATTTCTGAATAGTACCTAGTAATTGGGGAGAACCTTGGGTTAAATTGAGTTGTTATAGTACATGGTTGTAGTGCTAATATTTAGATCAATGTCCTTATGACATCGGTTGGGTTATAGGAGTTGAGGATTCAATGAGGATCTCTTGGGGAAAATTTTGGTCACTTTTAGTACATCTCCGTGAATGCATCGGAATGGATTAGCATGGAGAGGTGTACGATTTGTTATGGATGATGAGTTTGTTGTAGGAGTTATGATCAGTAATGGTGGTAAGCGTGTTAAGTTAGAAAGGACTAAGTACATTTTAGGAGAGTAATAATTTCTCAATCTATGTTAAAGGCATTTTGAAATTTTGGTTAAATAGTGGTTCTTTGGTCCTAAATCTCTCCTTGGTGGCGTTTCGCGATTTGGACCAAGGGTATGTGAGGAAAGTTGAGTGTCAATATTTGGGCATAATTAAAGAATATTGTGATTTGGTAATGGATCTATTGGAATGAAGCTAGCTAATTGGTTTATGATTTTGGTAGTACCATTGAGCTTAAATATCATTGAGTCAATAAATGTATGCGTGGGAGACTAACTGGGGTTAGCTATTGAATTTAGAGTTCGTTGATTTCCTTTGAGTATATGAGCACGGATTATGACTTAAATGGGAGTTAGAGAAAATCTTTTGAAGATGAAATTTGGATCGTTTTGCGGACTATTGAGTATATTGAATGGTTTAGGCTTCAAGACCAGATTAATGAAGGGATGAGAGTATAACATAGATTTAAGTGGACACTTCGTACGAGAAATTTTGGGGTTTGTATGGTACTATTTATTTAAGGTGTTAACTCAAAGTGAAGACACTATAATGGTAATCCATAGAGATATAGCCATTTCGATGAATATTGTGGAAATAGAAATTTCTTTAGCCTTTTTATATTTTAAAAGCTAATGAGGCTCGGGGTGGTGATGTCTTGAATTTCCGGGGAATACTACTAAGTATGCGATTTACAAAAGGAAACACCTTTGCAATGTAATTAAGGTTAAGAATAAGATAAGCTTGTAGTACCTCGAGAGTTATGTCTGGGAGCAATTTGGATTCTCCAATTTTGAAAATGAATTTTAATGAGAAATTATAATGTTGATAGAAGGAAGTTCTGTGTGGGAGTTGTTGTGTTGTGAGCATTATTTAAAGTTACCACATGACGGCTTAGAAAGGACAATTGAGAAATTCGAGGAATGACGGAACTATCGTATCCGTAGCTATTTGGTCTTTAGGGTAAGACTCGTTAAAATTCAGGTCGAATTTTCTTTAAGGGGGAGTGAATGTCACGACCCGAAAACTAGGCTCTATTTTATCGGTAATAAATAATTATTATTTATTTATTTGCTTATTTATTTATCTAAATTATTATTTATTTAAATATTTATGGGTGCAATTTATGTGTTATAATAATTATGCCTAAGCATTTCATTTGGGTCTTAATTGTTAGTTGGGAGTGTAGTATTTGTGTGTAGTGTGAGAGAGGGGGTCTAGTTGTAACTTTTTAAAATAATTCCCCTACTCCCCTCACCTCCCTCACCTTCTCCCTCACTCTCCCCATTCTTCTTCCCAGCTCAATCTCTCTCTCTCTCTCCAAGGTAAGCATTTTTCTTCTCCTTCTTCTCTCTTCATTTTCTCCATCTTCCTTTCATTATTATTCATTTCTTAAAACGTGAAATGTGTTTAGATCGTCGTTAGGATCGCGTAGAATAAAAAAGAATTGAAATCCATCAACTTTGAGAAAATCCAAGTAAGTTGCTTTTCCCCCATTTTTATGCTAAAGTGTTCATTTCATGTTTATATAATGCTTTAGTTGTTATATTTGAGGTTTGGTTGAGTTTGGAATTGATTTGGAATTTATTTGGGTTTTTGGTTAAAAATTTTGATTTATATGAATGTTGGGTTTGATTCTTGGTTTGGGGTCATTTATGGTGTTGTTGAGGTCCCCTTTTTGCTAGATGTTGTTTGGGTGCTTTGGGGATTAAGTTGGGAGAGTTGATTGTGAGAAATTTGGTTTTGGGTAAGAAAATGGAAGAACCCTTTTGGTTCTTGCCGTTTTCCGGCGACCTGGGTGCGTGGGCGACCGCCCATGGGTGGTTTGGGCGACCGCCCATGAGATCAGTTGATCCGGAGAATTTGAGTAAAAGTGAGTGGGCGACCGCCTACTTTTGGGTTGGGCGACCGCCCATGAAGTCAGTTGGTTTTTGGCTTGGGTGTGGGTTTGGGCGACCGCCCGGACTGGCTATGGGCGACCGCCCATACCAGCTGTCCTGAGTACCTTTGTTTTCGAATTGTTTTTGGTTCAAGCCCGATCTAGGCTCGAAGTATCACCCTAGTTGACTTAAGTTAATGTTGTGGAACACTTTAGTATTCGAGGATGATCCCTTTGTGATCGATTGTGTTATGGATCGAGCCCCACATTGGTGGGGAGGTATAAGGGTTGTTATATCAATATTTAGGACAAAAGGAGTGAAATTCGGGTGTAATTTGGGGTCTGGGCGGCTGCCCACTTAGTTTTGGGCGACCTCCCACTAAATCAGCCTCATTTAGCTTGGCAACAGCGTTCCGGGCGACCGCCCACTCAATTCCGGGCTCCCGCCCACTTTTTCCAGAATTTAGGTCGATCTTCCGGAGGCCATAACTTCTTCGTCCGGACTCCGTTTTAGGCGTGTAAACTATCGTTTCGAAGCTCTCTTAGAGTACTACAATATGGGATAGGTTGTTAAGTTAAGTTCTAAGTTTTATACTTAGGGATTTTGTTGGGTGTTTGAGGTTAAGAATTGGTTCGTTGATGAACGGATGTAAGACGTGAATTGGTGATTGGGTACCTACGGTGTTGACTAGCTTTAAGGTGTATTTATTAGGTCTTCCTATTTGGAATTCTAGGTGTAAATATAGGGAGCTAATAGTCCCAGTATATCTTTATGAGTAAACGTTTAGGGTCATTTTGGTAATAGTTATTGTGCTATTTGTGAGCGACCGTTTGGGTTGTGCTCTTTATGAGTAACTTGTGGGTATCATATTTAGAGTGTATTTGGTATGTGCCTTATCTTGGAATCATTATGTTTTAATGCCCAATGTTATTGGACTCTTTTATGAGAAACTCCTTGTGCTATTGTTGTTGAACTCTTCTTGAGTAATCGTTTGCATCTTTTATGGTGATTAATTGGTTCGATTCCCTACTTCGGAATCAATGGTTGTTTTTTGTGCTAGTATTTTATTACTTAGCCTTTGCTTGAAAGTCCAGCTGGTATTTTGTGTGTGTTTGGGCGATGCGAAACATTATGATAGCACGGCCAAGTCCATTGTGATGTTGACCATTGTTTTGCCCCATTATTACCCTCCTCCAGATTGGCCTTGGATGTGAGAAGAGCTAGCTCCTTTGTGTGCATTTTAGCTACTTGGAGCATGACTTTGTGGCATGTCTCCCGTCCCTTGTGACACTTCATTTGGTTATTGGTTCCGGTACCAGGGTTTTTTCTTCGGCTTTCATGCTATTATGAAGATGATGATTGGTTGATTATTGAAGCTGCGCAGCGATCCTTTATTTGGATGTTCCGGTTTGGAAAACCTTGGCTATATCCTTTGTTATGTGTTTATTTCCGCTGCTATCTGTTAAGTGATAAATGCTAGGTGCTATGTGATATTTATTATTGCTTATTGTATATTGCATCATAGCATGTCATGTAGTTGCATTAGTATCTTACTGAGATTTTATCTCACCCCGTTTATCTCCATCCTTGTTTTTCCTTAACCCCCCCCAGGAGGAAAAGGATTAGGATTCGCGGATCGAGGAGGACGTCGAGAGGTTTGAGATTTTGGGGCAGGTGGTTATAGATCGGTTTACATTATTTAAATGTATAACCTTTTGGGGATAGTTTTACCATTATTGACGTCATTAAAAATTGTATATTTTATTCTTTTGGGTATAAGTTGTGGAGCTTATGTTGGATGTACTTTGTTGATTTAAACTTGGATTTGTAAAACCTTGTGTTATCATCTTTTGGTTCAAAATGGAATTTTTAACTTCTATATTTTAGAGTTTTGGTTTTAAGTCGACGTCCAGATCGCGGTCTCGGGCCCGCGGGGTCCGGGGTCGCGACAGTCCAAATTTCATTTTAAGGGACATCTGAAAATGTCAACTTTTTGTACACTTTGGTGGCAAAGATTCATATATAATCTTGTAATCTCCTTTCCAAACATTTAGTTTTGCACATATAAAGAGACCAGTGAAAAAAAATCGAAAAAAAACATGTATGGACAAAGTTATGCTAAAAAAAGACACTCATTTTGGGACAAAGATTTTTTGAAAATGGACACACATTTAGGGACAAGGGAGTAATAATATTTGGTCAAATCCGGTCAAACTCTTATAACTGACGTATAAGACTATTTCTACTCTTATAATAAAAGTATGAGAGTCAATTTTTTTCACTTTTTCCATTTTTTAATAGAATAATAATAATAATATTTGGTCAAATCCGGTCAAACTCTTATAACTGACGTATATGAACAATTTTCCTCTTATATTTAAAGTATAAGAGTCATTTTTTTTACTTTTTCCATTGTTTGATAAAAAAGTAATTATATTATTTGGTCAAATCCGGTCAAACTCTTATAACTGATATATAAGACCAGTTCTGTTATAATTAAAGTATGAGAGTCTTGGTTTTTTTTTTCACTTTTTCCATTTTTTAATAAAATAATAATAATAATAATATTTGGTCAAATCCAGTCAAACTCTTATAACAAACGTATAAGACCAGCTTTCCTCTTATAATTAAAGTATAAGAGTTATTTTTTTCACTTTTTCTATTTTTGTGTAAAAAACTAATTATATTATTTGGTCAAATCCGGTCAAACTCTTATAACTAATGTATAAGACTAGTTCTCATCTTCTAATTAAAGTATGAGAGTCTTTTTTTTCATTTTTTTCCATTTTTCAATAAAAAATAATATTATTATTAGGTCAAATCCGGTCAAACTCTTATAACTGACGTATAAGACCAGTTCTCCTCTTATAATTAAAGTATAAGAGTCATTTTTTTCTTTACTTTTTCCACATTTTAATAATAATAATAATATTTGGTCAAATAGTTATAACTGATGTATAAGACCAGTTCTCCTCTTATAATTAAAGTATAAGAGTCATTTTTCACTTTTTCTATTTTTTAATAAAAAATAAATAATTTGGTCAAATATAGTCAAACTCTTATAACTGATGTATAAGTCCAGTTCTTCTAATATAATTAGAGTATAAGAGTCATTTTTTTCACTTTGTTTATTTTAAAAACATGTTTTTATTTGGGAGTTATGTAAAACGCGTTTTACCCAAGATTTTGGCATCTCAATTAGTCAATTAGAGAATGACACTAGGAAATGCAACACAAATATGTGCAGCACAATATATTATTTATGAAAACACAAATAAAACTCCCATCAAATTCTTGAGTCAGTTACTAGACATTAAATAGATTATGCTCTCAGTTTGTCTTCTGACCAGATATACATGATAAACTGGAAGGTCAGCTGCACTACATGTACACACTCAAGGTGGTGAAAAACAAGAACACACACAATCGTCCAATAACCTAATCTGAGTTGAAAATGAAATTGTGTAACAAGAATGTACCAAATTCATGAAATGAACAGTCATCTCCTTCAAGATCCGAGGCGACGCCGACGGTAGTTGGCAAAGGCGCTGATTTTGAAGTCACTGGTCAATCACCAGAGATGAGATGACCTAAATGGAAATAACGGCGAAGAGAGCGCAGATCTGGAACGTGGTTGACGAAAAATGACTAAGAACAGGGTGGAGGAGCCAAAAGAGGAATGGGAGGGGAAATCTACTCAGATCTGGTGATCGATGCTTCAGTTGCCGGGGATCTATACAAAGCTGTTAACTAGGTACGACGCTAGAGCTGTTGACTTAAATCTACATTTGCCTTAAAACGAGGGAGCCGGAGAGGATAGAAAGCTTAGCGAAGGACTGCTGAAGAGCGCGGAGCTTAGAGTGGTGAGTGAGGGGAAGAACCGTCGCTGGAGACGGCTCCAGAGAGAGATCTGTGTGTGTAGAGAGAGGCGCTGGAGGCGATGTCCGGAGGATCGTCAGAGAAATCGACGGGGGAGAGAGAGTGGGGGGGGGGGCTGTGTGTGTGTGTGTGTGTAGAGAGAGAGAGTGAAGAGTTAAAAAATGAGGAGAGAGATATAGATAGAGAGAAAGAGAGAGAGAGAGAGAGAGAGGAAAAAGGGGGTTTTATTTGAGGAAGGGTAAAATTGGCATTTAGAAATTAGCTTTGACTGAGTAAATGAGAGGTTGGGTTTTGATGAAATTTTGATCTGAGCTTAGGGTATAGGTGGACTTAAGCAAATGGGATGGGTTTTTATAACTTTTTGATCTGAGTCTAGGGTTCTTGTGGAATTAATCCATTTTTAAATGCATGGTTCACCTTTTGTTCTTTATATTATTTAGTAATTAATGGAAAATGCCAAAAAAATTGTTCAAATAACATTTGATTTTTTTTAATTTAGTACTTCAATTCATATTTGGTAAAGTACCACGTACCGATCATACCAACCAAGTACCAACCGTACCAATAAGTTGGTATACTGACTTTGGTGGTTGGTAATGGTATGCATTTTCATGTACCATGTTTAATTTGGTTGGTACACGATATAGGCAAAATACACTTGGTATACCAACCAAGTCACCCCTAGTTTCTACTATCAAACCATTCATCACCACCAATCGCCATTTGTAGATACCCGAGGAGCGAGCAACCCACGCGCTTTAGGCTAGAGCGGGCGGATTATCCTGGGATGTCTAACTTGGTTTTAGTGTTTAGAGTCGCCACCTATGTTTTAGAGGAACATAAGAAAAACCTAATATAGCATAAGTTTTGTTACGAAAACCAGAGATTCTTGTATTGAGGTTCGAGGGTTAGGTTACGAAATCGGAAGTACTTAAACACCAATTTCGCCCAACTAACATTGGTCTTGCTTGTTCATAATCTATATAATAAAAAATGTGTTCTTCCTATACATTGAAAATTAGATTTAAGGGGTTAAAAAGAGGGGTTTTATTATGGGGAGATAACTCCTTGGCCAACTTCAATGTAGTGAAGTGGCCTTTGGTGTCATGTCCCAAAATGGTTTGGGTGATTGCATACTTTGATGAGAAATAAAAGAAGAGTTTGAGATAAGAGAAATAGATAGAAAAGAAAGAAGTAAAAAGTAACTAAACTTCAAGAGTCTTCAAGGGCTTCTTTGGAGAAAATGCTTCAATATGCCTTAAGAGTTTTAGTATCCTTTTGTTATCTCAAAAGTCCTCCTCTCCTTTTCAATGGTAAAGAAGAGGGGTTTTTATAGGTGAAAATCAGTTGTTTTTTGTACCAAAACGAAGTCACAAAGAGGGAATTCCCGGGAAAAATCATGTAAATTGAGCAAGGGATTCTTGGACAGAATCTGTAACTGACGCCCAGATGCGCGCGCTTCCGGCCTATGGAGGCGGAAAGCGATCGCATCTGACCTATGGAGGCGGAGGCGCGCGACTTTGAAAAGGCATTTTTGACAGAATGGACTGGAAAGTTAGAACTGTTATTCAGTTTAGCCCCTTAACTTAACAGAGTCAGTCAGGAACTTAACGAATGCAACAGAAACTAACGAAAACACTTAAAACAAGAAGAAACACAAAATCAAATGTGCAATTGGGGTGAGCGGTCCAAGGCAGGGTGTCTACTGAGCCCCTAGGCAGTGTGGATTGCGAAGCAAAATGCGCCGACGAAATAAAGACATCCACCGAGGACATCACCAAGAAAAAGCAGAGACTCGATGAAAGCAGGAATTTGAAATTACGAGGGATAGAAGTGCGCTCCCTGTGTGAGCGGCTTTTGTTGGAAGTGGGCGGTGATTTCAGTGGTTTACCACGGACCAAATTGTTGTTTGGAGCCGCATTTGTTGTTTTGCTTTTGGAAGCCTCACTCGATGTATGCCGTTTGAAGCCGCATTTGCTGTATGCTGTTTGAAGTCGCACTCACTGTATGCCATTTGAAGCCGCATTTTCTTGCTGTTTAAAGCCGCACTTGCTGTATGCTGTTTGAAGCCGCATTTGATGTATGTTGTTTGAAGCCGCACTCGTTGTATGCCGTTTGAAGCCGCACTTGCTATGCTATTTGAAGCCGCATTTGCTGTATGCTGTTTGAAGCCACACTCAATGTATGTTGTTTGAAGCCGACTTGCTTTATGCTATTTGAAGCCGCATTTACTGTATGTTGTTTGATGCCGCACTTGCTGTATGCTGTTTGAAGCCGTATTTGCTGTATGCCGTTTGAAGCCGCATTTGTTGTATGGTTTGAAGCCGCATTTGCTGTATGGTGTTTAAGCTGCATTTGATGTATGTTGTTTGAAGCCGCATTTGCTGTATGTTTGAAGCCACATTTGCTGTATGCTGTTTGAAACCGCACTTGCTGTATGCTGTTTGAAGCCGCATTTTCTTTATGAAGGAATTTGGATGCCGGGGGACTCACTCTTGTACTAGTTATGTGTATACTTTGTAGATATATGTGCTTGTGCGAGAAAATGTGTGAAGTGTGAAATTGTGTTTGTGGTGTGATGTGATTTGAAAAGCAGAGATTGCTTGAGAGAGATTTTGAAAGAAAGCTTTGATGAATGATGTTCATACCTTCACTTACCATGACCGCTTGATTCAGGATGGATTTCTGATGTTGTGACTTTGATGAAGAATGTTGATGCTTTCGATGAAGATGAGTTGCTTTCACTTTTGATGGAGGCATGATCACTCTTGATGATGGGTTGGTCGTGCCAAAAGGCTGCCTACGTATCCCTTGAAGAGAATCAGACCAGCGTAGTTCAAGGGTGATGGAGAATTATGAGGAAGAAGCTTAGAACAAAGCAAAATAAAACACATACTTTTTACACAAGTAAGGAGACAAAGAAAGTTTAAATAAAAATATTTTTGTCGTTTATTTTTTTTTATTTTTTACTTAGAAGGAAAAGAATATATACACTTTTTCGAGAAAAAGAGATTTTTTTTAGTTCGTGGGTGAACCATTTTAATCATCATGTGTTTGTAAAGCCAACCCAAGATCAAGTCATGTTCGGTCGAAGTCCGGATCATCTTATGGATTCTGTTGTTGCTGTTGTGCCCAACGAAGCGTGATGTCTAGCCCCAAGAGATTTGTCGATTGTGGAGATCCAAAAGAATTTTGATGCCGAGATACCAAGGGGTTGTGATTGTAAAGCCCTTAGAACGCCTTTGATGCCAAACTTTGAGTGACTTGCATAGCCCCAAGATAAATCAACTCTTGGCCCATTCAATAAATCGTTTTTTGTTGTTGAAGTGAGAAAGCCCTAAGAGAATATTATTGATACCAAGCTTTGAGAGATTTCTAAGCCCCAAATGTCATGTACTTGTTGTTTGCGAGTTTCAAGATGGTGGAATGTGAAGACCTTTCGATGTAAAGCCCCAAAAACGTTTTGGAATCGGCTTGGCATTATATTGAGAGCGGATGCACCTTTTGGTAGAACTCTTGATAGTGATCCCCCTCTTACTCTTTCTTGGAGATGAATGGCCTTATTATGGTTAGTACCCAAATGGCGGAAGGTCCAAGTCGACAAGTGTAGCAAGGTCTTTGGAAAATGTCTTGGGAGAGATTGTGGTGTTGTCGAGGTTGCAGATGATAAGGTCTTGGCGTGATAAGGTCTCAAATGGGTATGTTTTCTTGAGTCTTCTTAGGTTGAATTAATAATGGATCTTCGGATGCAACTCGTGCGGATGCAGCTTGTGCTTTTGCTCTTAGAGAAGGGGGTGCTGTATTGCAGAAACATTGGGCATGGTACCCGCTATAACCCGTTTAAGTGAGTTTAGCATATTGAATATTTTTCCTTTTCTCTAATACTTCCTTGATAATCTCGTCGTAAGTCACAACATAACTAGAATCATCAAATTCATTCATAACATCGGAGCCCTTCTTTCAAACCAAAAGACCTTTGACGTGAAGTACTAAGATACCCTTTAAGCTTGGACCACTCCCCACATTGCATTTCTCAAGTATCATTGCCCAAAAGATTGTCGAAGCCCCTTAAAAAGACTTTCGGTGCCAAATTGATAGAGGAAACTTCAAATGTTGCACATGACTTTGCTAGGGCCATCGTTGGGGGAGGTGAAGTGAATTGCATTTTTGCTGAGGGAGCCTTTCAAACTCGAGTCTAGCCCCCAGAGTGCCATTATCGATTGTAAGTAGAGCAAGAAAGGCTTATCCTTGATTGGGAGAACATGCACGAGCACACATGACAAGAAGGCTTTTCGACATTCCTTTTGAGAGACTTTAATGAAGCAAAAGAAGCTCTTGTTCTTGAGTCACATAGCCCCTAGGGCATAATTATTTGTAGAGAAAAGCAAAAGACTCTTCCTCGTGCGAGGGAACAAACATAAGAAGGCATGGCAAGAGATACTCCATTCTCGGGAAGCCTTTTGACATACTTTAGGGGCACATGCTTGAAGAAGCTTGAAAACTGAGTCACACGTTGTTGTCATTTGTGATCCAAACCAATTGGTTCATTGAAGACCATTCGTGCAACATCTCGCCCCTTTTTTGACTTTTTGATCAATCATGAGTTCATTCTCGGACGGGCTTTCTTTCACATGAGCCCAAAAATACACATTGCAAGAACAATCTCTCTTATGCCAATAACTCAAAACGACCTTTGATTGTGCCATATCTTGTCGAGCCTTTTTGTAATTCCAAAGTTGACTTGGTGGGGAATTGACTTGTTGAGGAGATTCAATGTAGAACTTGTGTAGTTGTTGTTGGTGTTGGTGCCCTAGGCACGTTTGTTAAACGTTGTATGAGTTATCATTTATTCATAATGATAAAGAGATAATAAGATTATTATTATGGCTCGTGTTTGCTTATAATAATCTCCGTCCCTAGAGCTTGTTAAGCACTAGTATAAAGGCTAAATGATCATGGGATGATCATGTTAGATTTATGGGTACTTGTTTGGAACAAGGTACTGGACATGACCCGCGGTATGAGATTTATGTCATGGTCGACGTCATATATAAATCTCATATTAGTTATGTCATTTGAATCCTTAGACATGAAGTTATTATAGTCTTCCACTTGATGAAGATTATGTTTGACATATTCAAACGCTGCCTTAACACGGTAGTTATAAAGGGTATGATTGGCATAATCGGATTCACGTAGGGAAGAATAATAAGCTAAATGGATTTGTCCCTCTTCGGAGAGATGTCAAGCTTGGGCCCCTCGTAGGAATGATGTTGATGAAATGTTTGGCAAACTCAAATGGATTGATTAGATCAATGTCATTTGGATTATCAACATATTCGGAATCGAGAAAGTATTGAACAAAAACAAGTTGACTTGTTGACCATGACTTGTGTTCAATGACATCGAGGACAAAGGGATTATGACATATTCTAAAGGAATGCGAACTTGTATCTAGTTATACTATTTGGGTAGGTATGACGGTTTGCTAGAACCTAATCATATCTTATGGTTTCATGTTTGAGCCCATTGCCAACTTAGTATAATCCTAGAGGGTCACACACAATAGAACGAATCTTAAATAAAAGGGCTATAATGGAATTTAGGGTTGAAGGATCTCAAAGGAATTTTGGAAAAGTTTTAGGCCTCCTGGTCAACCAAGCGGGCACTTGGGTTGAACCAGGCGGGCGCCTGAATAAGCCGAAAAGGCCTTGACCTTCTGCCCAAACAAGCGGGCGCCTGGGTAGGACCAGGCGGGCGCCCGGTATGCCGGTTTGAAATTTCCTAATTCGATTAGGAATGGTTTTTGGCACAAGATTCCTATTTGGAATAGGTCTTAATTGTGTATAAAAACCCCAATTCGGCCAGACCATTAAAAAGTGTGCTTTTGTGAGTCTCAAAGAGTTTGAGAGAGATTTTATTTTGTTCTAAGATATCATTGATTGAGGAACAAAATAATTCACAAATAAATTCCATATAGTTCTTTATTAAATTGTGAAAGCGTGTTTTACAATTATTGGTCTAGCAACCAAGATCAAAGAAGCTCCTTTGATATTCGTTCGAAGTGTGGATACCGCTAGAGGGTGAAAATCATCATCTTCAAGGTTCGTGTTCAAGCTTTGTGATCGTGATCAAGTCTTCAAGTTTCTCCACCAAAGACCAAGAGAAAAATTTGATAGTCATCAAGGGTTAGTCTTATCCTATATTCATGTTATTGTATTTGATTTAATCATATGAACGGATCCATGGCTTTGGGTTTCTTAAAATTTTAATTGCTATATTCCGCTGCGCATGTCACATGGAAACCCAACAGTGGTATCAGAGCCCCGTTCATGTTGATTAATTCAATACTTGGATCATGTTATGTGTATATAAATTGTTTATGTGCCTTGCATGATATGAATATTGGAATATATGATGTTTATGTGTTTTGTGATTTTATGTGGTTTATTGTTTTGCAACTTTAATCGCACGATTCAATCGCAATAAAAATTATAGTGGATTATGAATTATATCGATTATTGATTTTTGATTAGATCAAAGTTTTAATAATCGGGGGAAAAATAATTTTGAGACAAAATTTTCGAACTTTAAAATTCTACACCATTCTGACCATTTAGGCGGGCGCTTGGTCATAACCAGGCGGGCGCTCGCTCGGCAGAATATGTTCTGATTTTGGATAAAATCTGAATATAGAATTTTCGATAAATTCAACAAAACCAGTAACAGAACCAATCCAGACTTGCTGATCTGGAATGGGTTTTGGGTAGTTGGTTTGTGTGTGGATTTGGGGTTTGAATTTCCTATTTGTTTTAGTCTTGTGATTCCTAGATTGGTTCAAGTTTTGGATGGCTAATCTGCGTTCATCGAGATTGTGTTTCCCAAAATTGATCGCAATCAAAGTTTCAAAGATAAAACGAAGTTAGAATTATGAAGAGTTCATAATTGCTAAAATTGAGAAACAAAGTTCTTGATTCAATGATTGGAGATCCATGTGGAATTGTGAATGCAATTGGCCTACGTTCATCGAGACCATCTATTGCTTAGTTTCGGCCACATGGACTACTTTCTTGGTTTCTTGAATTAGTGCGGGATTGTGGTTGCCTAATGGCTTAGTTCGACCGCACTTCTTGTTGTCTTGATTTGGAGATAATAACCAAAGTTGAAATAGTCTCATCCTCATAATTATAGAGAAACTAATGACACATAAATATCATGCTTAAATTAATGGAGATTAATTTAGTGGCTAATCTTGATGTGTAACATGTTTATATTATGTCCTCATAAATGTGTTATATGCTATATGTGATGAACCTTCAAAGAAAGTTTTAAGTCCTTCATTGCCATGCCATGATTAAAACACTTGCTTATACATGGATGATCTTGATGTGGGTTCGCCTCCGCGAAGTGCATTAATTTTATTCATATATGAGCAAGATGAGGTTCATTAGTTTAATGTGGGCTTGCCTCCGCAAGGTACATCAAATTGAATGGTTCCTATACGTTTAAAATGGTTGGACTTAATTAGGCGTCAAAACAGTTTTGGGCCTAGGCAAAAGATGAGATTAAACATGCTTTCGAAATTGGATCCCTAAGAATCATATGAGATATGATTGACAAGAAATTGTCTACCTAATTAATTTGATTTTGAGCGGTCCGCCTCCGTGGACTCAAAATTAAATTAAAGTTGGATCTTAGCCCAATATCAAAAGAGTCTCATGAAAGGATCTAAGAGTCATATGAGATGTGATTGACAGGTTGTCTACCTAATTAATTTAGTTTTGAGCGGTCCGCCTCCGTGGACTCAAAATTAAATTAAAGTTGGATCTTACCCCATTTAAATTATATTATACATTGGATGTGTAAGAAGGTTATATAATTTAGTGGGAGTATTTTTGGAAAATACATTATTTATCTCTTTAATATGGTTGGTACTTGTAAAATTTTGGAAATTTTGCATAAGTAGTAGATGACAACTAAAATCATTGCGATTAATCCTTGTTAAGGATAAAGCTTCAAAAGAATGGTACAAACTTCATGGATTTGATCCTGAGCCTAAGAATCGTTCTAAGGCAAGAAGATGTGTTGTACATTCTTGATGGGCCTATTCCTGAAGAACCCAATGCCAGAGATAGACAATCACAAGAATCATGAGTAGGAATGTGAGTTGTCTTATGCTCGCGATTATGTGCTCAAAACTCCAACAAAGTTTGGAACTTGTGGAAGTCTATTAGATAGGCGTGGATTTGAGGTACATGTTTCAAAGAGAAATCTAGGCAAGAGAGGTATAAAACCATTATTGCATTCACTTCTTGCAAAAGGAGTAAAGGGCAATAAGTGGAACCTTACATGCTTAAGATAAAGGCTACGTAGAGCATCTTGAGAAACTTGGTTATCCAATTGGATTGGAGCAAGCCACGGATCTCATTCTTGATTCATTGTTCAAATGTTATAATCACTTAGTGATGAACTATAACATGCTTGGAATGAATAAGAATCTCTCCGAGTTGCATGATATGCTGAAAACTGCGGAGATAAAGATAACGGAGAAAGGTTCTCGAATTCTCATGGTTCATAATGGAAAGGAGGTCAAGTGCCAAAGGAAAGGTAAGACAAGAGTTGTCAAACCTAAAGGAAATAATTGTGGTTAAAATTATAACTCTAAATTGATGCAATTTGGTAATGTGGCAATTGGATTGACCATTTAGAATTGTAGTCAAAATTCTGGATGATCAATAAAAGGGAATGGTAGTGGGACTACCACTTGGGAATTTTATGTTATAAATTATTCTTTCTAAATTTAATTATTGGGTATTGGATACCAGAATAATTAGTAAGATGAAAGACTACTTATAGTAAAGTTTTATCTACAAACGGTAATGATGCAATGGTTGCAACATTGTTCGTAGAACACTTGTAAAGTGACTTTACTGATGAAGTGGAATATCTTATTTTGTTATAAGATAATGAAGGATATTTATTTCTTATTTAGAATAAGAAAGGTGCTTTATTTATTATGATTTACTTCATTGTGTTATCATATAAATAAATCTTATATCCTAAATCTTGAAGAACAAAGTAATAAAGGCTATAACATAAATAATTAAAAATTCTTTATGAATTATTGTTTTGATCAAATAAATAAAAGATGCATATCTAAAATTCCATGGGACGGAGTTTTAAGTCATATGATTTGGAATAACATGATTTATGCAAATCTTATTTACTTGGACCAAGACATCTTTTACTATGATTGGTAAAAGGCTAATATCTTAATTGACCTAATACATTCCGATGTGTATGGTGCATTAAGAAGCAATGCTAAAAAAGAATTTTGATCATACTTGGTAAAATTATTCAAAGATTATGATTGGATCATGATGATGAATAATTAAACCAAGAATTTGACAGTCATCATTAAAGTTGTGAAATGGTTTCACAAATTAACTTCACTGAGAACATCATTCTAAATGATGTGTCTGCATGGAAGTATAAGAACCTTATTGGATATGGTTGATTGGATGACAAATTCAAAGTGATCTTCCATTATTCATTTTGGGGTTATGTATTTAAAACCGCTATGATTATACTAATATGAATTCCATCAAAAGAGGTTAAATAATGAAAGAAAACTCGGTTTGTCCTTCGTAAAGATTTAAGATGGTTAGACCTTTTGGAAAGGAGCTGTCTAGGACACACTCACATTTAAATCTGATAAATATACTTTCATGGGATATCCTAAGGAAACTTGAGGATAATAATTTTACTCATAAGAAACAAATGGTTTGTTTATTATTATGATAATTTTCTTGATAAATGGTTTATCTCTAAAAGAATCAGTGGGAGTAAATGTATCTCGAATGGTTCGAGACCTAGAAAATATATTTTAACCTATGATGGAAGTTGAACAAGTTTTCACAAGAAGTCGTGAAAATTCCGTTCAAGATATACAAATACTTGCAATACATGATAGGATACAATCTATTAGTACAAATATTGGATGTTTCGAAATAGAAAGTATTAAGGTAAAGTTCATTTAGAATGAAGTATTTACCACCTATCAAAGATGCAATATCAACTCCACATTTAGATTAATGGCTTGGAGTCATTATATCTAAAAGGAATCCATGTATAATTATCAAGTTTGGAACTTGATCATTCTAACCTAAGGCGTAAAAACCAAAGGAGAGGAATGATTTTTCTTGGAGAAAATTTACATGGGTAGCAGAAATTTACTAGAATTCTCATAGTCACATGTTCATATTTGGAATATGAAATTTGATAAAATAATGTCAAACCAAGCGTTCTTCAACAGGAACTCACTTAAGGATGTATTGGATACAACCTAAAGGATTTGACAGTCAAAGAAAATTCTAATAAATTTTGTAAGTTGCAGAAATCTATTGGATGGATTAAAGCAAACTTGTGGGAGTTGGAATCTCCGTTTTGATAAGTCGAAGATTTTGACCTGATCAAGAACGAAGATGAACCTTGTACATACAAGAATATTAGTGGGAGCATAGTGCTATTCCTTATTTAATATATGTGGATGACATATTGCTAATTGGAAACGACATTTCTACACGTTAGTCTGTAAAGACTTTGTTAAGAAAGTGGTTCGCAATAAAGAATATGGATGAAGCTACATATGTTCTTGGCATTAAGATCTATAGAGATAGATCAAGGGGGCTAATTGGTTTAAGCCAAAGTACACACATTGACAAAGTCATTAGAAGATTTTGCATGAAAATTCTAAGAGAGGACAATTGCCAATGTTACATGGAGTTTCTCTAAGCAAGACTCAATGTCCTAAAGACAAAAGATGAGCATGAGAAAAATGAATGAGATGTCATTTGCTTCGGCATTTGGATCCATGATGCCATAATAAGTACTAAGCCGGATAAATCTAATGCTTGGAGCATGACGAGTAGATATTAATCCGATAACCGGTGAGAGTCACTGGATGGCATAGCTCTGATCAGATAGTTAAGAAAGCAGGTATCCCACGACTATTTGACCATAAAAGGGTATGTGAAGAAAGAAGAGGTCCCAAGGAAGCTTTCCCAGATGAAGGTTGGAAAGGAAAGAAAGATGATTTGAGACTTGACTGAGAACTATATTTGAGTCCTTCTTTGAGTCAATAAAGAAGGTAGTCCCCTTCCAACTGTCGCGACCCCGAACCCCGCGGGCCCGAGACCGCGATCTGGACGTCGACTTAAACAACAAACTCTAAAATAATGGAGATAAAAATTTCCTTTTATACCCAAAAGATGATAACACAAGGTTTTGTAAATCAATTTGAACAACAAAGAAAAACTAGTATAAACTCCAAGCTTATACACCAAAGTTACAAAATACTCAAATCCTAGTGACGTCAATGTTTGGTACAAATATCTCAAAATGGTTACACATTTACATAATGTAAACCAACCTATATCAACCTTCCCCAAAAGAATATATCCACACTCGACGTCCTCTTTCTCGTGATCAGCGAGACTATTCCTTAGCACCTGGGGGGGGGGGGTTAAGGAAAAACAAAGATAAAAAGAAAGGGGGTGAGATAAATCTCAATAAGTTACTAATGCAACTACATGACATGCTATGATGCAATTTACAATAAGCAATAATAAATGTCACATATCACATAGCATTTATCACATAACAGATAGCAGCGGAAATAAACACATAACAAAGGATATAGCCAACGTTTTCCAAACCGGAACATCCAAATAAAGGATCGCTGCGCAGCTTCAATAATCAACAAATCATCATCTTCATAATAGCATGAAAGCCGAAGAGAAAACCCCGGTACCGGAACCAATAACCAAATGAAGTGTCACAAGGGACGGGAGACATGCCACAAAGTCATGCTCCAAGTAAAGCTAAAATGCACACAAAGGAGCTAGCTCTTCTCACATCCAAGGCCACTCTGGAGGAGGGTAATAATGGGGCAAAACAATGGTCAACATCACAATGGACTTGGCCGTGCCATCATAATGTTTCGCATCGCCCAAACACACACAAAATACCAGCTGGACTTCACGTAAAGGCTAAGTAATAAAATATTAGCACGATAAACAATCATTGATTCCAAAGTAGGGAATCATGCCAAATAATCACCAATAAGATGAAATGAACCAACAATACACAATAAAGGTGCTTCAAAATCGCAATTAACAATTAATGAATTTCAAACACAAACTTGATCACAAAGGACCCAATTCTATCACTAAAGTGTACTACAATGTTCACTAAGGTCAACTAGAAGGACACCCAAGACTTAGACCCAAACGCATCCTTCATTCACACAAATTTAACAAATGTAAACTTTCAGGGGTTCTGTGCGGCCGCCCAAAGTGGACTGTGCGGTCGCCCAAAAAGCCTCAAAACAAGAACAAAAGCTTTCAGATAGATGTGCGGTCGCCCAGACATTTTTGTGCGGCCGCCCAATGATCTGAACTACTGGAAATCGGGAAGAACAACATGGGTTCTTCCATTTTTATACCCAAAACACATTTCCACCAAAATCCAACATTCCAACTAGTATACTAATGTACCAACACAACTAATAAGTCTAAAAAGACTCAAACAACAACATTTAAGATTTCACCATTTTTTATCAAAGCCCAAAATAAATTCCCAATAAATTCAAAACTCAACCAAACTTCAAATATAACACATCAAACATTATCTAGACATGATATGAACATTTTAGCATCAAAATGGGGGAAAAGTAACTTACTTGATAAATCTCAAAGTTGACGGAATTCAATTCTTTTTGGTTCTACGCGATCCTATCGACGATCTAAACAAGGTTCATGTTTTAAGAAATAAGAGATTATGAGAGGAAGAAGAAGAAAATGAAGAAAGAAGATAGAGAAAGAAAAACTTACCACACAATGAGAGAGAGAGAGAGAGAGTTTGCTGGAGAGAGGGATGGAGAGAGTGAGGGAGAAGGTGAGGGAGATGAGGGGAATAGGGAGGGAGTAGGGGAATTATTTTAAAAAGTTACATCTAGGCCCCTCCCCTTCTACTAACACAAATGACCCAAATAAAATGCTTAAGCATAAATATTATGAAACATAAAATGCACACATAATATTTAAATAAATAATAATTTAAATAAATAAATAAGCCAATAAATAAATAATGATTATTTATTACTAATAAAATAGAGCCTATATTTCGGGTCGTGACATTCACTCCCCCTAAAAGAAAATTCGACCCGAATTTTAACGAGACTCACCTTAAACAAAAAGCCACGGAAATTTCCTCTCGATCTCGTTTCGGAGCTCCCAAGTCGACTCCTCGATATTATGGTTCCTCCAAAGGACTCTAACCAACGCAATACTTTTGTTCCTCAACTCTTGGACTTTAGAATCTAAGATCCGAACCGGTCGTTCCTCATAAGTCATATCGGGCTCAATATCCTCCGGTATTCTCGGTAACACGTGAGATGGATCATGAACATACTTCCGAAGCATAGAAACGTGGAAAACATTATGCAACCGGTCTAAGGATGGCGGTCACGCAAGACGATACGCTAGAAGTCCAACCTTTCCCAAAATCTCAAACGGGCCTATAAACCTCGGAGCCAATTTGCCCTTCTTCCCAAATCTACGAATACCCACCTTCGGAGATACTTTCAAGAACACCAAATCACCCGTCTGAAAACTAAGATCTCGCCTTCGGTTGTCTGCGTAGCTCTTATGTCGACTCTGGGCTGTCTTCAATCGATCCCGGATAACTTTAACCTTTTCAACTGAATCCCGAAGCAAATCTATACCCACGATCTTCGCTTCACCAACCTCATCCCAACAAATAGGCGATCTACACTTTCCTCCATACAAAGCCTCAAACGGGGCCATCTCGATACTAGCCTGATAACTGTTGTTGTAAGAGAACTCCACTAACGGTAGGTGCGAATCCCACGAATCAGAAAAGTCTATCGAACACGCTCGCAACATATCCTCCAAAATCTGAATAGTCCTCTCGGATTGACCGTCGGTCTGAGGATGAAAAGCTGTACTGAATCGCAAATCCGTACCCAAAGCTTCCTGAAACGCCTTCCAGAATCTAGAAGTAAACCTCGGGTCTCGATCTGACACAATGCTAACCGGAACCCCATGCAATCTAACAATCTCATCCATGTAAAGGGTCGCAATCTTCTCCATCGAATATCTGGTGTCAATAGGCAAGAAATGGGCACTCTTAGTCAATCTATCCACTATTACCCAAACACTGTCAAACTTCCTACGGGTACGAGGCAGTCCCGTAACGAAATCCATAGTTACATGCTCCCATTTCCACTCGGGAATCTCTAACGGCTGAAGTAATCCCGCGGGTCTCTGATGCTCGGCTTTGACCTGCTGACACGTTAAACACTTCGAAACATACTCGGCTATTTCCCTTTTCATATTAATCCACCAAAATTGTTGCTTCAAATCCTGATACATCTTCGAACTACCCGGATGAATAGTATACCTCGATTTGTGACCCTCATCAAGAACTCTCTGTTTAATTCCATCGACATCAGGAACACACAAACGACCACGGAAAGTCAACACTCCACTCGAACTCAAAGAAAAATCCTCGAAATTCTTTTCCTTCAATTTTCCCATTATCTTCACCAACTCGGGATCTTCTTTCTGAGCTTCCTTTATCCTCTGAATTAGGGTCGGAGACACCCTAATATTCGCAAAAATAGCCCCATGTCTCGATTCACGAGGAGACCAATCCCGAACATCCTCAAGCATTTTCCACTCACGGACCATCATCGAAGCCACATAAGACTTTCTACTAATCGCATCGGCTACCACATTCGCCTTCCCCGGATGATAAGAAATCGTACAATCGTAATCCTTCAACAATTCCATCCATCGACGCTGTCGGTTGTTCAACTTTTTCTGGGAGAAAAGGTACTTCAAACTCTTGTGATCGGTAAAAATCTCAAACTTCGCTCCATAAAGGTAGTGCTTCCACTTATGCAACGCAAATACAATTGCCGCTAACTCCATATCATGAGTCGGGTAATTCTGTTCACTAGGGGTCAACTTCCTCGAAGCATACGCAATTACTTTCCCATTCTGCATAAACACACAACCCAAACCCTCTTTCGAAGCATCACTAAAAATCACTAGGCCATCGCTCCCATTAGGCAAAGTCAAGATCGGCGCGGTAGTCAACCTCTTCTTCAATTCCTCGAAACTCTTGTCACATTTCTCGGTCCACACAAACGGAACATTCTTCCGGGTCAACTGAGTCATCGGAGTAGCAATCCTCGAAAACCCTTCAATAAATCTTCGGTAATACCCGGCTAAACCAAGAAAGCTTCTAATCTCTGACACTGATTCGGGTCTCTTCCAATCCACTATGGCTTCAATCTTTGAAGGATCCACCGAAATCCCATCTTTCGAAATAACATGACCCAGAAATGACACCTTCTCGAGCCAAAATTCGCATTTACTGAACTTCGCAAATAATTTCTCCCTCGCAAGAACGGATAAAACTGTCCTCAAATGTTGTTCATGCTCCTCTCGAGATTTCAAATAAACAAGAATGTCGTCGATGAAAACCACCACGAACGAGTCAAGATAAGGATGGAAAATCCGGTTCATCAAATCCATAAATACGGCCGGCGCGTTAGTCAACCCAAACGGCATAACCAAGAACTCGAAATGACCATAACGAGTGCGAAAGGCAGTCTTCGGAATATCCTCCGATCGAACCTTCAACTGATGGTACCCACTCCTCAAATCAAGTTTAGAGAAAACCACGGACCCTTGAAGCTGATCAAATAAATCGTCAATATGAGGCAGAGGATACTTGTTCTTCACCGTGACCTGATTCAATTTTCTGTAATCGATGCACAATCTCAACGAACCATCTTTCTTCCGCACAAACAAAACCGGTGCTCCCCACGGGGAAACACTAGGGCGGATAAACCCTCGATCAAGCAACTCTTGCAATTGAACCTTTAATTCCTTCAATTCTGCGGGAGCTAACCTATAAGGCACTTTCGAAATTGGAGCCGTACCCGGCAAAAGATCTATACAAAACTCAATCTCACGATCGGGAGGCATATCATACTCGGTAGAGAAAACATCGGGAAATTCCCGAACTACCCAAACACTATCAAAACTAGGGGATTCCTTCCTAGTATCAAGAACACTAGCCAAATACCCCTCACAACCACTATGCAATAATTTTCTCGCTTTCAAATAAGAAATTAAGCGAACCCTTCTACTCAGAGGACTAGCCTCAAACACAAATTTAGGCACATCGGGAATAGAAAAAGTAACAGTTTTCTTACGGCAATCAACGGAAGCATGAAACTTGCTCAACCAATCCATACCCAAAATGACATCAAAGTCTTGGATAGGAAGAACTACCAAATCCGCACAAAGGACACGACCACAAATAACCACGTCATAAGCACGAAAGACTCGATCAGAAATCAAGCATTCTCCTATAGGGGTCGACACCTCTAGCACGTACGGTAAAGACTCGAATGCAGCATTTAACATGGAAGCAAATTGCACAGAAATGTATGAATGAGATGATCCTGGATCTACTAACGCTCGTGCGCTCACATTAGACACAGAAATAATACCTCCAATAACGGATGGATCATCGGTAGCTTGTTGTTGATTCATGGCATAAACCTTCCCTTGAACTTTGGGCTTCCCAGCGGCATCCCTTTTCAGACCCTGATTAGTACCAACTCCTGACCCGGATGCTTGTACTCTACCTCTCGGGCAATCTTTTACAAAGTGACCCATTTGACCACAATTGGTGCACCTTCCTTGCTTCTTCCAACAACGGTCTTCAGAATGACCTTCCTTTTGACAATACGAACAAAGCCTCCTAATTTGGCTCCCTTGGTTCCCGGAAGTGGTACCTGGGTTCCTTGGGATCGGTTGCCCTCGGAACTGAGATTGTCCCCTAAAGTTACCTCGATTTTTGATCCTTGGTTGTGACTTGCTCTGCGCTCCTTGCTTACTCGGGTTGGCCACCTCGGTCTTCCTCTTATGTTCCCCAATATCTTGCTCTATCAAATAGGCTCGGTCCACCGCATCTTGGAATGTCACAATCCGTTGAGCAATAAGTTGAGTACGGATGGAGGTCTTCAATCCCCGAATGAATCTCATAGCTTTTTGTTCCTCGGTCCTCACCAAATAGTCGCAATACCGGGCTAATTCTATGAACTTAGCCGAGTATTGTGCTATAGACAACACACCTTGCTCCAGGTTGAGTAGCTCGATCTCCTTTCGGTTTTGATCAACAACCGGAATGAAATGCTCCTTGAATTTGCGCACGAACAACTCCCACGCATACACCATGTGAGTATCATCCCAAGTAGCCTTTACACCCTTCCACCAATGCTCGGCGGCTCCCACAAGTTTATAAGCCGCAAACCGGACCTTGTCCTCATCCGTGCACCCAAATACCTCATAAATCTTCTCCATCGACTCAATCCATAATTCAGCTTTCCGAACATCGGGTTCCCCATTGAATTCAACCGGTTTCAACTTCAGAAATTGCTCCAATCCATAGCGGGGTGGAGCTTGTTCTACCCTCGGACCTTGATCATGTATGGCCTTCATGGCCGCCTCGAACATGCCTTGAAACATAGCACGTGCTTCTTCCCTTGTGTCATTCTGATTTGCATTACCGGTACTACCTTCACCACTCCTTCTACGAACCATTGTAACAATTATCTGCATAAAACATCAACCGTTAATCACTACGCACACTACTACCCACCTAGGTCATACTAATCCACCTAGACTTATACTTAGAGCTAATGCCATAGCTCTGATCAGATAGTTAAGAAAGCAGGTATCCCACGACTATTTGACCATAAAAGGGTATGTGAAGAAAGAAGAGGTCCCAAGGAAGCTTTCCCAGATGAAGGTTGGAAAGGAAAGAAAGATGATTTGAGACTTGACTGAGAACTATATTTGAGTCCTTCTTTGAGTCAATAAAGAAGGTAGTCCCCTTCCAACTGTCGCGACCCCGAACCCCGCGGGCCCGAGACCGCGATCTGGACGTCGACTTAAACAACAAACTCTAAAATAACGGAGATAAAAATTTCCTTTTATACCCAAAAGATGATAACACAAGGTTTTGTAAATCAATTTGAACAACAAAGAAAAACTAGTATAAACTCCAAGCTTATACACCAAAGTTACAAAATACTCAAATCCTAGTGACGTCAATGTTTGGTACAAATATCTCAAAATGGTTACACATTTACATAATGTAAACCAACCTATATCAACCTTCCCCAAAAGAATATATCCACACTCGACGTCCTCTTTCTCGTGATCAGCGAGACTATTCCTTAGCACCTGGGGGGGGGTTAAGGAAAAACAAAGATAAAAAGAAAGGGGGTGAGATAAATCTCAATAAGTTACTAATGCAACTACATGACATGCTATGATGCAATTTACAATAAGCAATAATAAATGTCACATATCACATAGCATTTATCACATAACAGATAGCAGCGGAAATAAACACATAACAAAGGATATAGCCAAGGTTTTCCAAACCGGAACATCCAAATAAAGGATCGCTGCGCAGCTTCAATAATCAACAAATCATCATCTTCATAATAGCATGGAAGCCGAAGAGAAAACCCCGGTACCGGAACCAATAACCAAATGAAGTGTCACAAGGGACGGGAGACATGCCACAAAGTCATGCTCCAAGTAAAGCTAAAATGCACACAAAGGAGCTAGCTCTTCTCACATCCAAGGCCAATCTGGAGGAGGGTAATAATGGGGCAAAACAATGGTCAACATCACAATGGACTTGGCCGTGCCATCATAATGTTTCGCATCACCCAAACACACACAAAATACCAGCTGGACTTCACGTAAAGGCTAAGTAATAAAATATTAGCACGATAAACAATCATTGATTCCAAAGTAGGGAATCATGCCAAATAATCACCAATAAGATGAAATGAACCAACAATACACAATAAAGGTGCTTCAAAATCCCAATTAACAATTAATGAATTTCAAACACAAACTTGATCACAAAGGACCCAATTCTATCACTAAAGTGTACTACAATGTTCACTAAGGTCAACTAGAAGGACACCCAAGACTTAGACCCAAACGCATCCTTCATTCACACAAATTTAACAAATGTAAACTTTCAGGGGTTCTGTGCGGCCGCCCAAAGTGGACTGTGCGGTCGCCCAAAAAGCCTCAAAACAAGAACAAAAGCTTTCAGATAGATGTGCGGTCGCCCAGACATTTTTGTGCGGCCGCCCAATGATCTGAACTACTGGAAATCGGGAAGAACAACATGGGTTCTTCCATTTTTATACCCAAAACACATTTCCACCAAAATCCAACATTCCAACTAGTATACTAATGTACCAACACAACTAATAAGTCTAAAAAGACTCAAACAACAACATTTAACAACCAAAATCAAGAATCAAACCCAACATTCAAGATTTCACCATTTTTTATCAAAGCCCAAAATAAATTCCCAATAAATTCAAAACTCAACCAAACTTCAAATATAACACATCAAACATTATCTAGACATGATATGAACATTTTAGCATCAAAATGGGGGAAAAGTAACTTACTTGATAAATCTCAAAGTTGACGGAATTCAATTCTTTTTGGTTCTACGCGATCCTATCGACGATCTAAACAAGGTTCATGTTTTAAGAAATAAGAGATTATGAGAGGAAGAAGAAGAAAATGAAGAAAGAAGATAGAGAAAGAAAAACTTACCACACAATGAGAGAGAGAGAGAGAGAGTTTGATGGAGAGAGGGATGGAGAGAGTGAGGGAGAAGGTGAGGGAGGTGAGGGGAATAGGGAGGGAGTAGGGGAATTATTTTAAAAAGTTACATCTAGGCCCCTCCCCTTCTACTAACACAAATGACCCAAATAAAATGCTTAAGCATAAATATTATGAAACATAAAATGCACACATAATATTTAAATAAATAATAATTTAAATAAATAAATAAGCCAATAAATAAATAATGATTATTTATTACTAATAAAATAGAGCCTATATTTCGGGTCGTGACAGTGTGGATACCGCTAGAGGGTGAAAATCGTCATCTTCAAGGTTCGTGTTCAAGCTTTGTGATCGTGATCAAGTCTTCAAGTTTCTCCACCAAAGACCAAGAGAAAAATTTGATAGTCATCAAGGGTTAGTCTTATCCTATATTCATGTTATTGTATTTGATTTAATCATATGAACGGATCCATGACTTTGGGTTTCTTAAAATTTTAATTGCTATATTCCGCTGCGCATGTCACATGAAAACCCAACAGTTGTCTTCTTTAGAGGCCGGAGATCTCCATTTCTCTTTACCTTCTCTCTCTCACTCTCTTATTTTTTTATGATACGCTCTATTTTTTGCCTAAACCGCTCTTTCGGGTTTTTAATCTAGCGGGCATCTCTGTTGCGTCTTCATTTTGACTCGATTAATGAGGAAATGTGCATCGACTCTAGCTGAGGATGAGAGACATGTGATTTTGTGGTAGAGACCTTTTGTCACTAATGATGAGTGACATTGACTCGACTAGGCAAGTAGCCCCTAGTATTGACCTCATATATTTATATGTTTTTTGAATGACTCACGAAGGCAAGTGAGGAAATGTGCATCGACTCTAGCTGAGGATGAGAGACATGTGATTTTGTGGTAGAGACCTTTTGTCACTAATGATGAGTGACATTGACTCGACTAGGTAAGTAGCCCCTAGTATTGACCTCATATATTTATATGCTTTTTGAATGACTCACGAAGGCAAGTGAGTCATTAAGAGAGAAGAGAAGGAAAACCCCAATTCGATTGCGAGAAACTGGGAGTATCGTTGAAAGATAAGAAGCCCCTAGACTCGATAAGGAACGCAAAGCGACTCCAATTCTAAGAAATTTATTCAATCTTGAGGTGATTAATTCATTGGCAAATGAATCCTATAAAGATGTCTTGATAAGTTCGAGAGGAAGGCCAATCACCATAACGCACTAGGCTAAACATATCTTCTTTTTTGCATGAGACCGGACCCGAAGGTTGCCTACGTTCCTCCAGTGTAGAAGCTCAGGTCACCGTAGTTCTTGTAGATGCTCCTTTGGCCGTGTTGCTTCGTCCTTCGTTGGTGGATGGAATGATGATGTTGTTGTGAACTTCTTTGAATGAGGGAGTTTTGTCCCGGTATGTCGGTCGGAGTCGGTCTTTGGTTGACATGCCTCTTCGTTCGAGCAGTGTTAGAGTGGTGCGAGGTGGCTGGGAGGAGGAGATCAGCTTGGAGCCGATAGATGCGGATATCCCTGAGGAGCCATTCGTTCCACCGCCTGATGCCGGGGTATGATTTATCATTCTATCTCCGATTTGTCCCATGCACACACACTTTTTGTTTTTCTTGTTGTCATTCATTGCTTTTGACGCATCCAGGTGACTCGGGAGGCATATGTCCGTTCCGTTCAGCGAGAGAACGTTTTGATGCACTTACTGAGAGAGGCGTATCACTCTTGTACTTACCGTAGGGAGGATGTTGTCGCACCACAGCGTCGAGAGCGGTCTCCTACTGAGGCAGGTTCTTCCCATACTGGAGGAGGAGCAGTCTGGGGACGGAGTTCGAGTACCAGTGGTTCACGCCGTTCGACACAGCGATGGGACACTACTGAGGAGGATTCAGATTAGCCAGGGGCCGCTCCCTTTTTATATTCATTCCTGCACTTGTTAGCGGTATGGGACAAATACAAGTATGTACTAAACATTTTACATGTATGCAAAGAAATTATGTACTAATTTACATGCGAATTGTGACATCCTATTTGTACAAACTAGTTATTTATATTGTTCCTAATTTTATACAATGCATGAGCCACGGGGACGGGGTGTGTACGTTGTTTGCATGGATCCATTGCGGCGTGGGAGTAACCGGGCTTGGAGTTGAATTTTGTGCATGGGGCAATGATGGCCGCGTGGCCAAGGGCGAAGATGGCCGCCTGGCCAAGGTCGAAGTTGGCCGCGTGGCCAGGGGCGAATGTGGCCGCGTGGCCATGTCTGACGCCGCCTTTGCTTTTCTGTTTCCAGGCAAGAATTGGAGTTTGTGCCATATATAAACAGTGTTTACCTAGCATTAGGACTCGTACCAGTAGCAGTTTTCTTGTATTTTTCTTTCCTAAACACCAATTTTCTTACCTCCCCAATGGATTATCATGCAAGAGTTACCATGCTTGAAAGAGGATCTTACACCACTGCCTTGGAGAAGTGGGTTGCTAGGATTCCTGTTTCTTATCGCAATAGATTTGATGAACGGTTTGGCGTCAAGTGCCTTTGGTCACTCTCTCATATGAACTCCAATGCGAACCTTTTGAAGGCTAGTGCCAAATTCTGGGACAAGAGTAATCACGTTTTCAACTTCTTTTATAATGAAATAACTCCTACTTATGAAGACTTCATGGCCCTTTGTGGGGGTGAGGAAAAAGTAGAGATTTCTTTGACTTTTGACTCTATTTCCTTGGAGAAGAGGTTGATAACCTTTGGGGTGACCAAGGATGATCTTAGTAAATACGTTAGGGCCAATCATGTGGATCTTTCTTCGATGCCAGGGCATTTCATGCATGGAGACGTCACTTCTGACTTTGCTTTAGATCACCTCGCTTTGTGCTTGTTTTCTCTTACGTTGTTCCCTTCGGAGGTAGGATTTGCTAGCGTAGCATGCTTGGACATGGTGATTCGGGCCCGATTGGGTCACAACATTGTACCAGTTATTCTAGGGAAGACTATCTACGGTATTTCCCAGCTTTTTATGTACGGCAACATGACTAGAGGTAGCGACAGGCTATTAACTATGGGGCTCCAAGAGAGGATCTGAGTGAATAATCTGGCAGTGTCTCAGAATGTGCGCCCAGGGTCTATCGTAGCAGGGGAATTGCAGAGAGATTTCAGTGCATGACTCGCAGCGGTTGGGAGACTTATTTAGCCGAGATGGTGACTGATGATATTCAGTGGGTGGTACCGTCATGGCGGATCCGATCTTTGAGAGAGAAACAAGTGGGGTTGTACATGATCCGTGTCCCCTCTCTTTATGAGACTACCTTTCACTACCCAATAAGAGTGCTTCGACAGTAAGGTCTGGTGTAGTCCATCCCCGAGGATTGGGATGAGAATTTGAGGCAGTATTCTTTCAAGACACTTTATATGAACGGTAGCGTCTTGATCCTCTTTTCTCAGAAGTGGGGCCCAGCCGGTTTTTCATGCATTACCTTCCTTTCGCATCCCCGCAGCACTTATTTGTCACGAGATTATTTGGCGTGGTACGATGAGAGACTTTAGCGTGTGAAGCAGACTCTAGAGACCCTACATGGCTCTATATTGGGAACCTATGCGTCTAGCATTTCGCTAAGGATGAAGGAGGCATCGGCCTATGAGAAGAGGATAGAGATGACTGCTTCTAACAGGGATGGAGAAGGGGTAGAGGCTTCAAAGAAGAGGAAGGCTAGTGAGGTTTCGAAGGGTAAGGCCAAGGGCATCAGTGAGTTTGAGGCTAGGTTTTGTGAGAAGCCTAACAAGAAGAAAGCTCGCCAAGGACTACACAAGAAGAAAGAGACCGAAGGCACAAGTAGCACTAAGGAGTGATTTCGAGTATCCCTCCATAGTCGTTGCGGACACATTAGTTTGAAGTTCAGTTTTATTTCAGTATTAGTTTAATTTCATAACAAGTTATGTAATCGCCAGTTTAGTCGAGCTTAGACTCATCGAATAAGTGTAATGCGCAATGACTGTGGAAATAAATGTTTTTGCTTTAGAAAACACAAATTCTTCTTTTACTGCTCTGTGGCCAAATTTGGATGTTTATTTATTTTTTTAGACCGCATCTTTTGAAAGGTTGCCTACGTTCCCCTTTTACAAATAGGACTAAGGGCTCAGGTCATCGTAGTTCATTTCAGTCAGACTAGAATTATTTAAGAAAGGGAAGATAGAAGGGGGAAATGCTCTAACTTTTGCCTAGACCGCCCTTGCGGGTTTTCAGTCTAGCGAGCTTTGTACGCGCCCTATTTTTGCATAGACCGCCCTTTGCGGGTTTTCAGTCTATCGGGCTTCTTTTTGCGTAATTTTTTTTTAAGAGGGGGGAACTAGTCGTAGTAGCGTCTAAGCTTGGTAAGATTGACGGGTTGCCATCCAAATCTGCCATTCTGACCGATCCTTCGGAGACGATCTCCTCAGTCTTGCGGTGCTTTAAGTCTACTATTTCTCGTGACAGGTTGTGAACTCTCTCTGTAGTCATGTGTGGGGGCACACTTATGTTGTCTCCAGCTCTGGGCTTAGGTTTATCGAACTCGATGAGTTCGAGGTTACCATCCTCCATGTAGAACCAGAACCCTTCGATTTTGGTAAGCTTGCCCTTATCTACAAGGTCTTGGATCTTTCTTTGCAAAGCCACACAATTGTTAATGTCATGACCTTCATCTTGATGATACGAGAAAAATTTGGTGGGCTCGAATGGTTGGAGAGGCGGTAGTTCAGAGAGGAGTGAGTATTCACCTAGGGGTTACATCTCGCCTATGGTTTGCAGTCCTTCGAATATTTTTTCTCTTGGGGTCCCTAGGTTTGTGTACCGTTGGGCTGAGATGGGATTATTTTCAAAAAATCTCTGTAGTTTTTCACTGGGTCTCTTTCCATGGCGCGAAGTCCACCATTCCATTGGTCTTGCGAGTTGGATCTTCTTCCCATGCGTCGTGCACAGGATGGGGGTATTCGTCAGGTATTGCTTGAGGTAATTGAATGCAGCTTCGCACCTCGAACTCCACCCTTGATTCGTGCATTTCTCCAGTTCTCTTAGCATTGGTTCTCCTATGGTCATAGTATGAGCGAGGTATTGGAGTAGTTCTGTGAGTTCCTTCACCTCTGTCTTAGTGCGGGGAGGTTTCATCTCCAAGATGGATTGAATCTTCCTCGGGTCGGCTTCGATTCCACGCTCGGTGACCATATAGCCTAACACTTTCCCTCGGCTGACTCCAAACGTACACTTGGCTGGGTTCAAACGCATGGCGTGCTCCCTCAATCTGTCAAGGAACTTCCTTAGATCTGTCAAGTGCTGACCGTCAGAGCCTTTCGAATGAATGATCATGTCGTCTACGTATACTTCAATCTCTTTATGGATCATGTCATGGAAAAGAGCCGTAACTGCCCGTTGATAAGTAGCCCCAGTGTTCTTCAACCCAAACGGCATGACAGTATAGCAGAAAGTACCCCATGGAGTGGTGAAGGCTGTCTTCTCTTGGTCTTCCTCGGCCATCTTAATCTGGTTATAGCCGGCAAACCCATCTACAAATGACTTGACCTCGTAGTTGGCAGTCGCATCCACCAACATGTCAATATTGGGCAGGGGGAAGTCATCTTTCGGAGTAGCCTTATTGAGATCTCTGAAATCCACACATACTCGAACTTTGCCATTGGACTTCTTGACAGTTACTATGTTGGACAACCAAGTCGGGTATTCGATCACCCTAATGAAGCCTACGCAGAGTAGCTTTTCAATCTCTTCCTTTACTTGCAGGGACCATTCTGGCTTAATACGGCGCAGTTTTTGTTTGACTGGCTTGGCATCTGGTGCTGTCAGGATTTTGTGTTCTACGATCGAGTTGTCAAGCCCCGGCATGTCCTTATAAGACCATGCAAACACGTCCACGTACTCCTTGAGTAACTCAATCAATGCTTCCCTCTCGGCTCTGCTGAAGAAGCTCCTAATCTGCATTTCCTTTGGCTCGGCTTCGGTTCCCAAATTCACGCACGTTAGCACCTCATCGGAAGCTTGGGCTCGAGATTCCCTTTGATTAATAACCTGTTCTGAAATTTCCTTTATATATTCATCGTTTAGCGTGTCTGTGTCCGCCTCTTCTAATGAGTCATTATTAACTAAGTGTATATCATTAGGTTGATTATTAGCTAATTTATCATTTAAAAGAGTGGCTATGGAGGGATAGTCAGAAAAGTCGAGGGCTTCATACATGGCAAAAGGGAATATAGCGTTTGCGACAAGGTCATAGTATTCAGACGTGAGATCGTCAGACTTAGAGAGAGACTCAAATTCAAAGCTAAAAACACTAGACTCGGGGGAGGGGGAATTTGAGGAAGTGATGGGAGGTGCTGCGGGAGGAGCGGCAGGAGAATGGGTAAGCCCCAATGTCTCCACCATGAACTCAGGAGTTGCTATGGGACCTCCGAGCGTGCACCGATTCTTTAGTTTGCCATCAATAGGTACCACCAATGTCCTCGGATCAACGTCTTTCTCTGATTCATCCCCAATAGCGGATACCATGTCGTTGTCGAGCTCCAGATAACCCAGATGTTGAAGCAGATATTGGTTGTCCCACGTCTCAGTCAAACCCGGAGTCTCTGTGGTTTCCGCTGCCGGCTTGTCGAGGGTTGTGGCTTCTAGCTGATCAGCTAAATCACTTGCGACTTCGGTGGCATACTCGTACTTAGTGGTTTTGATTCTGCCCGTATTCTCGTCGTATTCCATATAAGTCAGCATCAAGTTAGACCGGTCGAATTCCATGTCTCTGAAGATCTCAAACCCTTTCTGTAACTTGCCGGTGTGATCAAACCACGGTTCTGCGAATTCAAAACACGAAAACTCCTCGCCTTCCTTAACGAAGTAACTGTTAAGAGAAAGGCGGTATGGCCGCATTTCAGGCTTCTTGTATGGCAACTTCACTTTCTTGAGGAATTCTATCCTTTTCTGTTCCGCTCTGTCTTCGGGAGTGAGAGTGTATCCAAGACCAAATAGTCCTCTGTGATCAACTTCTTCCACTAAATCTGTGGGACCTTGCAAGTTCTTACCTAGCCCCAGCCCCGGTATGAAGCCCATGTTCCGCAATATTTTGACAATGGGTACCACCCTGTCAGATGTCTTCGTGAGGTCAATTGTGCAGATCTGTGCCTGAGCGACTACTTCAAAGCCGTTGAACAGTCTACTCTCCTCCCCATGCTGTATTTTTAAAACGGGAATGCCCTTGGTGTCCGTCCCTTGGGTAGTTACTAGATCACTGTAGACAACCGTCACCTCGTTTCCAGACTGAAACTTTACACACTGATGCAAGGAAGAAGGAACCGCGCCTAACTGATGTAGCCACGGCCGTCCGAGGAGGAGTGAGAAGGTTGCGGGAATGTCTATGACGTGGAATTTGGTGGGTAGGATTTTGGTTCCAATCGTGATAGGCAGGGTGACAATGCCTATAACTGCGCGACAGGTTGAGTCATAAGCTTTTATTGTTTGCTTAGACGGGCTCAAATCAACACCATAGACACCGACTACATCCATCATCCTTGACGGCAAGATGTTAATTGCAAAACCATTGTCAATGAATACGCGGGGAATTTTCTTGCCATCCACCTCCACAGTGATATACATGGGTTCATTGTGATCAACTCCGAACATTGGCTTGTCGAGCTCCGAGAAAGTGATGATGTTCCCATAGTGGATATTCACAATCATGTGTGTGACATTCTCTGGGGTAGTGTTGGACGGTACCATAGTAGGGGCGAGGTTCTTCTCGAGCATGAGGCGATGGGTAAGAGAAGATGTGAGTAGAGACCAAAGTGAGATGTGCGCTTGGGTTTGCTTGAGTTGGGTAAGGTTGGGGTCTTCCTTTTCGAGGTCGGCTTGCTCGGGCTCTTTCCCAAAGATCTTCTTGGCACCTTTCGCATCGGATTGGTATACTTGGCCAGATCTCGTGAGTAGACAAACTTCCGCTCGTAGCTCATCTAAAGAGAGTGGCGCCTCATGTTGAGAGGGTGGAATTTCGATCTTCTCGGCCTCCTCCAAGATTTTGTGCCAAGAAAAAGGTTGGTTGGGTTTGGAACTTTCCTTGTTCAAAGACTCCACTTCAGTAGCTAATTCATCTAAAGACAGCAAGTAGCAAGAAGTTCCTTTGTCATTAATCTTTGAAATACAATTTGTCTTATCACAGTCTGCCACAACAGGCTCAGTCGGATCAGTGATTTCGCTAATTTATACCATGAGTACATCACAAGCTATGGAACCTCTAGGGTCTTCAATAATGCCCGCATGAATGAGCTCTTGTATGGCTTTCTTGAGGGCAAAGCATTCTTCGGTAGTATGACCGGTACATCTGTGGTACTGGCAGAACTTTGACAGATCGTAGCCTAGTTGTGGGAGATGTCCTTCCAACGGTTCGAGGATTTTCATCTTCATAATCACTTCAAACATATTAGCCATTATCACCTTGGCTTTGGCGAAGGAATCCATGAGTTCTAGAATGCTGATTTCATTTGTTTGCACCATGTTAACCCCACCATTGTTGGGGAGAGGATTATTGACCACATTAGGACCCTTCGGCTTCTCAATCTTCTTGTCATTGATTAACCCTTTCACTACACAACCATTGGTCGTGTGCCCTATACACTTGTGGTACTTGCAGAACTTGGAGGCATCCACGTCGGCCCTTTGGTTTGTGGGTTGATAATTCTCTAGCGGCTTGATGAGACCTCTTTTGACTAGCACGTCGAAGACTTTCCCCATAGGCATGCCAAAATCGTCAAAATGCTCTTTCTCTCTTTGCGGCGGAGCCCCATTTCTTGTGACAGCTTGAACATCAAACGGTGTTTCATTTTGGACCATGTTGACTTGTCCGACGGTTTCTTTCCCACCCTTAGGAGGCGTGGGGTTTGAGGGAGCCTTGTAGCGGAAGGAGTTTTTGTTGGTCTTGGTGTTGTCTTTCGGCGGCGCAATTCCGGTGATGCCAGCCTCATACCTTACTCCGGCGTCAACCATTTCCCGAAAATCGGGGAAGTAACCATTACCTATAGCCGCTTTCATCTCAGGAAGCAAACACTTGTAGAAGATCTGTTTCTGTTCCTTCTCCTTAGGTGGGTATTGGACCTCACACAGTCGATGGTTCCACCTCTTGTAAAAGTCATAAATAGCCTCGCCGGGCTTCTGCATGGTGTTCTCAAGATCGGTTCGGTTGACATGCCAATCCAAGTTAGCTTGATACTTCTCACAGAAAATGGTACTGATTTGATCCCAAGTTTTCCTCTCACTTGGTTCTAGCCCCAAGAACCAACGCAGAGCTATACCATCCAAAGTGCTATGGAATACACGGGCCATTTTCTCGTTGGTGCAGTCACGAGCCCTCTTAGCCAATACATAACTATCCAAATAGGTTTTAGGACAAGAATCACCATGAAACATCGCCACTTTAGGCATCTTAAAATCCTTGGGGAGAGCCCCTACTTGGCTAGGGTTGATAGTCTTGGTAGTCGGTGCGGTTTTCTTATCCACGGTTTCAATCAACTTGCGCATTTTCTCTTGCATAGCCATGACCACGGGATGATTGGATATGGGGACTGATTCTGGCAGGACAGTAGGAGTAGTCATTGAAGCGGTGGCAGCGGCCATTCCAATACTAAGAGGCAATGAGGGTGCATGCAACTTGCTAGCGGAGAGGTAGCCACCAAGCAGTTCAGGGGAAGGCTCATAGGCGCCTTTGTTCTTGCTCATGGTAGTGGATCCCTTTTGGGCATAGAGAGAAGGAGACGGGACACTTCTGTAGCTTGGCAAATGGAGAGTAGGGGCACCAGTGTTGACGGGGTAGTTGGTATTGAACTCTTCATCCTCGATATGAATAAAGTTTTCACCATCGGGTATCACGTCGACTCCTTTCTTTTGGATGTGGCTCCTCAACTATTGTTTGTGATTCTCCAAAGTCTTGTTACTCTCCTCGAGACTCTTGATCTTAGCTTCGAGACTGGCGAGGAAGTTCTCGAGGCTTGGGGGAATGCCATTGAGATTAGCCTCGGTATTGAGCTCATTAGTGCTAACAGTGGGAGCGATGAAGGCTGCAGAGACTGAAGATGAGGCGGGAGTTGCCATTGCTGATGTTGAGACTGAGAACGGGGACGGGACAGAAGCTTCACGTTGCAGTCGACCACCCGAACGGATCCAAACATGCTTTGCTGAAAGGTTGAAGGGAGATGGCTTCTAGGATGGGAAAGGCTCATGCAAAGTATATTTTAATTTACAAAAAAACATACATTATTTACATCCTACTTGGTTGGAAGGGGTACCCCTTTTTCGCGACTAACTAGAAGACTACGATTAGTGGAGGCCATCACTACGTCTATAGACCTCTCGTTTTTCACATGCATTGCACATCCCAAACAGACAATTTGGGCGAGGGTCCTATAGGGCAAGCGGCTTCCACCAACCAATGGATCCTACGACTAACCCGTCCTTACAGACATTTAATGTGTAGCATATGTAGCATCCTACACAAGTGAATAATGAGTGGAGATCTTGACAACAAACACTCATCTTACCATGGCACGTCCCTTGTAGGGAAATCAATTTTTTGTACACTTTCTCTCAAAAGATCTCGACTCATCATTGACTTGGGGATGACTCGACATAGACAACACGTTATATGTCTAGTAAGAAAAAGCTAGCCAAACCAAGCGGTCAAAACTTTGGAGTGTCCTAACCTCTAGTGTAGGTTGACACGGGTAGGATAAAGGTTCCCACCGCTCGCGGAGCATACTTGGTGGGTGGAATGAACGAGTGACTCGAAAAAAGGGTGGCAGTAGCACCACTAATTCCCGTACCTCGTGCTTTCCGGGGGTAATAAGGGGCATGTGCAGTGCTGACACGGACTAGTGGTAGTGTGTGGCAAGAAACTAATTCTTTTTAAGGAGAAAAAGAGAAGTCTTAATGTTTTGAATAATGCAATGCAATGCAAGAGAGAGAGAAGAGGGAGAGGATAAGAATGTACAAGGGAGCATAGCAAAGTCTCGTTTGACCTTAGTACTATGGCGAAAGTACAAAAAATACATGTATTGAAAAGATACAAGGCACACGTATTAACATGGAAAAAATACAAGGTGCACGTGCAAATATGGCATAGTGTGAGGTGCATGTGAAAACATGGCAAAGTGTGAGGTGCATGTGAAAACATGGCAAGCATCATGATGTAAACAAAAGTTAGACCCACTAAGTTTTGAAAAAGTTTTAAAGCAGTCCCCAGCAGAGTCGCCACTGTGAATACACCTTTCCGATGAAGCGACACATGGGAAGTATCTTGCAATTATCTTTATTAACAAAGGAATATTCATAACGACATTTAAAATTATAAGAGTCGCCACGCCGTTTTAATTATAGCCAAAACATTGAAAAAAGCATGTTAATGGGTTCGGGGGTCAAATTACAACAAGAGAAGAATATTTAACGTTATCACTCCTATTGCCCGAATGATCGGTCTTTATATCATGATGCGGTGTATGTAGTGTGCGATGTGTTTGAGACCGAATCCGAAGATTGCCTACGTTCCTCTCAATGTGAGAAGCGTAGTTCGAGAAGAATTTATAATAGGCAGGAGAATCAGGATCATGCATAATGAGGGGGAAATTACCTAAAGATTAGGGTTTAGAAATAGTTCCTAGATCATGTTCGGGTTGATGAACCCTAGATCATCATCGGCTATGAAATAACATGTTAACATGAAGATCGCAACCCTAAATATAGCATAAATAAGGTTTTAATCTATGAATATGAAGAACATGCAAAGAACATATTATGAACATATGAATAATATGATGAACATATGAATAAACATACAAGGAACATGAATATTATGGATCTAAACTAAGAATATGGCGAGAACATGAAGAAAAAGTTAGAAAACTTACCTATGTTGGCAAGAAATAAACCTTGATCTTCTTGGGATTCTTGAGAGTGTTCTTGGGAGCTTGAAATGCTTAATTAGAGAGCAAAATCGTCACTTAGGAAGCTTGAGATTGATCAAAATTCGGACCCCAAACCTAGAGAATGGAATGGGTTTATATAGTCATCTGACGGAGGGATCAAACAGCTGAGATCATCCAAGGTGGATGTGGCCGCGTGGCCAAGATGGAGGACAGGGTGGATGTGGCCGCGTGGCCAAGGTTGGACCTATGGTAGATGTGGCCGCGTGGCCATCCTTCCAAGCTGACGTGATTATTAAGCTAGGGTTTTATTTGGTTTATGAAAACCCTACTTTGGCCATATTTAAGATGTTCTAGAATAATGAGACATATTTTGGGAATCCGGGACAAGTATTTGTAAGGTTTCTAATTCCTATAATGTCTTTGTAATTTGGGAAAGCCCTAATAAACTCATTTTCAGATCGGGTACTAACAAGGTCCAATATGTGACAAAGCATTTTTTTTATGAAAGAAAATCAAATAAGCACATAATTACAACTCTCGAATCACCCATGTGAACGATAAAACAAAACACAAAAGAAAAAACAGTCCAAGAGGTCCAAATTAGGCGTTGATGCAGGCAACTGTGCCCACACCCCAATCACTCTGCTCTGTTCTGAAACTGTCCCTGTTCTAGAAAAACACCCAGAAGCGCGCGCCTCTTGCCTGTATTGTGGGATGCGTGCGCCTGGCACAGATTCTATGGGAGGCGCCCGCTTCTGGGCAAACCTATCAGATTGTCAGACTTTGGACTCAGGGGATTGCCCTGGTCCTAAATATACATTGTAACCCTTGCAGAAATGATTAGTGTAGAAAAATGAAGAAGAACAGGAAGAACATCAGGAAGAGGGCGACTCTAGTCCTTGATGTGGGACGCGCGCGCCTTAGGCCAAGAAGGCCAGAGGCGCACGCTTCCCCCATCAGGAACCAGAATGCCCAGAAAATGTAGATTTTGATCAGAAACGCGAGTTTAACCCTCAAACATCCCCAGCGGAGTCGCCACTGTAGATACCCCGGGAGGGCACGGCTTGGCTAGAGCGCGTGTGTTGTTCCAAGGATGTCTATTCGTGTTTTATTTGTTTAGAGTCGCCACCTATGTTTTAGAGGAACATAAGAAAAACGTAATATTTAGCCTAAGTTTGATACAAAAACAGAGATTCTTGTTATGAGGTTCGGGGGTTAGGTTATGAGATGGGAAGTAATTAAACACCCATCTCGCCCGACTAATTTCGGTCTTGCTTGATCAAAGTCTACATAAAATAAATGTTCTTCTTGTTCTTGATGATAAAAAAAGGGGGTTTAAAAAAGGTGTTTGGAATGTAGGGAGATGACTCCTTGACCAACTTCAATGGAATGGAGCGATCATTGGTGTCATGTCCCAAAATGATTTGGGTGGTTGCACGATTGATTAAAGTAAAAGGGTGAGATGAAGTAGAGAAGAAGGAGGAAGGTGAACTTTTACCTATGCTTCAAAAGATCTTCAAACACTTCTTGGTGACTTCCTTGAAAAATCCTTGGAAATGATTTTGGTATAGTTTGTGTAGAGAGAATTATTTTTGTCCAAAAGAGTGCTAAAAAAGGGTCCTTTGAAAGGGTGGAAAAGGGATGTTTTTATAGGTGAAAACAAATGTTTTTGGTGCCAAAACTCAGTCACCAAGAAATCTTTCCTGGGCAAAATCATGTAAAATGAGCAAGGGAGGGATTCTTGGACAGAAATCTGTAACTGACGCCCAGAGGCGCGCGCTTCCCACCTTGGGGGCAGAAGGCGCGCGCTTCTGGCTCCTATGGTCAGAGGCGCGCGACTCAGAGACGGCATTTTTGACAGAATGGACTAGAAAAATAGCCCTGTTATTCAGTTTAGTCCCTGGACATAACGAAGTCAGCCAAGAACTTAACGGAAGTAACAGAAACTAACGAGAAACACTTAAAAGAGGGAGAAACACAAGATCAACCGTGAAACCGGGGTCAGCGGTCCAAGGCGGGGTGTCTACAAAAACCCTTCAAAATTACAAGAAGGACTAGTCCGGCATACTGCATGAACATTGAGATCAATGAAGTCCAAGACAACCCCCCGTGGTGCACAGACATCATGAACTTTCTTAACAATGGCACTTTCCCTGAGAACAGCAATGGGAAATCTCGAATAGCTTTACAAAAGCTAGCCGCCAGATATGTGTTGATTGGAAACAGAGTCTACAAAAGACATCATCAAGGGATCAATCTCTTATGTGAAAATGAGACTGAGGCCCAAGAAATCATGCACGAAGTCCACGAAGGCGAGTGTGGACCCCACATGAATGGGATTATGTTAGCCAAGAAAATGCGCCAAGTGCCAATTCCATGCTAATCTGCAACATGCTCCACCTTCGCAATTGTACAACATGACCACACTGTGGCCATTCTCTTGTTGAGGCATTGATATCATCGGTAAAGTCCATCCCACGGGAAGCAACGGACAGTCATTTATTCTAGTGGCCGTGTATTATTTCACAAAATGGGTCGAAGCACAGGCTTACCGAGTTCTCAACGCCAAGAAAGTAGCTGAATTCGTGAAGAACAACATCATGTGCCAATACGGTATTCCTCATGAGATCATCTCCAACAATGGTTCTCAGTTTGAGAAAGAAATGGATGCACTTTTGGTTAACTACAAAATTAGCAAGCACAAGTCATCCCCATACCGTCCCCAAGCCAATGGAGCGGTCGAAGCAGGAAATAAAACGATCGAGGTCATCATACGAAAAATGGCTTCAACAGGAAGGGATTGGCCCGAGAAATTACCTCTAGCATTGTGGGGCTACCGCATGTCAATACGGTCAGCAACGGGAAAAACTCCATACTCATTAGTTTACGGTTCTGAAGCCGTACTCCCAGTCTAACTCGAGGTTCCTTCTCTACGGATCTTACTTTTGAACCAAGTCAACGAGGTTTATTGGATGCAAAATCGATACGAGCAATTAGCCCTACTCGACGAAAAGAGGTTAAGAGCATTTGAACGCACAAGGGCTTATCAACAAAGAATGGCAAGGGCTTTCAACAAAAAGGTGAAGCCTCGAAATATCAAATTGGGAGATTTGGTCCTAAGACAACATCCTCCCAATGCCATGAACCCCCTTGGGAAGTGGGGACCTCGATGGATCGGTGCTTATGTGGTCAAAAAGATACTAAGCGGCGGTGTAGTCTGACTCGTAGACTTGGATGGTGATCAATTGCCAAAGGAGGTCAACCTCGACAAGCTCAAGAATTCTACGCTTAACAAATGAAGACCATTAAAAAAAAAACGCTCGCTAGGTTGAAAACCCGCAAGGGCGGCCTAGGCAAAAATTAGAGCACGTGCAAAAAAGAAGCCCGCTAGATTGAAAACCCGAAAGGACGGTCTAGGCAAAAAACAGGGTGCACACAAAAAAAATGGTCTTCATTTGTTTGAACTACGGAGACCTGAGCCTCTCTACGAGAGGAACGTAGGCAACCTTCGGGTGCGGTCTAAAACAATAATTTTTACACAATCTTGTCATAACAAAATGCAATTTTTATTCATCTCTCAAATCATTTTGATCATTACAACGGATATTGTTGAGCAATAAAAGACATTAAAACATTAAATCCTAACAAGTGGTCTTTTAATTGCAATCTTGGGGTACAAAAAAATTTCTAATCTTTCTTCGGTTTGGGAACCCATTGTTTCTTGCTACGGCCCTTGACCTTCTTAGGTGGAGGCGGAGCATTCTTAGAACTGCCAAGACGAGAGAAGTGGCTAGGATGGGACGGAGCTTCATCAACAACCTTCCCTTTGCCTTTGTCAAAAGAGGCCTTGACCGGAGCCTTGTATGGGCGCTTCCACACATAAGGAGAATTACCCTTACCTTTACCCTTCTTCTTCTTAGGGAAATAACGTGGCCTAGGGGATTCAACATGAACCATTGGCTTCAAAGGTTCCACAACAACCTCATTGGGTCTTCCTAAACGATCAAAGACACTCGGGCATGCCTTCAAAATGGGGACGGGTATTGACTTTTCACCCTCCGTGACGGACACTTTTACCTAAAAAGAGAAGGTCATGGGAGCCATTCTTGAAGAGAATTTGGGGCTTAAAGTGATGAGAAGTAGTGCAGAATATTACTGTGTAACCAAACTGGTCGAAATGGGTTCAAATTTATAGCTGTTGGAGAATCCAGTTCAGAAAAGAAAGGGGCTGTAAATCAGCAGCCCAGACGCGGGCACCCCCACCTTTGTTATCAAACGCGCGCGCATCCCATGCCAAAGTCCAGGAGCACGCGCCTTTGATAGACAGACAGAACAGACCAGGCCTTGTCAGTTCAGCAACAATCCAGGCATTTCAACACCTTCAACCTGCAAACAGTTCAGAATCCGCAGCAGCAAAGCAACATTCAACCAAAACTCTTTGGGCACACATTTGTTTGTAAAAAGTTCAACACATAAGATCGAGTCTAAATGAACATAAAAAATGTAGATAAAATAGCTAGGACTGTAAATACGTGCTAAATGTTATTATATGTTAAAAAATAAATTGTTCAGGCACTCATCCTCCCCAATCTACTCTGAATCATCCCCAGTGGCACTGTGCTCACCCTAATCGCCACTCTCGGTCTCCTTATCATCATCGGACTCTTCCTCGGACTCTTCAACAGTGATCTCATGACGGCTTCTCTTTGGCACCGGCGCCGAGGAACTAGCACCGCCACGGCTAAGGCTCCGACTCAGTGACCGCCTCGCTGAGGTGACAACATCATTAAAAGCATCATCGACATCCTGGGCCGCATCTCTGAAACCTCATCCCATACCACGAGCTCCCCAAGCGGCACCTCTGAAATCCCCAGTCACCGTGCCGGCAGTATCTCTAGTCAGGTTCGCCATGTCTCTACAGAGCTCCAGCACTTTCTTCTCTAACTGGCGCATCCTCCTCCGCATCCCTTTGTTTTGGTGGCCTATATGCCTATAAGCAGCCACGGGTACCTGTCACAACAGAAACAGGAAACTACATCAGTGTACTGGGATAAAACAGACCGAGACAGAAAACGGGACATAATCAGAATTGTGCAAGAAAAGTAAAAGTCATACCACAGCTGTCTGGCAGGAGGCTCTATCTCTGGTGACATCTCCTCAGGGACAATCTCCCTCTGCTCCTCAACAACCCCAAAGGTGGAGTAGGTATAGTATGAAGGAGGCAAAGGAGGATCGAAGCAATAACCAGCACCGGTAGGATAAAACTGAGCAGAAGTCGAGGGGGAAGGCTGTGTTGCCTGAGGGTCGGCATACATGAAACCCGACTCATATTAGTCGCTCGGAAGAGTCCGTAGTCCTGATAAAGAAGGATGAAAGGGGTAGCATCAACCCCTGCCATATACATGTCCCTATCATCCTCAAACAGTGCCCCCCAGTTACAAGGGCAGAAAGGAGGGAACTCTGAAACCGCCGGCCTAGGCGGGTTATGGTAATCCACCATCTGGCTCCCATGCTGCCAGTATACCCTCTCTCCCAAGTACATGGCCATACACTCCACGGAGCTCATCAGAAGCCTCGAGCGGGTATGGAACAGTATGTGCTCTATGCCGACATAAATCAGTCTCCAGGGGAACAATGACTGAGACACAGACTCGGGCCTCAGGCTGTCCAGATATTGCCTGGCTGAAACCAAGCTGATGGGGGCGGTGCCGGTCTTCACATTCCTGACCTTGTAGGACCACCTAGCACAGTCAGGATATAGGGGCTGACCCTCTCTCTCAATCCTGAAGCCCCTCATGCCCAGAATGGCAAAAGCCCACAGCTGCAAAGAGAAATAAAGGCAAAAGTTAAACACAGTTGAAAGTGCAGAAAAGACAGAAATCTAAAAGGGCAAAGCGGTAAATGTACCTCCCAAGTGAGAGAAAAGCCCGTGACCGAGCTCCTAGTCGAACAACTAGTCAAGTCCATACCGTGATAGTAGGCAGACAGACCCACTGCACGCCAGTTGTACTTGTTGGGTTTTGAGCAATCATGCGCAGCAGAAGATAGACATGAATAAAACCTAATAGCCTAGATCCGATATGAACAATAATTCATAATATCAAGATGAAGGAAGCTAACCTTTGTAGATCAAAATAAAAATTGGATTAAGCGTTAGGATGAACGCTCTCTACCGGTGATCCACACAACGAACAGACTTCAAGAACGGCTTCTTGAACTTGACTGCTAGGCCTTCGGTTTGAAAAACAATTATGAAGAACGATTCTTCAAATCTCCCAAAGACAATTATGAAGAATGATCCTAGTATATTATGTGTATTTTCTTTCTCAAAGAAAGAGTTTGGAATTGATCAAATCAATTGTTAGGGAACAATTCCCGTCAGTTTACATTATATACTAAGGGTGTCCAAAACCCTTTAGGACTTAGGTATTCTTGATCAACAAGAACTGCTGAAAATAAAACTGTCAGCCGGACCCACAGCCGTATGGCTCCAAGGCAGGCGTGCGGCGCCTGTCTAGCCGTACGGTGGGCCTGGTCAGTTTCCTCGTTTTTCACTCTTTTTAATTATCTGTTCTGCGTGTGTGACCCAATAGGATTATACTAAGTTGGCAACGAGTCCGAACCAATCAAACCTCGTAAGTCATAAGCGGACTCTAGCAAGCCATTATGACTACCCAATTAGTATAACTTTGGAATCCAAAGTTTCCTAAAATAGAACATAACACAATCTCTTTGTTACACGATGTCTATAGAACATAAGCCATGGTCAATGGTCAACTTACATTTGTTCAATGCTTTCTCGATCCCGAATGTATTGATAATACAAATCATATTTGAGCAAGGCCATGCATTTCATCAATACCATTCATCGAGTGGGCAAAGGTTGACATCTCTCTTGACGAGGAACAAATCCCATCTTGACTTATTACTCTTCCCTACATGATTCCGATTACGCCAATCATATTCTTTATAGCTATCCGGTTAGGGATAACGTTTGAATATGTCAAACTTAATGTTCACCATGTGGAAGACTGTAATAACCTCAGGTCTAGAGATTCCAGTGATATAACTATATGAGACTTAATTATGACATTGTGACCATGACATAAATCTCATAGAGGTCAGTCCAGTATTTGTTCTCCAACAAATACCCATAAGTCTAATTGTATCCCATACACCATAATCATCATATGATTATCTATTAAACTTATACTAATAATTAATCATAATTATCAGGGACAGGGATTATTATAATAAACATGCAAAAGATATAACAATCAAACATTCAATATCTTTATAAATAATAACATTAATTTTACAAACAACATGCCTAGGGAATAACACCAACAGTACTGAGCAGCCAGGTCCAAGTCTATCAGAAGGTCCAACAGGGACAGAGCAGCAGAACTCCCCTCATTTGCAAATAGGGTGTAAGAGAGAGCAAACCAAATGAAACATCGGGTCACCGCCTCGACTCTGTCAGCGGTAACTCCCCGAGACTCAGCCTCAAGGACTCTAAAGTAAGCCCGAATCTTCCCCCAAGTCACTCGGGAGTTCTTCACCACAAATTCCCAGTCGACTAGAGCCAACAACTCAGCAAGCGTCCTAGCAGTTCCACTGGCACCATAAGGGACGGTAACCCTAGAAAAAGGCAAACCGGTAGGGCCGTAAAGTCAGTTGGGGTCATAGTCACCTCCCCCATCGCCAAGTGGAAAGTGTGAGTGGTGTCCCACCATCGCTCCCTCAAGGCCTAAATCACATCTGGGTCATTCTTCAGTGAAGGCAAACTCATAATAAAAGGGCCAAAGTACGTAGCTGCAACCCAAGCCCATACATTCTTGGGCAACTTCTTCCATACAGAAATAGGTGCCTGAGCCCTGCCCCGGATTTCGGTCAGACGGTTCCATCTCTAAAAAGAAACGAGAGACAAAGGAAAATTCGTCAGCATAACAGCTAGAAAATGGCCAAACCCAACATGAAGAATTCAACAAATTTCACTACATGCAAACAAGTGTGTGAACATGCAAATGAGTGTCCAAGCATTCCCTTCGCAAAAAATCAGCAAGGGTAACAACATGCAACAATCAACAAAGAGTTACTGCAGCAGTATTACGGGCAAAAATGATATGGCCCCAAAATGCGAAAAATCGACAAAGGAAGGTTGAAATACTTACCAATCCCATAGAAACAAAGTGGGAGATATGAGTATGAAACTCATACGTAAGCATCTCGGGTCCATGGCCTCAACCCCGATTTTTGCCTCCTCGCCCATTGGCATCTCGAAAGGAGGAGTTTGATGAGAACTCGACATGATTTCTCGATGGAATGGTCTCAAATGAACAAGGGAAACCTTTTGGGATGTTTTCCTCGCGAGATTTCGACTCACAATGCAGAGAGTTTGGGCAAATTTTGAACTTGGCTCGAACAGAATGAGCAGTTTCTGAATATATATTCTGAACTTAAACGAGATACACGCGCCTCCTGATGCCCTTATGCGCCACGCGCGCGTCCCACAGCAATGCCCAGACGCGGGCGCCTCCCGTGTCCAGTCAGGCCCAGGTCCAAGTTCCCATGCAGGAATAAATACATCACATCAATGTTCTTTCAACTCCCACCCGAGTTTTTAGCTCCATTTTGGACATTTCAAGTACAAAAAAAAAAAAAAAAACTCCGCAACAGACATTATTAAATCTGACGGTTACAAAAGTGAAGGTCGATCTCGACATCTTCCTCTCTAAAGGGGAAACATCTTTTCGGTCCATAGTCAACTGTACCCGCACCACACAAAAGTCATAAAGTCAACAGCAAATGCAGCTCCGAACAGCATACATCAGATACAGCTACAACAGCAATTCGGTCCACAGGGATCCACTGAAATCACCACTTCTCAAGCAACGTAGCGGATTCACTAACGGATTCATCAACAGAGTTTACTAACGGACTCATTCAAAGGATTCACTAACAGATTCATTAAACGGATTTACTAACGGATTCGTCAACAAGGGTTCACCAACGGACTCATGCAAGGGATTCACTAACGGATTCATCAAACGGATTCACTAACAGATTCGTCGACAAGGGTTCACCAATGGACTCATTCAAGGGATTCACTAACGGATTCATCAAACGGATTCACTAACAGATTCGTCAACTAGGGTTCACCAACGGACTCATTCAAGGGATTCACTAAAGGATTCATAAAACGGATTCACTAATGGATTCGTCAACAAGGGTTCACCAACGGACTCATTCAAGGGATTCACTAACGGATTCATCAAACGGATTCACTAACGGATTCGTCAACAAGGGTTCACAAATGGACTCATTCAAGGGATTCACTAACGGATTTATCAAACGGATTCACTAACGGATTCTTCAACAAGGGTTCACCAATGGACTCATTCAAGGGATTCACTAACGGATTCATAAAACGGATTCACTAACGGATTCACTAACGGATTCGTCAACAGAGTATACTAACGGACTCATTCAAGGGATTCACTAACAGATTCATCAAACGGATTCACTAACGGATTCATCAACAAGGGTTCACCAATGGACTCATTCAAGGGATTCACTAACGGATTCATCAAGTAGATTCACTAACGGATTCGGCAAACAGATTCAACAAGCGGATTCACTAACGAGTTCAGCCGACAGATTTACCAATGGATCATGCCACCTCCTCTATCAACAAAAGTTGCTCACACAGGGAGCGCACCCCTATCTCTCACATTTTCAAATTCCTACTTTCATCGAGTCTTTGCTTTTTCTTAGTGATGTCCTCGGCGGGTGTACTTTCTTTCGTCGACGCGTTTTGCTTTGCAATCCACGTCGCCGAGGGGCACTGTAGACACCCCGCCTTGGACCGCTCATCCCGATTGCACATTTGATTTTGTGTTTCTCCCTTTTTATGTGTTTTTTGTTAGTTTCTGTTACTTTCGTTAAGTTCCTGACTGACTTCGTTAAGTCCAGGGACTAAACTGAATAACAGGGCTGACATTCTAGTCAATTCTGTCAAAAAATCCATCTCTGAGTCGCGCGCCTCCGACCATGAGAGCCAGACGCGCGCGCCTTCCGCCCCCGAGGTAGGAAGCGCGCGCCTCTGGGCGTCAGTTACAGTTTTCTGCCCAAGAATCTCTCCCTTGCTCATTTTACATGATTTTGCCTGGGAAAGATTTCTTGGTGACTGAATTTTGGCACCAAAAAACATATGTTTTACAACTATAAAAGGCCTCCAATTCACCATTGGAAGGGGACTTTTGACCTCCTTTTTGAAGCAAGTAAACTATACACAAATACACTCAAGGCATTTCCAAAGGAAATTTCCCAAGAAATACTTGAAGTCGTTTTGAAGCTTAGGTAAAAGACTACTCTTTTCTCTCTTCTTTACTTCATCCCTCCTCTTTCTCTTCTATTTTGATCAAACGTGCAATCACTCAAACCATTTTGGGACATGACACCAAAGGCTACTTCATTCCATTGAAGTTGGTCAAGGAGTTATCTCCCTACATTCCAAAAACCCCTTTTAAAACACCCTTTTTATCATTATTAAGAATAGGAAGAACATTTTAATTATGTAGACTTTGAGAAATAAAGACCAACATTAGTTGGGCGAGATGGGTTTTTAAGTACTTCCCATCTCGTAACCTAACTCCCGAACCTCATAACAAGAATCTCTGCTTTCGTAATCAAACTTAGGCTATCAATATTAGGTTTTTCTTGTGTTCCTCTAAAACATAGGTGGTAACTCCAAACAACTAAAACACAAGTTAGACATCCTAGGGATCCCTCCACCGCTCTAGCCAAGCCGTGGGCCTCTCCCGGGGTATCTACAGTTACCTATTTGGAATAGGTGAGACAAGTATAAAACTCCCCTCTAGTTGCCCTAATCTGTCCATAAGTTTGTGTAAGCCTCCAAAGAGTTTTTTGAGAGAGTTATTTCTTGTTCTAAGAAATCCTTAGATTGAAGAACAAGAACATCACATATTAATTCCATATAGTTCTTATAATTGTGAAAGCGTGTTTCACAATTCGGTCTAGCAACCAAGATCAAGTGTTTCTTGATATTCGTTCGAAGGTGTGGATACCGATAGAGGGTGAAACTTATCATCTCCAAAGTTCGTGTTCTTGCTCCGTTTGTGATCAAGTTTCAAGTCTCCACCAAGATTCAAGGTTGCAAGATCAAAGGCATCGAGGGTTAGTATTCTAGTATTCATTATGCATGTATTTGATATAATCATATGAATGGATCTATAGGCTTTGGGTTTCATGAAAATTTAAATGCTTTAATTCCGCTGCGCATGTTATGAGGAAACCCAACAAATCCCATCTTGACTTATTACACTTCCCTACACAGCTTTGATCATACCAATCATATCCTTTATAATTACTTGGTTAAGAGTAACGTTTGAATATGTAAAACATGATTTCCATTATGTGGAAGACCGTAATAATATCAGATCTAGGGATTCAATGATATAACTATTTAGAGGTTTAATTATGATATTATGACCATGACATAAACCTCATCTTTGGGTCATATCCAGTATATGTTCACCAATATATACCCATAAGTTTAACTTGTATCACATACACATAATCATCATTATGATTATCTAATTAAACTTATACTAGTTCTTCATAAGTACTAGGGACGGGGATTATTATAACAAAACATGAAACAACAAATAATAATCCAAAACATCTCTTTATATAAATGAAAAGTGATAACAAACATTGTCAAACAATGTACTAAATAACATGCCTAGGGCATATACACCAACACTGTCAAACCCGGCACTATATATTTATATGTGGGTTTAACCTAATTCCATTGGGACTCGGGATTCCTTCTCCAAGAAAAAATCTCAGGAATCTGACCAGGCCCGTAAAAGCAGCCGTACGGATCTCTAAGAGCCGTACTCCTCCTACGGAGCCGTATGGTCATCAGTTCCCTGATTCCCAGATTTTCATCATTTTCAAATCCGTCCTTTGTGTGTGATCCAATAGGATTATACTAAGTTGAGTACGAGTCCGAACCATTCAGAACCCATAAGTCATAAGCGGACTCTAGCAAGACATTATGACTACCTAAATAGTATAACTTTAAAAGTCCAAAGTTACCTTAATAGAACATATCACAATCCATTTATCACGCGATATCATATTGGACATAAGTCATGGCCCAAGTCAACTTATGTTTTCCAATACTTTCTCGATCCCGAGTAGATTTATATGAGCAAATGACATTGAACACAACAATTCATTTGGGTATGGCCATACACTATCATCAATCTCACTCATCGAGTGACCAAGAAGATATTTCTCTTGAGAGAGGGACAAGTTCCATCTTGACTTATCATTCTTCCCTATAAGAATCCGATTATACCAATCGTAGCCTTTATAACTACCTGTTAAAGGTAGCGTTTGACTATGTCAAACATAATGTTCATTATGTGGAAGACCATGATAATCTCAGGTCTAAGGATTCAAATGGTATGACTATTATGAGATTTAATTATGACATTTGACCATGATTAAATCTCATAACAAGTCAATCCAATACCTTTTTCTCCAACAATTACCCATAGGTTTAATCTACATCCCATGCACCATAATCATCATATGGCTATCCATTAAACTCATACTAGCTCTTCGTAAGTGCTAGGGACAATAATTATTATAATAAACATGCAAAATATATAATAATCAATCTTGTAATCTCTATAACAAATGAAGACATGTTGTAACACGTAGGCCTTTCTCAAGGACCTAGGGCATAATATCCAACATTTGTTTCCATCAACCAGAGCACATTCGAAATTGGCAAACTTTTTGGGGCTTGATTTTTCTAAGTTTTGATTTTCGTGTGTGCCTATATTAGTGGGTTTGAAATGTTTGACTTCTTGTTTTTATTTTTTATTTTTTTTGGGCTTTGAAATAAAGTTAGTAATGGATGTGTGTTTAGGTAGTGTTGTGTTGATGTGAGATGGTGGCCATGGTGGTAAGATGGTGGTTATGGTAGTGTTGGGAAAATGGTGGTGATAGCAAGATGGTGGTCGCGGCATGGTGGTGGTAGCTTTGGGGTGGAGGTAGTAGTGGTGGGTGGTAGTGCAAGAGGTTGAGGATGAAGGAATATTTACATTTTCACCCCCCCCCCAATCTATATTAATCACTTGAAAATAAAACACTTCACTTAACCCCTTAAAGGTTTAATCAATTTCAAATTAACGAGTTTGTTGATCACATGCTCGGCACATGGGCACTTTACCAGATTTCTAACGATTTTTGTTAAAAAGCCTTTAAATGGCAATTTTTTAGATATTAAGCCCTGATTTGGCTAAAAAAAATATGGAGCCCCTTTTAGAAGACCCTTAATTTCATGCCCGAAATTGCAATTAACCCTTTTTTAAAACTTCATGTAGATAATTAAATTGTTTATAAATTTTAGTCAAAGTTTAACTAAGTTGAACAAAATGTCAAACATGCGGTATTCATTTCAGGATGGTGTAGATACCCCGGGAAAATCACAACTTGGCTAGAGAGATGAATTATCCTAGGATGTCTAACTTGTTTTAATTTGTAGAGTCGCCACCTATGTTATTGAGGGAACATAAGAAAAACCTAAAGAAATAGCCTAATTTTATATACAAAACCAGAGATTCGGGAAGAGAAGGGTTCGGGGGTTAGATGACGGAGTGGGAAGTACTTAAACACCCACTCCGCCCTGCTTACGCGGGTCTTGCTACTAAAGTTGTTCTAATGCTAAATGTCCTTATTTTAATATGAGAAATGTTCTAACAATTACAATGTAAAGAAAAGGGAAAAATGAAAGGGAAATAAAAGAGAATTTTTTTATTGATTAATTTATGCTAAAGATTACATGTAACAATTACATTAATATGAGATGGGGAAATTAAAGTAATATTTTAAATGTTGGAATGTAACCTTGACCAAACTTTAATAGTGAAGTGGCCTTTTGGTTGTATTCCTTTTTATGGAGATTGCATACACATTTAGAAGAGATGAAAGATGAAGAAAGAAAATAAAGAGTTTTGATAAAGAGAAGTAAAAGAGTTTAGAAGGAGAAAGTAGGCATTGTACCTTGTGCTTGAATGGGGAAGAACCAATTTGTCTATAGTAACCACTCTTTGATAATGGACTTTTGAGTTTTAGAGAGTTTTTAAGTCAAGAATACTTCCTCCTTTCCATGGTGGAATGAAGAGGTATTTATAGGTGTTAGGGAAGTTTTTGTGGTCACAAAGATGGCTCTTCCCCGGATCAAGCCAAGGCATAATGGCCTTGGGGGTTACAAATCAGAAAAGGAGGGAAATTTGGCAAAATCTGGAATTCTGGAGGTGGGAAGTGCGCACATCCCACCCCCTATGGGAAGCGCACGCCTCCCACAAAGGAAGGCAAAGGCGCGCACGTCCCGCCTTCAGAAAATCCATATTTTACCCTAAAAGTTAACCCCGTTATGCAGTTAAGCCCCGAAACTAACGAAATCAGTCAGAAACTTAACAAACACCATGAAAGTCAACAAAAACAAGATAAACAAAGACTCAAGGTTGACTTTGTCACTTAGTCAAGTCCAAGACTAACGGAATAAGTCAAGAACTTAACGGAAAGTAATAAAAGTTAACGAAAAATAACAAAACTAAACAGAAAAGAGGAAGACAAAGAATGTGTATGCAATCGGGACATGAGAGGTCCAAGGCGGGGTGTATACAGAGCTCCTTAGTGACGTGGATTGCAAAGCAAAACGCATCAATGAAAGAAAGACAACCGCCGAGGACATCGACAAAGAAAAAGAAAGAAGAGAAAGCAAAGACTTAATGAAAGCGGGAATTTGAAATTGCGAGAGATAGAGGTGCGCTCCCTGTATGAGTGACTTTTGTTGATTGATGAGGTGGCATGATCCATTTGTAAATCTACCAGCTGAATCCGTTAGTGAATTCGCTTGATGAACCCGTTAGTGAATCCGTTGAATGAGTCCGTTAGTGAACCTTGTTGACAAATCCGTTAGTGAATCCGCTTGATGAATCTGTTAGTGGATCCATTGAATGAGTCCGTTGGTAAACCCTTGTTGACGAATCCATTAGTGAATCCGTTTGATGAACCCGTTAGTGAATCCCTTGAATGAGTCCGTTGGTGAACCCTTGTTGACGAATCTGTTAGTGAATCCGTTTGATGAATCCGTTAGTGAATCCCTTGAATGAGTCCGTGGTGAACCCTTATTGACGAATCCGTTAGTTAATCCATTTGATGAATCCGTTAGTGAATTCCTTGAATGAGTCCGTTGGTGAACCCTTGTTGACGAATCCGTTAGTGAATCCGTTTGATGAATCCGTTAGTGAATCCCTTGAATGAGTCAGTTGGTGAACCCTTGTTGATGAATCCGTTAGTGAATCCGTTAGTGAATCCCTTGAATGAGTCCGTTGGTGAAGCTTTGTTAACGAATCCGTTAGTGAATCCATTTGATGAATCCATTAGTGAATCCCTTAAATGAGTCCGTTGGTGAACCTTTACTGACAAATCCGTTTGATGAATCTGTTAGTGAATCCCTTGAAAGAGTCCATTGGTGAACCCTTATTGACGAATCCGTTAGTGAATCCGCTTGATGAATCCGTTAGTGAATCCATGGAATGAGTCCGTTAGCGAACCCTTGTTGATGAATCCGTTAGTGAATCCGTTTGACGAATCTGTTGGTGAATCCATTGAACGAGTCCGTTAGTGAACTCTTGTTGACGAATCCGTTAGTGAACCCGTGGGCTGAATCCGTTAGTGAATCCATTTGCTGAACCCGTTTGTGAGTGCGTTGGTCGAATCCGTTCGTGAATCCGATGTACGAGTCCGTTTATGAACCCATTGGCTGAATCCGTTAGTGAATCCATTTGCTGAAACCGTTTATGAGTCCGTTGGTCGAATCCGTTTGTGAATCCGATGGACGAGTCCGTTTGTGAACCCGTTGGCTGAATCCGTTAGTGAATCCATTTGCTGAACCCGTTTGTGAGTCCGTTGTTCGAATCCGTTTGTGAATCCGATTGACGAGTCCGTTTGTGAACCTGTTGCTGAATCCATTTGTGAATCCATTGGTCGAATTCGTTTGTGAATCTGATGGCTGAGTTCGTTTGTGAACCCTTTGCTGAATCCGTTTGTGAATCCATTGGTCGAATCCGTTTGTGAATCCGATGGCTGGGTCCGTTTGTGAACCCTTGGCTGAATCCGTTTGTGAATCTATTGGCGAATCTGTTTGTGAATCCGATGGCTGAGTTTGTTTGTGAACCCTTTGTTGAATCCGTTTGTGAACCCATTGCTAAATCCATTTGTGAATCCATTTATCGAATGCTTGTACCTGTCATATGTATACTTTTACAGATATATGTGCTTGTGTGAGATGTGAAATAGAAATTGTGAGAAAATTGTGATTGTGGTGTGATGTGATTTGGGAAGCAGAGATTGCTTGAGAGAGATTTTTCGAGAATGGAGAAATTTCTTTTGTGTGCTGTGTGATTTTTGAGGAAAGTATTAATGAATGATGTTCATACCTTCACTTACCATGGCCGCTTGATTCGGGATGGAGATGTTGTGGCTTTGATGAAGATGATGAACTGCTCTTGCTTTTGATGGAATGTTGGTGAGATGACATTCTGAATGATGGGTTGGTCGTGCCAAAGGCTGCCTACGTATCTCTTGAAGGGAATCAGACCAGCGTAGTTCAAGGATGATGGAGAACGCTGGGGAAGAAGCTAGGAGCAAAGCAAAATGAAGCACATACTTTTTATACAAGTAAGAAAAATAAAAAATAAAATCCTTTAGTCATTTCCATTTTTTATTTTTTTTATAGTTCGTGGGTGAACCATTTTAACCATTGTGTGTTTGTAAAGCCAACCCAAGATCAAGTCATGTTCGGTTGAAGTCCGGATTGCCTCGCTTGAATTCTGTTGTCGCTGTTGTGCCCAACGAAGATTGATGTCTAGCCCCAAGAGATTTGTCGATTATGGGGCTCCAAAAGACTTTCAATGCCGAGATACCAGGGGTTGTTGATTGTGAAGCCCCAATGATGCCTTTGATGCCAAACTTTGAGTGACTAGCATAGCCCCAAGATAAATCAGCTCTTGGCCCATTCAAATAAATCGCCTTTTGTTGTTGACGTGAGCAAGCCCCAAGAGAAGATTCTTGATACCAAGCTTCGAGAGATTGCTAAGCCCCAAGTGTCATGTACTTGTTGTTTGCGAGCTTCAAGATGGTGGAATGTGAAGACCTTTCGATGTAAAGCCCCAAATTATCTTGGAATCAGCTTGGCATTAAGATCGGATGCACCGTCGGGTAGAATTCTTGATAGAGATCTCCTTCTTACTCGTACTGGGGAGATGAACGCCCTCATTGTGGTCGGTACCCAAATGGCGGAAAGCTTATGTCAAAAGATGCAGTAGTGTCTAGTGGTGTCGTCGAGGTCACATGTGATAATGTCCCCAAATGGGTATGCTTTCTTGAGTCTTCTTGAGTTGAACTAAAGACGGATCTTCAGATGCAACTAGTGCTTGAGGCGCAAAAGCCACACTTTTTTCTTTTGATCTTGGAAAAGGGGGTGCTGAATTGCAGCAACATTGGGATTGGCCAAGGCATTTCCCGCTATAACCCTAGAGTTTATCATATTGAATCTCTAAGACTTTCTTTATAACCTCGTCGTAAGTCATAAGAATCATCAAATTCATTCATAACATCGGAGCCCTCCTTTCAAACCAGAAGACCTTTGACGTGAAGTACTAAGAGACCCTTGAAGCTTGGACCACTCCCCACATTGCATTGCTCGAGCACCATTGCCCAAAAGATTGTCAATTGTGAAGCCCCAATATTGCCCTTTGCTTGGATTACTGTAATGCCGTAGCCCAAAGATTGTAGATTGCGAAGCCCCAATTTTGCCCTTTGCTTGGATTACTGTAATGTCGTAGTCCAAAAGATTGTAGATTGCAAAGCCCCTTGAGACCTTTGGTGCCAAAATAATTGAGGATGCCTCCAACGTTTCATATGGCTTTGCTATGGCCATTGTTGGGAGGTGACGTGAATTGCTTCTCGCTGAGGGAGCCTTTCAGACTTGATTGTAGCCCCTAGTGTACCACCATTGATTGCAAGTAGAGCGAGAAAGGCCTATCCTTGATTGGGAGAACAGGCACGAGTACACATGACAAGAAGGCTTCTCGACATTCCCTTTGAGAGACTTTAAGGATAGTCTCACACGTCTTTCTTGAGCATAGCCCCTAAGGCTCATTAACTGTCAAAGGAAGCAAAAGAAGCTCTCTTTATTGAGTCACATAGCCCCTAGGGCGTCATCATTTGTCGAGCAAAGCAAGAGACTCATCCTCGTGCGAGGGAACAAACATAAGAGGACACGGCAAGAGTTACTCCATTTAGCGTGAAACCCTTTGACATACTGTAGGGGCACATGCTTGAAGAAGCTTTGAAAACTGGGTCACACGTTGTTTCCATTTGCTGCCCAAACCAATTGTCTTGCCGGGGACTATTTATGCAATCTCGTACCCTTCAATGATGGGCTTGTTCTCGGATGGATCTTGGTTACCACGGGCCTTCTTTCTCATGAACCCAATAATTCACATTGCAAGAACAATCTTTCTTATGCCAATAACCCAAAACAACCTTTGATTGTGTCGTATCTTGTCGAGCCTTTTGCAATTCCGAAGTTGACTCGGTGGGGAATTGACTTGCTGAGGAGATTCAATGTAGAACTTGTGCGGTCGTCTTCTTTAGAGGCCGGGGATCTCCATTTCTCTTTCCATTCTCTCTCTCACTCTCTCATTTTTTATATGACGCACCCTATTTTTTGCCTAGACCGCCCTTTCGGGTTTTTAATCTAGCGGGCATCTCTTTTGCGTCTTCATTTATTTTTACTCAATCGATGAGGAAGTGTGCATTGACTCTAGCTGAGGATGAGAGACATGTGATTTTGCGGTGGAGATCTTTTGTCACTAATGATGAGTGACATTGACTTGACTAGGGAAGTGGTCCCTAGTATTGACATGTATTTTTATTTATATAATGACTTACGAAGGCATGTAAGTCATTAATAGAGAAGAGAAAGAAAGCCCCAATTTGATTGCAAGAAACTGGGAGTATCGCTGAAAGATAAGAAGCCCCTAGACTCGACAAGGAACGTGAAAGCGATTCCAAATCTAAGAAAGTTGTTCAATCTTTATGTGATTAATTCATTGGCAAATGACTCGTACAAAGATGTCTTGACAAGTTCGAGATGAAGGCCGATCACCATAACGCACTAGGGCTAAACATATCTTCTTTCTTGCATGAGACCGGACCCGAAGGTTGCCTACGTTCCTCCAGTGTAGAGGCTCAGGTCACCGTAGTTCTTGTGAATACTCCATTCTTCGTGATGGTTGTTTCGTCCTTCGTTGGTGGATGATGATGATGTTGTTGTGAACTTCTTTGAATGAGGGGGATTTTTTTTTAATTTTTTTTTTGTTGTGCTCTAACTTTTGCCTAGGTTGATTTGAGGATTTCAACCTAGCGAGCTTTTTTTTTTTTTTATTCCCCTTGAAAACTTTGCTTGATGTTTCTCCACCTTGCTTTGGCGCTTGATGTCTTGGATTTGTCGTTGATGTTGTCGCCTTCGTCACGATGTCTAGCCCCTAGGCGTTCAAGTGATGGCCTTCGTTCTAAAACTTGTTTAGACATCTTTTCATCATTTTGCCAAGAATTAGATTGAACAACTTGGAAGAGTGTATGAGGACAAGAACGACTTTTATTGGATAAGGCCGACTCAAACTTTGACATTAATGAGAAGGAAGAAAACTTAATGCACACATTAGAGGACTTTGACTCTCTTTTGTTTTTTTTATTTTTATTTATTCCTATTACTAGGTAGAGAAAGAGAAACGGAGATTGTTGTCGTCGTCCCCCATGTCGTTGTAGTCCTCATTGTCATTGTAGTCTTCCATGTCACTACATTCTTCCATGTCATTGCTCAGATTGCTTGGGAACCCTTCGTCGTTGAAGCTTATCTCATAGGAGGACTCGGCCACTTCTTGGAGCAAATTGTCAACTCTAATTCCCGCATCATGCATGCTTGCAAAATCCGAATAAAAGGCCCCACTAAGATGATTTCGGTGGTCCAAAGTCAAACATTTCAAGAAGATGTCCATTTGTTCCTTCATTGAGGGCCTATCCACAATCTCGGCTAACTTGTCATTCCAACGGCGAGAAAAGTCCCCAAATGATTCATTGCCCACTTGCATGGTGTTCTCCAATTCTTTCTTCGTGGGACGGTGCATGTACTTGCCTTCATATTGTGACTTAAAGGCAAGCATAGTGGCATCCCAATTGAGGCGGGTGGAAACCGGGAGACCCATATACCAATCTTTTGCGACCCCATCAAGAGTGAGTGGGAAGCATTGTGCCATTATTTGAGGAGACACTTTCTTCGGTAGCATGGCCCAAATGTAGGAATCGATGTGAGCATCGGAACAAGAGCTTCCCTTGAACTTGCCAATGTCGGGCATCTTGAATTTTTCGGGAAGGGCCACCATAGTATTCATGAGAAGAGAAGCACGATGGAGATCGAAGCTTGGATCTTTGTTCAAATTTATCCCACCAAAACGTTGGTCAATGTATGCCATGAGAGTGATGACCAAACTGTTATCAATGCTTTGGACCATTTTTCCTTCATTTGTGAGCTCCTTCAATTGGTCCTCGAGCTTAGCAAGTTTTTTCTTATGGACCATTCTCTCACGCTTGAGACGGGCTTGTGTAGACACCCCTCCTTGGACTGCTCACCCCGATTGCACACTTGATTTTTTGTTTCTCCCTCTTTTAAGTGTTTTCTGTTAGCTTCTGTTACTTTGGTTAAGTTTCAGACGGGCTCCGTTAAGTCCCGGGACTAAACTGAATAACAGTTCTAACTTTCTAGTCCATTCTGTCAAAATTTGCCTTTCAGAGTCGCGCGCCTCCGCCCCTCGAGGCCAGACGCGCGCGCCTTCCACTGCCCAAGTGGGATGCGCGCGCTTCTGGGGTGTATCTGTTGGGTTTCGGAGTAACATGTGCAGCGGAATTAAGCATTTAAAATTTCATGAAACCCAAAGCCATAGATCCATTCATATGATTAGATCAAATACAACAATATGAATACTAGAAAAACTAACCCTTGATGACTTTGAATTTGGTCTTTTATCTTGGTGGAGAACTTGAAGCTTTAATCACAAAAAGTAAGAACACGAACTTTGAAGATGATGAGCTTCACCCTCTAGCGGTATCCACACCTTGAACGAATATCAAGAACACTTGATCTTGGTTGCTAGGCCAAAATTGTGAAACACGTTTTCATAATTAATATGAACTATATGGAATTTTATTTGTGTATTATTTTGTTCTTCAATCTAGGATGTCTTAGAACAAAATAAAACTCTCTCAAACCCTTTGGAGACTTTCACAAAAGCTTGGTCTTTGTTCTGGCCGAATTTTGGTGTTTATATACAAGTAAGACCTATTCCAAATAGGAAACTTGTGTTTAAATCCGTCCAAAATTCTTTTCCAAATCAAATTAGGAAATCTGTCCCGACATGCTTGTGAGGCCGCCCAAAACTAGCTGTGCGGTCGCCCAAAACTGTGCGGCCTCCTAGTCCAGTTTGTGCTGTCGCACAACATGGTTCAGAAGGCCATATTTTCCATTTTAGTCCTTTTTAAGATTCGTTCTCTTGTGTGTGACCCTCTAGGATTACACTAAGTTGGCAATGGGTTCAAATATGAAACCATAAGATATGATTAGGTTCTAGCAAACCGTCATACCTACCCAAATAGTGTAACTAGATACAAGTTCGCATTCCTTTAGAACATGTCACAATCCCTTTGTCCACGATGTCATTGAACACAAGTCATGGTCAAGAGTCAACTTGTTTTTGTTCAATACTTTCTCGATTCCGAATATGTTGATAATCCAAATGACATTGATCTAATCAATCTATTTGAGTTTGGCCAAACATTTCATCAACATCATTCCTACGAGGGGCCCAATCTTGACATCTCTCCGAAGAGGGACAAATCCATTTAGGTTATTATTCTTCCCTACGTGAATCCGATTATGCCAATCATACCCTTTATAACTACCTGGTTAAAGGTAGCGTTTGAATATGTCAAACATAATCTTCATCAAGTGGAAGACTATAATAACTTCATGTCCAAGGATTCAAATGACATAAATAATATGAGATTTATATATGACATTGACCATGACATAAATCTCATACCGCGGGTCATATCCAGTACCTTGTTCCAAACAAGTACCCATAAATCTAACATGATCATCCCGTGATCATTTAGCCTTTATACTAGTGCTTAACAAGCTCTAGGGACGGAGATTATTATAGGCAAACATGAGCAACAATAATAATCTTAACATCTCTTTATCATCATGAATAAAATTATAACTTATACAACGTTTAACAAATGTGCCTAGGGCACCAACACCAACAGTGTCAGTTACAGATTCTGCCCAAGAATCTCTCCCTTGCTCATTATACATGATTTTGCCCGGGAAAGATTTCTTGGAGACTCCGTTTGGCTCCAAAAAACACACTTTTTACAACTATAAAAACCCCTCCAATCCATCATTGGAGGGGACCTTGGTCTCAAGCTTGAAAACTCTTCTCTAAACAAAACTCTAGGCAATTTTACAAAAGGTATTATCTCCAAGTATTCAACCTCTTCTTCAAGACTTTTTTTAAGAGGTTCTCTTTGAAGGATATTATAGGTAAAATGTCTTAACTTTATTCTTTACTTCTTCTTCTTCTAAATTCTTCTTCTTCTTCAATCAAATGTGCAATCACCCCAAAACCATTTGGGACATGACACCAATGGCCCTTTCATTACATTGAATTGGCCTAGGAGTTATCTCCCTACATTCTAAACAATCAAAACCCCTTTTAAACCCCCCCCCTCTTTTATCATTTATTCAAATAGGAAGAACACGTCTATCTTTAAAGTGAATTATGAACAAACAAGACCGACTTTGCTCTGGCGAAATGGGTGTTTAAGTACTTCCCATTTCGTAACCTAACCCCCGAACCCCTAATCCTTAGAATCTCTGTTTTCGTAAATCAAACTTAGGCTCATAAACTTTAGGTTTTCTTACGTTCCTCAAAAATGTGGGTGGCGACTCTAAAACACAATTAGACATCCTAGGATAACCCACGCGCTCTAGCCAAGCCGTGGTTTCCCCCGGGGTATCTACAGTGGCGACTCCGCTGGGGATTGCTTGAGGGTTAAACTTGTGTTTCTGTTCATAATTAACTTTTCTGGGCATTCTGGAAATTGATATGGGAAGCGCGCACCTCAGACCTTCATGGTCCAAAGCCCGCGCGTCCCACATCAAATTCCAGAACCGCCCGCCTTCCATGTGTTCTTCCTATTCTTCCTATTATTTCATGCTAACAAACACTGCAGGGGTTTCATTACACAATCAGGACCAGGGCAATCCCCTGAGTCCATAAGTTTCTGACAATCTGACAGGTCAGCCCAGAAGCGGGCGCCTCCCATGTAAAATGCTCCAGGCGCGCGCTTCCCACAACACTAGCCCAAGGCGTACGCTTCTGGGCCAATATCCAGGACAAGAACAGGTTTCAGGGACTAAATAGAACAGTGGGGTGTGGGCACAGTTGCCTACACCAGAACAGAATTGGACCTTTGGACTGTCTTAATTTTGTGTTTATTTACCGGTCACACGGGTGATTCGGGAGTTGTAATTTACGTGCTTATGTGTTTTTTTTATCTTTTCTTTTCAGAAAAAAAAAAAAAAAAAAAAAAAAAAAATTGTCACATGATGGACCTCACACTACATGCACATTACTCCTATGAATTTCTCACTATCGAGTCGCACAAGTCCATAACCCCAAACCCGTCGAGGCCCGTCCTAGAAAGTTTCAAGCATCACCCGACCTTGACTCTTTCGAAGCGGTCAACCTCAGCCCGTGGCGTAGTTCAAGGCTACATGCCAGGGGTGACCTTAAGCCTCTCTTTAGCCGAGCACAAACCACACAATTCTAGTTAGGGTCTAACACTCCGTGACCAAGTCGGTTTTCATGTACCGAGATTTCCCTAAACTAATGTTTTCAAATCATACATGCCACCTTGTTGATACGGACGCAATAAAAATCCGTCCCCAAAAGTGGTTATTTTGGAAGAAAAATAAAAAAAATCTGTCCCCGCATGTATGCTTTACTACATTGATTTAGTTTAATCCCGATACATGTAGGATTCACAAACGTGATGGAATCCAATGAGTATATGGGACCGCGAGATGGTCTATATACAAGTGTGAAGATTCCATTATCTTCCTAGAAACCCCAAAAGGGACCCCAAGCTCATGTTGACAGCCAACAAGCGGCCCACGAGGCCGAGGTCGAACAATTGAAAGCCAAGCTCATCAAGCTCTCCAAGAATAAGGGGGTGAACGACAATGAGGAATCCGAATGGACCCAAGGTTTGTTTGAAAGCCCATATGTTAGTGTCCGTACCAAAAAAGTGGGGGAGCTAAGCACCGACAACAACAACCACAAAATGGTCGATTCCATCATGTCCTACATTGATCAGAAATTTGACGGCCTCAGCATGGGAAAAGGCTCCAATACAAGCCTTTATCAGTCATCCATTCTCATGAGCACGATGGCCGCTCTCCCCGACAAGTTCAAAATGCCCGACATCAGCAAGTTTAAGGGCAACTCATGCCCGATGGCTCACATCGAGACTTACATTTGGGCTATGGTTCCGAAGAAGGTCTCCCCAAAGGTGATGGCTCAATGCTCTCCTCTCACTCTCGAGGGGGCGGCAAAGGATTGGTATGCAACTCTCCCGCTCACTGTCCGTCTTGATTGGGAGGCCGCTATACTTGCCTTCAAAAATCAATATCAAGGCAACACCACTCACCGGCCCACAAGGAAAGAGCTCAAGAACACCACTCAAAGAGACAACGAGTCCTTCATTGACTTCACAAGGAGATGGAATGACAAGCTCTCTGAAATTGTTGAGAGGCCAAACACGAAAGAGCAAATGGACATCTTCCTCAAGTGTCTCAAGATTGACCTTCGCACCCACCTTGTCGCAACCCCGAACCCCGCGGGCCCGAGACCGCGAGCTGGACGTCGACTTAAAACCAAAACTATGAAATACCGAAGTTAAAAATTCCATTTTGAACCAAAGGATAATAACACAAGGTTTTACAAATCCAAGATTAAATCAACAATGTACATCCAAAATAAGCTCCACAGCTTATACCCAAAAGAATAAAATATACAATTCTTAATGACGGCAATAATGGTAAAACTATCCCCAAAAGGTTATACATTTAAATAATGTAAACCGATCCATAACAACCTGCCCCAAAATCTCAATCCTCTCGACGTCCTCCTTGAACCGCGAATCCTAATCCTTTTCCTCCTGGGGGGGGTTAAGGAAAAACAAAGATGGAAATAAACGGGGTGAGATAAAATCTCAGTAAGTTACTAATGCAACTACATGACATGCTAATATGCAATGACCAATAGCAATTAACATAAGACAGATAGCAGCGGAATAATAAGTGACATGCTGACGAACGGTAACATCCAGTAATCAATCATATAAATAAACATATAACAACAAATGAGAGGCTCCCTATCGCCAACCGTCCCATACCGGTTGGAAATAACGACCAGCTCATCATGCAACACGTAAAGATGAAATAAACACTCATAAGTGGATACATAGCCAAGGTTTCACCCAACTGAAGAACCAAATAAAGGTCGCTGCGCAGCTTCAATAATCAACAAATCATCATCTTCATAATAGCATGAAAGCTGAAGAGAAACCCCCGGTCAGAAGCGACCGATCAACCCATCGATCAACAAACCATCTTCATAGTAGCATAAAAGCTGAAGAGAAACCCGGTACCGGAACCAATAACCAAATGAAGTGTCACAAGGGACGGGAGACATGCCACAAAGTCATGCTCCAAGTAAAGCTAAAATGCACACAAAGGAGCTAGCTCTTCTCACATCCAAGGCCAATCTGGAGGAGGGTAATAATGGGGCAAAACAATGGTCAACATCACAATGGACTTGGCTGTGCCATCATAATGTTTCGCATCGCCCAAACACACACAAAATACCAGCTGGACTTTCAAGTAAAGGCTAAGTAATAAAATACTAGCACAATAAACAACCATTGATTCCAAAGTAAGGAATCATACCAATTAATCACCATAAAAGATGCAAACGATTACTCAAGAAGAGTTCAACAACAATAGCACAAGGAGTTTCTCATAAAAGAGTCCAACAACATTGACCATTAAAACATAATGATTCCAAGATAAGGCACGTACCAACTACATCCTAAATATGATACCCACAAGTTAATCATAAAGAGCACAACCCAAACGGTCGCTCACCAATGGCACAATGACTATTACCAAAATGATCATAAACATTTACTCAAAAGATATACTAGGACTATGAACTCAACCATCTCATCACACCTGGAATTCCAAATAAGAAATCCGAATGAATACATCTTAAGGCTAATCAAACCATAGGTACCCAATTGCCAATTCGCGCTTTATCTCCGTTCATAACGAACCCATTCTAAACACCCCAAACGAATCCAAAAGGTTACACTTATTAGAACGTGATCACGACTGGACTAAACCCTACACTTTGGTGTTCAGTAACCACCCTCTAGGTACTATAGGACATCGCCTAAAACCTAGACCAAGACTCACTCGAAAATCAATTCGATTGGAACAATCACGAACACATCATAAGATGCCCAGACATATACCAAATGATCATCACAAAGATAAGTCAAACCAACAATACCTCAATAAGATGTTCCAAATCCCAATTAACACTTAATTAATTTCAAACACAAACTTGATCACAAAGGACCCAATTCTATCACTAGAGTGTACTACAATGATCACTAAGGTCGACTAGAAGGACACCCAAGGTTTGGATCAAAACTCATTCTTCAATCACACAAAATTAACAAATGTGAACTTTCAGGGGTTCTGTGCGGCCGCCCAAAAGGGACTGTGCGGTCGCCCAAAATCCCTCAAAACAAGAACAAAAGCTTTCAGATAGATGTGCGGTCGCCAGACAATTTTGTGCGGCCGCCCAACCTTCTGAATTGCCGGAAATCGGGAAGAACAACCTGGGTTCTTCCATTTTTAACCCAAAACACATTTCCACCAAAATCCAACATTCCAACTAGTTTACTAATGTACCAACACAACTAATAAGTCTAAAAAGACTCAAACAACAACATTTAACAACCAAAATCAAGAATCAAATCCCACATTCAAGATTTCACCATTTTTGATCAAAATTCAAAATAAATTCTCAATAAATTCCAAACTCAATCAAACTTCAAATATAACACATCAAACATCATATAAACATGATATGAACATTTTAGCATCAAAATGGGGGAAAAGTAACTTACTTGAATTTTCTCAAAGGTGTCGGAACTCGAAATTTCTTGGCTTCCTACGATCCTATCGACGATCTAAACAAGATTCATGTTTTAAGAAATGATAAATAATGAGAGGAAGAGAAAGAAAATGAAGAGAGAAGTGAGAGGAAGAAACTTACCCAAAGGATAGAGAGAGAGGGAGAGATTGCTGGGAGATGGGGGAGAGTGAGGGAGAAGATGAGGAGTAGGGAGGGAGTAGTTAAAATGATTTAAAGAACTTACACTTAGGCCCCTTCCTCATCACTACACACAAAGCTTACACTCCCTACTTACAATTAAGACCCTACAATACTACACTAACCCAAATGACCCAAATAAAATGCTAGGCATGAATTATTATAACTCATAAATTATTAATTAAGTAATAATTTAAATATATAATTAAGCAAATAAATACATAATAATTAATTATTACCCAATAAAATAGAGCCTAGTTTTCGGGTCGTGACATTCACTCCCCCTTAAAGAAAATTCGACCCGAATTTTAACGAGACTTACCCGAAAGACCAAATTGCTACGGATACGATAGTTCCGCCATTTCTCAAATTCCTCAATTGCCCAATCTAACCCACTACAAGGTAACCTTAAATGATGCTTACGATAACACTACCTCATGAACCGAATCGTTCCATCATTATCTTTATTACTAATCAAAATCCGTACTCAAAATCGAAGAATCCAAATTATTTCCATACGTAATTCTCGAGATATCTCAAGCTCGCCTTATTCATAACCTTAACTACACCGCAAAGGTACTTCCATTTGTAAATCGCATACTTAGTATTATTCCCCAGAAATTCAAAACATTACCATCTCGAGCTAAATTAGCTTTTTAATATATGAAGAGCTAAAGAAATTTTCCATCCCCATAATATTCACCAAAGGCTATATCTCTAAGGATTCCCATTATAGTGCTCTCGCTCTAGGTAGCACCTTAAACTAGAGGTGTAATATAAACCCAAAATTTTAATACAAAATGTTCACTTAAATTTACGCCATAATATCATCGTCATAACGCTCCAATCCTTGAAAGTCTAAAATAATTACGAATACTCAATAATCCGAAAATGATTTAAATTTTATCTTCAAGGGATTTCCTCTAATTCCTTTTCTTGAATTGATAATCCGCGCTTCTATACCCCAAAAGAGTTTAGCAATCCCTAAATCTCCAACAGCTGGCCCACATTAGATTTTCACGTATACATTTATTAACTTAAAGATACTTAGGCTCAATAGTACTGCCATCATAATAAACCCATTAGCTAGTCACATTCCAACTGACCCAATACCAAATCATAGTATTCTTTAATATGCCCAAGTATTTATACTCAACTTTCTTCACATAATTGTAGTCCAAAACAAGAAATGCTACCAAGGCAAGATTTAGAACCATAGAACCACTATCTAACCAAAATTTCAAAATGCCTTTAACATAGATCGAGAAATTATTACTCTCCCAAAATGTACTTAGTCCTTTCTAACTTAACACGCTTACCACCATTAATGATCATAACTCCTACAACAAACTCATCATCCATAACAAATCGTACACCTCTCCATACTAATCCATTCCGATGCATTCACGGAGATGTACTAAAAGTGACTAAAATTTTCCTCAAAAGATCCTCATTGAATCCTCAACTCCTATAACCCAACCGATACAATATGGATATTGATCTAAATATTAGCATTACAACCTTGTACCACAACAACCCAATTTAACCCAAGCTTCTCCTCAAACACTAGGTACTATTCGGGAGAAAACGAAAATCTTACGAATGATAAATACACCCAACAAATTGACCGAAACTAAATACTCGGATTTCAATTAAGAAAAGATAGGTATAACTCTACCCAAAGGAACGATCTCAAACAGTTTTAAGAAATTAGGAATGGAGAATATAACAATCCCCTACAACAATAGATTAAAGCAATAGTAACATCAAAATATTGTAATAGCAACATGGCTAATTTAGCAGGTGAGACATAACCATACTTAAGCACATCATAAGCACATAAGACTTCATCAGATACCCTAAACTCCTCCATAGGAGTAGACACCTACAACACATAAGTCAAAGACTCAGAAGAAATAAATGCAACTAAATGCACAGAAACACATAAATGCGATGATCCTAAAATGCACGCGCTCGCTCTCACGACGCAAACTAATACCTCCTGAAATTATCCGTTACCTGGTGAGTGCTGATTGATTGCAAATACTCTACCCGAAACCTTGGGCTTCCCCGAAGCATCCCTCTTCTGACCCTGTGGTATTCCAGTTCCTGTCCCCGATGACTGAACTCTAAACCTCGGACAATTTTTTTAACGAAGTGTCCCAACTGACCACACTTCACACATTTTCCTTGCTTCTTCCAACACTTGTCTTCTGAGTGTCCTTTCCTCTGACAGTAGCTACAGACTTTCCCATTTCGTGTCCCCTTATTAGAACCTTGATTTCCTACTGTTGGTTGCCCTTGAAGTTGCCCACTGAATCGAGTTTGCACTCCAGAATTACCTCTGTTATCCGAATGTTGCTGTTGTGACTTACTCTGCCCTCCTTGCTTACCCGGGTTAACCATCTCAGTCTTCCTTTTATGTTCCCCAATATCCTGCTCAATCAAGTAGGCTCGATCCACCGCGTCCTGAAAAGGTTGAATTCTTTGGGCTAAAAGTTGAGTCCTAATAGCTGTCTTCAAACCCCTGATCAATCTCATCGCTTTCTGCTCCTCGGTCCGCACAAGGTAGTCACAACACCTGGCTAATTCTGCGAACTTTGCTGAGTACTGTGCTAATGACATCATGCCTTGCTCCAAGCTGAGGAACTCGACCTCTTTCCGGTTTTGATTCACTAGAGAGATAAAATGATCCTTGAATTTCCTCACGAACCACTCCCAAGGATATGGTACAAGAGTCGCATCCCAACTGGTCTTCAGTGCCTTCCACCAATGTTCCGCAGCCCCCACGAGCTTATAAGCTGAAAACAGAACCCTATCCTCATCAGTACAACCAAAGATCTCGTAGATTTTCTCCATTGATTCTATCCATAGCTCGGCCTTCCTCACATCAGGCTCACCGTCGTACTCACTTGGTTTCAACTTCAAGAACTGCTCCAACCCATATCGCGGAGGTGCTACATGTTCCTCTCTCGGCCCTTGGTCATGAATTGCTTTCACGGCCGCTTCAAACCTGTCCTGAAACACTGCACGGTTTTCTCCCCGTAGACCACTCTGATTCTCAGCCCCACTAGCACTTTCACCCGTTCTTCTTCTAGCCATCACAAACTAATACCTGCATAAAATACTCATCGTTACTCACTCCGAACACAACTACCCTCCTAGGTCACACTAGTCCACCTAGACTTATACTTAGAGCTAAACCATAGCTCTGATACCAACTGTCGCAACCCCGAACCCCGCGGGCCCGAGACCGCGAGCTGGACGTCGACTTAAAACCAAAACTATGAAATACCGAAGTTAAAAATTCCATTTTGAACCAAAGGATGATAACACAAGGTTTTACAAATCCAAGATTAAATCAACAAGGTACATCCAACATAAGCTCCATAGCTTATACCCAAAAGAATAAAATATACAATTCTTAATGACGGCAATAATGGTAAAACTATCCCCAAAAGGTTATACATTTAAATAATGTAAACCGATCCATAACAACCTGCCCCAAAATCTCAATCCTCTCGACGTCCTCCTTGAACCGCGAATCCTAATCCTTTTCCTCCTGGGGGGGGTTAAGGAAAAACAAAGATGGAAATAAACGGGGTGAGATAAAATCTCAGTAAGTTACTAATGCAACTACATGACATGCTAATATGCAATGACCAATAGCAATTAACATAAGACAGATAGCAGCGGAATAATAAGTGACATGCTGACGAACGGTAACATCCAGTAATCAATCATATAAATAAACATATAACAACAAATGAGAGGCTCCCTATCGCCAACCGTCCCATACCGGTTGGAAATAACAACCAGCTCATCATGCAACACGTAAAGCTGAAATAAACACTCATAAGTGGATACATAGCCAAGGTTTCACCCAACTGAAGAACCAAATAAAGGTCGCTGCACAGCTTCAATAATCAACAAATCATCATCTTCATAATAGCATGAAAGCTTAAGAGAAACCCCCGGTCAGAAGCGACCGATCAACCCATCGATCAACAAACCATCTTCATAGTAGCATAAAAGCTGAAGAGAAACCCGGTACCGGAACCAATAACCAAATGAAGTGTCACAAGGGAAGGGAGACATGCCACAAAGTCATGCTCCAAGTAAAGCTAAAATGCACACAAAGGAGCTAGCTCTTCTCACATCCAAGGCCAATCTGGAGGAGGGTAATAATGGGGCAAAACAATGGTCAACATCACAATGGACTTGGCTGTGCCATCATAATGTTTCGCATCGCCCAAACACACACAAAATACCAGCTGGACTTTCAAGTAAAGGCTAAGTAATAAAATACTAGCACAATAAACAACCATTGATTCCAAAGTAGGGAATCATACCAATTAATCACCATAAAAGATGCAAACGATTACTCAAGAAGAGTTCAACAACAATAGCACAAGGAGTTTCTCATAAAAGAGTCCAACAACATTGACCATTAAAACATAATGATTCCAAGATAAGGCACGTACCAACTACATCCTAAATATGATACCCACAAGTTAATCATAAAGAGCACAACCCAAACGGTCGCTCACCAATGGCACAATGACTATTACCAAAATGATCATAAACATTTACTCAAAAGATATACTAGGACTATGAACTCAACCATCTCATCACACCTGGAATTCCAAATAAGAAATCCGAATGAATACATCTTAAGGCTAATCAAACCGTAGGTACCCAATTGCCAATTCGCGCTTTATATCCGTTCATAACGAACCCATTCTAAACACCCCAAACGAATCCAAAAGGTTACACTTATTAGAACGTGATCACGACTGGACTAAACCCTACACTTTGGTGTTCAGTAACCACCCTCTAGGTACTATAGGACATCGCCTAAAACCTAGACCAAGACTCACTCGAAAATCAATTCGATTGGAACAATCACGAACACATCATAAGATGCCCAGACATATACCAAATGATCATCACAAAGATAAGTCAAACCAACAATACCTCAATAAGATGTTCCAAATCCCAATTAACACTTAATTAATTTCAAACACAAACTTGATCACAAAGGACCCAATTCTATCACTAGAGTGTACTACAATGATCACTAAGGTCGACTAGAAGGACACCCAAGGTTTGGATCAAAACGCATTCTTCAATCACACAAAATTAACAAATGTGAACTTTCAGGGGTTCTGTGCGGCCGCCCAAAAGGGACTGTGCGGTCGCCCAAAATCCCTCAAAACAAGAACAAAAGCTTTCAGATAGATGTGCGGTCGCCCAGACAATTTTGTGCGGCCGCCCAACCTTCTGAATTGCCGGAAATCGGGAAGAACAACGTGGGTTCTTCCATTTTTAACCCAAAACACATTTCCACCAAAATCCAACATTCCAACTAGTTTACTAATGTACCAACACAACTAATAAGTCTAAAAAGACTCAAACAACAACATTTAACAACCAAAATCAAGAATCAAATCCCACATTCAAGATTTCACCATTTTTGATCAAAATTCAAAATAAATTCCCAATAAATTCCAAACTCAATCAAACTTCAAATATAACACATCAAACATCATATAAACATGATATGAACATTTTAGCATCAAAATGGGGGAAAAGTAACTTACTTGAATTTTCTCAAAGGTGTTGGAACTCGAAATTTCTTGGCTTCCTACGATCCTATCGACGATCTAAACAAGATTCATGTTTTAAGAAATGAGAAATAATGAGAGGAAGAGAAAGAAAATGAAGAGAGAAGTGAGAGGAAGAAACTTACCCAAAGGATAGAGAGAGAGGGAGAGATTGCTGGGAGATGGGGAGAGTGAGGGAGAAGATGAGGAGTAGGGAGGGAGTAGTTAAAATGATTTAAAGAACTTACACTTAGGCCCCTTCCCCATCACTACACACAAAGCTTACACTCCCTACTTACAATTAAGACCCTACAATACTACACTAACCCAAATGACCCAAATAAAATGCTAGGCATGAATTATTATAACTCATAAATTATTAATTAAGTAATAATTTAAATATATAATTAAGCAAATAAATACATAATAATTAATTATTACCAATAAAATAGAGCCTAATTTTCGGGTCGTGACACACCTAAGTGGGGCTTGCTACTCCAACTTTTCCCAAATGTATGAGGCAGGGGTACGCATGGATGACTTGCTCAATGAGATTAAGAAAGCCACTCCTACTTTCTGTTACAAGGCCGCCTCTAGTTCAAACAAAGAGGCTTCTGTCAATGCCATTACTACTGACAAGGGGAACTACAAAAGGGTCCCTTCACCACAAGGCAAGCGGTTCCAAAATGACCGCGTCTACACTCCTCTCAATGGCATGACCATCACCGAGGCCTATGAAGCTCTAAAGTCCAAGGGACAAATCACTCCTCTCCAAGGGTACAAGCAACCACAACCGCTCCGTCCCAACCATGCGCACCACAAGTGGTGTGACTACCATCAATGCACCGGCTACCTCACCGAGGAATGCTTCTCCATCCGCAACACCATCCAAGACCTTATAGACAAGAAAGAATTCATAATACCTAATGAGGGTGGTGTCAATGTAATAGAGGTAGGAGAGTTTGAAGGAACCACTCATTCGATCCCAATTGTGAATGAGTGCTCCGATGGCATGAATAAACATGATAATTCTTGTTATGTTGTGACTTATGATGAGATTTTGAGAAGAGGTGTTGGTTGCTGTATTCGTGGGAACCGAGGTGCTCACTATTACCCGGCCGCTGTGGGTGAGCACATTCACGGACCCTTGGAGCTTCTTCTTCCTATTCTCTAAGACTTCCCTCATAACTTCATCGTAAGTCACAACATAACAAGAATTTTCATGTTTATTCATGCCATCAGAGCCCTCATTCACAAATGGGATCGAATGAGTGGTTCCTTCAAACTCTCCTACCTCTATTACATTGACACCACCCTCATTAGGGATTATGAATTCCTTCTTGTCTATAAGGTCTTGGATGGTGTTGCGGATGGAGAAGCAATCCTCAGTGAGGTGGCCGGTGCATTGATGGTAGTCACACCACTTGTGGTGGGCATGGTTGGGACGGAGCGGTTGTGGTTGCTTGTACCCTTGAAGAGGAGTGATTTGTCCCTTGGCCTTTAGAGCTTCATAGGCCTTGGTGATGGTCATGCCGTTGAGAGGAGTGTAGACGCAGTCATTTTGGAACCGCTTGCCTTGTGGTGGAGGGACCTTCTTGTAATTCCCCTTGTCGGTAGTGACGGCATTGACAGAAGCCTCTTTGTTTGAATTAGAGGCGGCCTTGTATCGGTAAGTAGGAGTGGATTTCTTAATCTCCTTGAGCAAGTCATCCATGCGTACCCCCGCCTCATACATTTGGGAGAAGTCGGAGTACCAAGCCCCACTTAGGTGGGTGCGGAGATCAATCTTGAGACACTTGAGGAAAATGTCCATTTGCTCCTTTGTGTTTGGCCTCTCAACAATTTCAGAGAGCTTGTCATTCCATCTCCTTGTGAAGTCAATGAAGGACTCGTTGTCTCTTTGAGTGGTGTTCTCGAGCTCTTTCCTTGTGGGCCGGTGAGTGGTGTTGCCTTGATATTGATTTTTGAAGGCAAGCATAGCGGCGTCCCAATCAAGACGGAAAGTGAGCGGGAGAGTTGCATACCAATCTTTTGCCGCCCCCTTGAGGGTGAGAGGAAAGCATTGAGCCATAACTTTTGAGGAGACCTTCTTCGGCACCATAGCCCAAATGTAAGTCTCGATGTGAGCCATCGGGCATGAGTTGCCTTTAAACTTGCTAATGTCGGGCATCTTGAACTTGTCAGGAAGAGAGGCCATCGTGCTCATAAGAATGGATGACTAATAAAGGCTTGTGTTGGAGCCTTTTCCCATGTTGAGGCCGTCAAATTTCTGATCAATGTAGGCCATGATGGAGTCAACCATTTTGTGGTCGTTGTTGTCGGTGCTTGGTTCCTCCACTTTTTTGTACGGGCACTAACATATGGGCTTTCAAACAAGCCTTGGGTCTACTCGGATTCCTCATTGTCATTGACCCCCTTGTTCTTGGAGAGCTTGAGAAGCTTGGATTTCAATTGATCGACCTCGGCCTCGTGGGCCTCCCTTTGACTGTCGACATGAGCTTGCCACAAGGCTTCTTTGGTTTGAGCCTCGTTGTTGAGAGTGGTGACTTTTTTTTTGAAGAGTTTGGACCATGGCAGAGAGTTGCTCGAGAGTCATGGTGTTGTTGGTGCTGGAGTCGCCGGCCATTGATGATGCAGAAGCTGTTGGAGTGATCGGTTCACGGACAAGCCTGTTGGATGAATCCCTGTAGACGCGGAGAGTACCAATCGGACCTATAATTGGAGAAGTAGCCCTTGTCAGTCTCGGTTCACACTTTCGGTCCATGAAGAGGTTGAGAACACACAGTTGGGCACACGACTCGAACCACATAAGGAAAAGACTCTTTTTTCTTTTCTTTTTTATAAGTCGAAGGGAACGGGTCCCTTTTGGGGTTTCTAAGAAGATAATGGAATCGTCACACTAGTATATAGACCATCTCGCGGTCCCATATTCTCATCGGATTCCATCACGTTTGTGAATCCTACATGTATCGGGATTAAACTAAATTAATGTAGTAAAGCATACATACGGGGACGGATTTTTATTTTCGTCCAAAATAACAACTTTTGGGGACGGATTTTTATTGCGTCCGTTTCAACAAGTTGGCATGTATGATTTGAAAACATTAGCTTAGGGAAATCTCGGTACATGAAAACCGACTTGGTCACGGAGTGTTAGACCCTAACTAGAATTGTGTGGTTTGTGCTCGGCTAAAGAGAGGCTTAAAGGTCACCCCCGGCATGTAGTCATGAATTACGCCACGGGCTGAGGTTTACCGCTTCGAAAGAGTCAAGGTCGAGTGGAGCTTGAAACTTTCTAGGACGGGCCTCGACGGGTTTGGGGTTGGACTTGTGCGACTCGATAGTGAGCAATTCATAGGAGTAATGTGCATGTAGTGTGAGGTCTATCACGTGACAAAAAAAATTTTATTTTTTATTTTTTTGAAAAGAAAAGATAAAAAAAAAAAACACATAAGCACGTAAATTACAACTCCCGAATCACCCGTGTGACAGGTAAATAAACATAAAATTAAAACAGTCATTCTGTTCTGATGCAGGCAACTGTGCGCATACCCCACTGTTCTGTTCAGTCCCTGAAACCTGTTCTTGTCCTGGAAATTGGCCCAGAAGCGCGTGCCTCAGGCTGGTGTTGTGGAAAGCGCGCGCCTGGCGCATTGTATATGGGAGGCGCCCGCTTCTGGGCTGACCTGTCAGAATGTCAGAAACTTATGGACTCAGGGGATTGCCCTGGTCCTGATTGTGTGATGAAACCCCTGCAATGTTTATTAGCATGAAATAATATGAAGAACACATGGAAGGTGGGCGATTCTGGAATTTGATGTGGGACGCGCGCGCTTTGGACAATGAAGGTCCGAGGTGCGCGCTTCCCATATCAATTTCCAGAATGCCCAGTAAAGTGAATTATGAACAGAAACACAAGTTTAACCCTCAAGCAGTCCCCAGCGGAGTCGCCACTGTAGATACCCTTGGGGAACCGCGGCTTGGCTAGAGCGCGCGAGTTACCCTAGGATGTCAACTTGGTTTTAAGAGTCGCCACCCACGTTTTTGGAGGAACGCGAGAAAACCTAAAGAAAGCCAATTTTTGTACGAAAACCAGAGATTCGGGAGAGAAGGGTTCGGGGGTTAGGTTATGAAATGGGAAGTACTTAAACACCCATTTCGCCCGAGCAAAGTCGGTCTTGTTTATTCATAATTCACTTTAAAGATAAATGTGTTCTTCCTATTTGAATAATGATAAAAAGGGGTTTTATTGTTTAAAATGTAGGGAGATAACTCCTAGGCCAATTCAATGTAATGAAAGGGCCATTGGTGTCATGTCCCAAATGGTTTTGGGGTGATTGCACATTTGATTGAAGAAGAAGAAGAATTAGAAGAAGAAGAAGAAGAATAAAGTCAAGAAATTTTACCTATAATATCCTTCAAAGAGAACCTCTTGAAAAGTCTTGAAGAAGATGTTGAATACTTGGAGAGAATATCTTTAGTAAATTGCCTAGAGTAAGGTTCAAGGTGGCAAATTCTTAGGGTGCCAAAAGATGTCAAAAAAGGGTCCAAAGTCCTCCCTCCAATAATGGATTGGAGGGGTTTTTATAGTTGAAAAAGGGGAGTTTTTGGAGCCAAACGGAGTCTCCAAGAAATCTTTCCCGGGAAAAATCATGTATAATGAGCAAGGGAGAGATTCTTGGGCAGAATCTGTAACTGACGCACCCCAGAAGGGCGCGCGTCTGGCCTCAAGGGGCGGAGGCGCGCGACTCTGAAAGGCAAAATCTGACAGAATGGACTAGAAAGTTAGAACTGTTATTCAGTTTAGTCCCTGGACTTAACGGAGCCCGTCTGGAACTTAACCAAAGTAACAGAAACTAACAGAAAACACTTAAAAGAGGGAGAAACACAAAATCAAGTGTGCAATCAGGGTGAGCGGTCCAAGGCGGGGTGTCTACACCTACCGAAGATGACTTAAAATACGAGCAAGCGGTCAAGAATCAAAAGATCCGAGCTCGCAAAGAAGGTCGACAATATGAAATCCCCAACTTGAGGCCTTACCGCAACATGTTGAACGGCTATTTTGTTCGCCAAGGGGAAGATGTTCCGTACATGATCTTTCCCGAGCCATGGGTTAACAACAAGGGCGTCAAAAAGCCCGGTCTCGAGATTTTCACTGATTATGAAATTCCGACACAAGAAAGGGAGCCTATTCCAATGTCACCCCGAGAGTGGTGGGGCAAGAAAGTGACTATAGAGTCCGAGGTAGAGATTACCGTGGGGGAAGGACTGTCCGATCTAGCCTCCATGTTCGAAGAATTTGCCATCATGGACGATTGTCATGTCAACGCCATCTCCAATGACACAGAAATGGAGAGTCCACCTATCAACGAGATCCAGCCAAGCTCCAAGCCAATCAACAACTGGTATTCTACGAAGGGGCCCATGGTGTCCGAGGAATTTTTAGTCCGAGAAATGGGTTACATACCCCGCACAGCAACAAAGGAAGAGCGGCTCACACTTGCTTTCGAGTCCGAGAGTGTTTCTAATACCCTCACCAAGAGGATATGGAGGCCATAGCCGAGCGTGTGTTTCCTTTCTTTGCTAACGAAAAATTTGATATTTCTGAGTACCCCGAGATTGCAAACATCATAAATGATGAATTAACTAATAACAAACTTAATGAACAAGTTAATAACGATTCAAATTATGATGAATTAGACCACGAAAACATAACATACCTAAATGAACTAGCTCAACAGGTTCGTTGTCGTGGTGAAAATGGTCCAGGGGCCGATGAGGAATTGCATGTTGTTAATCTGGGTACCGACGAAGAGCCAAAAGAAATGAAGATAGGCAGCTTCTTCAAGGGGGAAGACAGAGACAGATTGACTGCAATGCTCAAGGAATTTGTGGATGTATTCGCATGGTCGTACAAAGACATACCGGGTTTGGACAGAAAGGTCGCAGAGCACAGAATCCCGATCAGAGAGGATGCCAAGCCAGTAAAGCAGAAGCTCAGAAAGATCAAACCAGAATGGTCCCTACAAGTCAAAGAAGAGATTGAAAAGATCCTCAGTGTGGGTTTCATCAAAGTTATTGAGTATCCGACTTGGCTAGCCAACATTGTGACAGTCAGACAGGCAAACGGCAAGGTTCGAGTTTGTGTGGACTTCCGGGATTTGAACAAAGCTTCCCCGAAAGATGATTTTCCGCTACCAAACATCGACATGCTCGTCGATTCGACTGCTAACTATGAAGTCCGCTCATTTGTGGACGGTTTTGCCGGTTACAATCAGATTCTCATGTCCAAAGAGGACCAACACAAGACAGCTTTCACAACACCGTGGGGAACTTTCTGCTACACAGTCATGCCGTTCGGGTTAAGGAACGCTGGGGCTACTTACCAAAGGGCTGTTACGGATATCTTCCATGACATGATTCATAAAGAGATTGAGGTCTATGTAGATGACATGATCATCCATTCAAAGGGAACCAACGGTCAACATTTGATCGATCTTCGCAAGTTCTTTGAACGACTCCGACAACACAACATGAGACCCAATCCCGCAAAGTGCACTTTTGGGGTCATCAGAGGAAAGGTTCTCGGTTACATGGTCACTGAGAGGGGAATTGAATCCGATCCCTCCAAGATCGAGGCAGTCATTGACATGCCTCCCCCAAAGACGCAAAAAGAAATCAAGGGTTTTATGGGCAGACTTCAATACATCAGTCGGTTTGTGCACCAACTCACTTCCATGTGTGAGCCGATCTTCAAGCTACTCAAGAAGAATGTGGCTCTAGAATGGACCGATGCTTGCCAAGAAGCCTTCGACCAAGTGAAGCATTACTTGACATGCCCTCCAGTTTTGGTTCCACCGCACAAGGAGAAGCCTCTCTTGCTCTATCTCACTGTCAATGATGAAGCCCTAGGGGCTATATTAGCACAAGAACAACGAGACTCCACAAAAGAGAATGCTATCTACTTTGTCAGCTGCCGGTTTCAAGGAGGTGAGAAGAACTACTCTGTCTTAGAGAAGTCTTGTGCGGCATTGGTTTGGGTTACTCAAAAGCTCAAGCATTACATGGAGGCCTTCCCAATCAAGTTGGTAGCAAAAGTGGACCCGCTCCGCTACATCTTCGAGAAGCCTTTCATGTCAACAAGAATAGCCAAATGGTACTTCATGCTCGCTGGCTACGATATCACTTATGTCACACTCAAATCCATCAGGGGGAAAGTGTTCAGTGATCAGCTTGCTGAATTTCTGTGTGACGAAGTGAAGGTGGAAGATGTACAGTTCCCCGACGAGCATTTAATTTGCGCTACAACAGAGGAAAATAAGTGGCAACTTTTTTTCGATGGCGCGGCCAATAAGCATGGATATGGCATAGGGATGTTACTTGTCGATCCAAAGGACATCTACACTCCAATTGCTATCTGCCTCGAATTTGAGGCCACCAATAACATAGCCGAGTACGAAGCATGCAAAGCAGGGCTCAAAGCGGCCCTCGAGAGAAATGTCACGAGCTTAGAGGTATTTGGCGATTCCTTACTCATCATCAATCAGAAATCTGGAAAATGGAAGATTCAAGACTCAACTATACAACATTATGGTCAACATCTAGAGGAGTTGATTGAACAGTTTCAAGAAATCACCTTCAACTACCTGCCAAGGAACAAGAATCGTTTCGCTGATGCACTAGCCACCATCGCTTCACTGGTCGAAATGCCCGATGGAAAAATGGTGAAGCCCTTTAAAGTTACCCGAAGGAACAGTCCGGCATACTTCATGAGTATCGACATCAACGAGGTCCAGGCAAACTCCCCGTGGTATTCAGATATCATGAATTTTCTCAAGAATGGCACTTATCCCGAGGGTAGCAATAAGAAGTCTCAAATGGCGCTGCAAAGGCTAGCCTCTCGATATGTACTAATTGGAGACTGAGTTTACAAAAGGCACCACGAGGGGTCAATCTCATATGCGCAAATGAGACTGAAGCTCAAGAAATAATGCATGAGATCCACGAGGGTGAATGTGGGCCCCACATGAACGGGTTTATGTTGACCAAGAAGATACTCCGCATGGGTTATTATTGGAGTACCATGGAAAGAGACTGCGTCGAGAAAGTCAAAAGGTACGCCAAATGCCAATTCCATGTCAACCTACAACACACTCCACCCTCACAACTTTACAACATGACCACGCCATGGCCTTTCTCTTGTTGGGGCATAGACATCATCGGCAAAGTTCACCCTACTGGCAGCAACGGACAATCTTTCGTCCTAGTAGTCGTGGACTATTTTACAAAATGGGTCGAAGCACAGGCTTACCGAGTCCTCAATGCCAAGAAAGTGGCCGAATTCGTAAAGACCCACATCATGTGCCGGTACGGCGTTCCTCATGAGATCATCTCAGACAACGGTTCTCACTTTGAGAAAGAAATGGACGCACTCCTGGTAGAATACAAGATTACTAAGCACAAGTCATCTCCATATCGCCCTCAAGCAAACGGCGCGGTCGAAGCAGCTAATAAGATAATCGAGACCATTGTGAAGAAAATGGCCTCCACCGGAAGGGATTGGCCCGAAAATCTACCTCTAGCATTGTGGGGCTACCGCACGTCAATACGGACGGGAACTGGAGAAACTCCTTATGCACTGGTGTATGGTTCCGAAGCTGTGCTCCCAACAGAGCTCAAAATCCCATCCCTACGGGTCCTCCTCGAGAACCAATTCAATGAAATCGATTGGATGCAAAGTCGAGATGAACAACTAGCTCTACTAGACGAGAAAAGGCTAAGGGCACTCGAACGTACGAGAGCCTATCAACAAAGAATGGCAAGGGCTTTCAACAAAAAGGTGAAGCCTCGAAACATCAATGTGGGAGATTTAGTCCTAAGACAACATCCTCCTAATGCCATGAACCCCCTTGGAAAATGGGGACCCCGATAGATCGGTCCGTACGTGGTCAAGAAGATACTAAGCGGCGGTGCAGTCCGACTCGTGGATTTAGATAGAGATCAGCTGCCGAAGGAAGTCAACCTCGAAAAGCTGAAGAGATTCTACGCTTAATGAACGAAGACCATTTAAAAAAAAAAAAAAAAAAAAGAGCTCGCTAGGTTGAAAACCCGCAAGGGCGGCCTAGGCAAAAATTAGAGCACGTGCAAAAAAGAAGCCTGCTAGATTGAAAACCCGAAAGGGCGGTCTAGGCAAAAAAACAGGGGTGCACACAAAAAAAAAATAAAAAAATGGTTTTCGTTTGTTTGAACTACGGAGACCTGAGCCTCTACACTGGAGGAACGTAGGTAACCTTCGGGTGCAGTCTAAAATATAAACAAACACCCAAAATCATTTCAAATTAACGAGATGCAATTTTTATTCATTCACTGAATTATTTTGATCATTACAATGGAAATGTTGAGCTATTAAAAGACATAAAACATTAAATCTTAACAAAGTGGTCTATTTTAACTGCAATCTCGAGGTACAAAAGAAAATCTAATCTTTCTTAGACTTGGGAACCCATTGCTTCTTGATGTGGCCTTTAGTCTTCTTGGATGGGGGCAAAACATTCTTGAGACCACCAAGACGAGAAAAAACACTAGGACGGGACGGCGCTTCATCAACGGCCTTCCCTTTACCTTTGTCAAGCAGAACCTTAGCGGGAACACCCATGGACGCTTCCACACATGAGAAGAATTTCCCTTACCCTTCTTCGTCTTAGGCAAATAACGAGGCCTATAATCCCTCACATGGACCACCGACCTCACGGAATCAACGGCAAGAACACCCTCATTTGGACTTCCCAAACGGTCAAAGACGCTAGGACGTGCCTTCACAATTGGGGCAATGGGGACGGACTTATCGCCTTCGGGGACGGAAACTTTGACTTCAAAAGTGAAGGTCATCGGGGCCATCACTACAAGAATTTTGAGGTATAGAGGAAGGGAAAAGATGCAGAATATTGCTGTGTGACCATTCTGGTCGAAAATGGTTTAAATTTATAGCTGTTGGAGTGCTCTGCTCAGAAAAGAAAGGGGATGGAATTCAGCAAGCCAGAAGCGCGCGCCTCCGACAAGCGATGCAAGACGCGCACGCCTCCCATGCCCAAGTCCAGGTGCGCGCGCCTTTGACAGCAGACAGAAACAGAAATAGCCTTTGTCAGTTCAAAACAGAACCCAGGCGTTCCAACACCTTCAACCTGCAGAAAAGATCAATCCCAGCAACAAGAGAAGCTCAAACGACAACAGCAAACACACTTTGGGCACACATTTGTTTGTAAAAAGTCGACACTTAGGACCGAGTCTAGATAGATAACTAAAAAAGCGTAGTAAATAGCTAGGATTGTAAATACGTGCTAAATGTCCATTACAGGTAAATAAAAGTGTTTCCAGTCTCTCATCCTCCCCAGAATACTACTCAGAATCATCATCATCGGTAGCACCGTGCCCACCCCCACTGCCGCTCTCAGTCTCCTCGTCGTCATCATCATCATCATCAGCAGATTCTTCCTCCTCAGATGTCTCCACCACAACATCATGCCGGGTCCTCTTGGCAGGTATCCCTGATGAACTGGCACCGCCCCTACTCTGGCTACCTCCTTGGCTCAGACTCCTGCTCAGTGACTGCCTCGCCGAAGAGACAGCCTCATCAATATCCAGTACGGCGTCCCTGCAGCCTCGTCCCATGCCACGAGCACCTCGGGCAGCTCCTCTCGCGACACCAAAGACAACACCAGCAGCATCTCTAGTCATAGCAGTAATGTCCCTGCACAGCCCTAGCACCCTCTCCTTCAGCTGACGGAGTCTCCTCCTCATCCCCAAGTGCCTATAAGAAACTACAGGTACCTGTTACAACGGAGGACAGAAAATAAAATTGCATCAATATAAGGAACAGAAATCAAGGCTGGAACTGAGAAGTGCAAAGACAGTCAGAAAAGTATACCACATCAGCCTGAGCAGGAGGCTCTCTCTCCGGCGACATGTCCTCAGGAACAATCTCCCTCTGCTCCTCGAAAACACCAAAGTTTGAATAAGTATAGTACGGAGGAGGCAAAGGAGGATCAAAGCAATACCCATCACCGGTGGCATAAAACCGAGCGGAGGTCGTGGGAGCAGCCTGTGCTCTCCTCGGGTCAGCAAATATAAAACCCTGCATCAGATTGTTCTCCCTAAAAAGGCCATAATCCTGATCCAGGTGAATGTAGGGGACAGCATCAATCCCAGCCATGTAGGCCGCACGGTCTGCCTCTAAAAGTGACCTCCAATTACTAGGACAAAAGGGAGGAACATCTGGAACTGCAGGACGAGGGGGGTTGTAAAAATCCGTCAACTGTGTGCCATGCTGCCAGAACACTCTGTCTCCCAAATACAGAGCCATGCACTCCACCGAACTCATCAAAAGACGGGTACGGGAAGGAATCAGAGTATGCTCGAACCAGTGCTGAACCAACCTCCACGGGTAAAAGAAAAAAACAATAGACTCAGGCCTCAAGGTGTCCAAATGCCGCCAGGCCGAGATAAGACTGATGGGGTTCGCACCGGTCTTCACATTCCTCTTCTTGTATGACCACCGTGCACAGTCAGGATAGTGGAGCTGGCCTTCCTTATCAATCTTGAAGTCCCTCAAATTCAGGACAGCAAAGGCCCAGAGCTGTAGACAAAAAGCAGGAACAGATTTAATGACAGTCAACAAAAGCAGTTGTAACCAAGACAAAAAAAAGTGTAAAAGGTACAGAAAGTGGTGTACCTCCCACAACAAGCTAAAGCCCGTAACCGAGCTGCCAGTCGAACGGCTAGTCAAATCCATGCCATGATAACAAGCGTCTAGGCCCACCACACCCCAGTTATATCGGCCAATATCATCCAGGTCCAACAAAAGATCCAACAAATCCAGAGAGGCTGAAGACCCTCCATTGGCAAAGAAAGTATGGGACAATAAATACCAGATAAAGCAACGGGCCACAGCATCGACCCTATCAGCAGTCACACCTCGAGAATCAGCCAAAATGATGTTAAAATAATGGCGGATGCTTCCCCAAGTCACCCGATAGTTCTTCGCAACAAAACGGCAATCAACCAGAACCAACAGCTCATCAGGAGTCCGATGAGCCATTCTCTGAGCACAAGGGACCGGTTCTCCCATGAACGGTATACCCGTCAAAGCTGTGAAGTCAGTGGGTGTCATAGTCACCTCGCCTATGGGAAAATGAAAGGTGTGTGTGGTGTCCCACCATCTTTCCCTCAATGCCTGGACCACATCGGGATCATTCTTTAAAGCTAGAAGGTTGGTGACAAAAAGACCAAAATGGGTCTCTGTAACTCGGGCCCGAACGTTCTTAGGCAGCTTCTTCCATATGGAGATGGGCCCATGAGCCCCACCTCGAATCTCTGTCAGACGGCTCCACTCCTAAAAAGAGACAAGAAACAAAAAAAATTTAGTCAGCATAACTGCTAGAAAACGAATGAATCCGACATGAAGATTTCAATAGCATGGCAAAGTCACAATGTGCAAGCAAGTGTGTGAACATGAAAATGGGTGTCCCAACATGTTTCTTACAACAAATCAGCAGCAATAAACAACATGCAATGAACGATCAACAAAGTTGCTGCAACAATATTTCGGGTAAAATGGAACATCATGAAATCCGAAATCGACAAAGAAGACGAAGCGTTCTTACCAAACCCGAAGTCACAAAGTGAGAAATGTGGGTATGAGACCGGAAAGTAAGCAAGCTTGGGTCCATAGCTTCAACCCCAATTTTGGGCTCCTCGCCCTCGGGCATCTCTAAAGGTGGAGATTGAGGCGGAATCGACATAATTTCGCAATGGAATCACTTTTTAGTTGAAAAAGAAGGTGTTTTGGGACGTTTATCCCACGATACTTTGGCTCAGAATTGAGAGGGTCTTGGGAAATTTTGAAACCTGGCCGAGTAGAATGAACAGTTTCTGTATATATGCTGAACTGAAACAGGATGCCCGCGCCTCCCGCCATACCCTTCAGCCGCGCGCGCTTCCCGTATCAAAGACCAGATGCACGCGCCTTCTACTCTCTAACAAGTTCAAACACAACTTCCCACGCGGGAATCAATGTGTCACATCAATGCTCATCTGAGTTTCAACTCCACCACCACAAGTTTCAAGCTGAATGAACTCCGTAACGGACACCATTAATTCTCAAAGATCAGTTTTGACAATTCATCCCCAGCAGAAAGCACTCCGCAGTCAACTGTGCCCGCACCCCACCAAAAGTCAAAGTCAAACAGTCAACATCAAAGAGAGACTCACGGCAACAACTTGGTCCTGGGTGAGCCACAAAAATCACCACCTCCTCATCAAGCAAAATCTGCATCCATTCAAGCAGACGGTCCCTCGATACCCGCTATTCGAGCAAACGGTCCTTGGGGTCCCGCATTCAAGCAAACGGTCCTCCGGGTCCCGCATTCAAGCAGACGGTCCTCTGGGTCCCGCATTCAAGCAGACGGTTCTCTGGGTCCCGCATTTAAGCAGACGGTCCTCTAGGTCCCGCATTCAAGCAGACGGTCCCTTAGTACCCGCTATCCAAGCAAACGGTCATCCCGGTCCCACATTCAAGCAGACGGTGGGTCCCGCACTCAAGCAAACGGTCCTCTGGGTCCCGCATTCCAGCAGAGGGATCTCGCCACCAGCAAACGGATCCCGCTTCCAGCAAACGGATCTCACCACCAGCAAACAGATCCCGCTTCCAGCAAACGGTCCTCCAGGTCCCGGATTCCAGCAAACGGATCTCACCGCCAGCAAACATGTCCTGCTTCCAGCAAATGGGCTGTCGGCCACGGTGGGCCGCTTCATGCCATCGAACCTTTTATTATCAACCAAGCCGCTCACACAGGGTGCGCACCTCTATCCCTCGCAATTTCAAATTCCTGCTTTTTTCGAGTCTTTTCCATTTTCTTTGTGATGTCCTCGGCAGTTGTCTTTCTTTCGTCGACGCATTTTGCTTTGCAATCCACGTCACCGAGGGGCTCTGTAGACACCCCGCCTTGGACCGCTCACCCCGATTGCACACTTGATTTTGTGTTTCTCCCTCTTTTAAGTGTTTTCTATTAGCTTATGTTACTTTGGTTAAGTTCCAGAAGGGCTCTGTTAAGTCCCGGGACTAAACTGAATAACAGTTCTAACTTTCTAGTCCATTCTGTCAAAATTTGCCTTTCAGAGTCGCGCGCCTCTGCCCCTTGAAGCCAGACGCGCGCGCCTTCCGCCGCCCAGGTGGGATGCGCGTGCTTCTAGGGTGTGTCAGTTACAGATTATGCCCAAGAATCTCTCCCTTGCTCATTATACATGATTTTGCCCGGGAAAGATTTGTTGGAGACTCCGTTTGGCTCCAAAAAACACACTTTTTACAACTATAAAAACCCCTCCAATCCATCATTGGAGGGGACCTTGGTCTCAAGCTTGAAAACTCTTCTCTAAACAAAACTCTCGGCAATTTTACAAAAGTTATTCTCTCCAAGTATTCAACCTCTTCTTCAAGACTTTTTTTAAGAGGTTCTCTTTGAAGGATATTATAGGTAAAATGTCATAACTTTATTCTTTACTTATTCTTCTTCTTCTAAATTCTTCTTCTTCTTCAATCAAATGTACAATCACCCTAAAACCATTTGGGACATGACACCAATGGCCCTTTCATTACATTGAATTGGCCTAGGAGTTATCTCCCTACATTCTAAACAATCAAAACCCTTTTAAACCCCCCCCCCTTTTTATCATTTATTCAAATAGGAAGAACACGTCTATCTTTAAAGTGAATTATGAACAAACAAGACCGACTTTGCTCGGGCGAAATGGGTGTTTAAGTACTTCCCATTTCGTAACCTAACCCTCGAACCCCTAATCCTTAGAATCTCTGTTTTCGTAAATCAAACTTAGGCTCATAAACTTTAGGTTTTCTTACGTTCCTCAAAAATGTGGGTGGCGACTCTAAAACACAATTAGACATCCTAGGATAACCCACGCGCTCTAGCCAAGCCGTGGTTTCCCCCGGGGTATCTACAGCTTGCCACAAATCATCCTTGCGTCGTGCATTCTCGGCGAGTGCATCAATTTGTACTTTTAGTGCTTTGATCATGTTGGCTATATCCTCGTTGGATCGGGAAAGATTGTCACCGTTGTTGTTGCTGTCGGAAGCCATTGGACGTATTTGAAGAGCACGGTTGATCTTAGATTGACCCCACAAATACCTTTTGAGTAAAATGATTTAACCCACAAACAAGAGAAAAGACTCAACCACATAAGAAAATGACTATTTTTTCTTATAAGTCGGAGGGACGGAGTCCCTTTTGGGGTTTCTAAGAAAATAGTGGAATCGTCACACTAGTATATAGACCTTCTCGCGGTCCCATATACTCATCGGATTCTACCACATTTGTGATACCTACATGTGACGGGATTAAACTAAATTAATGTCATAAAGCATACATGCGGGGACGGAGTTTCATTTCGTCCATAATAACCACTTGTTTCTCTTGGAAACGACATGTATGATTTGATGACATTAGTTTAGGGAAATCTCGACACATGAAAACCGACTTGGTCACGGAGTGTTAAACCCTAAGTAGAATTGTGTTGGCTTGTGCTCGGCTAATGAGAGGCTTAAGGTCACCCCCGGCATGTAGTCGTGAACTACGCCACGGGTTGAGGTTTACCGCTTCGAGAGAGTCAAGGTCGGGTGGAGCTTGAAACTCTCTAGGACGGGCCTCGACGGGTTTAGGGTTCTGGACTTTGTGCTACTCGATTGTGAGCAATTCATAGGAATATGTGCATGTAGTGTGAGGCCAAGCCAAGTGACAATTTTTTTTTAATTTTTAAAGAAAAGAAAAAAAAAATAAGCACATATTTTTAACTTTCGAATCACCCGTGTGACCGATAAAATAAACATAAAGTAAAAGAATTTATATGCAGGCTCGGTGCCTACACATTGTCCAAACTGTTCTGTTTTGTGCACTGATCTGTTCTGGAAATGCGCCCAGAAGCGCGCGCATTTGGCTACCTACTCGGGAGGCGCGCACGTTAGAGGAAGAGGGGCAGAGGCACCCGCTTCTGGGTGAAAACCTGCAAATCAGTGGGTTCAAGGGACTGCCTTGACCCAAAATAATAAAAATTTCCCCTGCAGAATTTGTTAGCACAGAAACATGCAATTTGAAGGACGAGATGAGAGGCGGGCGATTCTGGTAATTGGGGTCGGACGCGTGCGCTTTAGGCCAAAAAGGCCAGAGGGGCGCGCTTCCAACCCTTTTTACCAGAATGCCCAGAAAACAGAAATAAGAACACCAAAAGATGAAAATGCAAGTTTAACCCTCTAAATTGTCCCCAGCAGAGTCTCCACTGTAGATACCCCGGGAAAACCACAACTTGGCTAGAGCGGTGAATTATCCTAGGATGTCTAACTAGTTTTAATTTGCAGAGTCGCCACCTATGTGTTGGTGGTTTTAGTGTCATCAACGATTTTATGTAATTGTGATTTACTAGAGACCAATGCGATTTCATATTAGGCTCGGATACGAGTAAGGGAAAGTGTGGAGTACACACTCGTTTGAGTTAATATGTTTTCGACCACGATAAAGAAGCAGGGGTCAAGGGGCAGCGCCCCTTGATGCTCTAACTAAACTCCCGCCAGTTTTTCCCACCAAAATCCGCCAAATGTCATATGACTGTTCATAGTGACTGTTCACTAACAATTATGACTGTTTGATTCAAACAGTCATATCTGCTCCTTCTTCCATCTGTTTATAAAAACAGGATTTGGTATCAGTTCTAGCAACGAAAAACCCTAACAATTCTCTGAGTTTTGATCTGTTTTCTTTGCCTAGATACAGATTGTTTGATTGTCTTATCCCATATAAAGATTTCGTGTAACCCAGGCATTTAGGGGCGAAATACTTTATTCGGAAAGTGAATTAATCACGATTCAGTTAAATATCCAGGATTATCAATCACCCCAACCTCAACTTTCTAACACTATGTTATTGAGGGAACATAAGAAAAACCTAAAGAAATAGCCTAATTTTATATACAAAACCAGAGATTTGGGAAGAGAAGGGTTCGGGGGTTAGATGACGGAGTGGGAAGTACTTAACACCCACTCCGGCCCGCTTACGCGTGTCTTGCTACTAAAGGTGTTCTAATGTTAAATGTCCTTATTTTAATATGAGAAATGTGCTAACAATTACAATGTAAAGAAAAGGAAAAAATGAAAGGGAAATAAAAAGAGAATTGTTTTATTGATTAATTTATGCTAAAGATTACATGTAACAATTACATTAATATGAGATGGGAAAATTAAAGTAATATTTAAAATGTTGGAATGTAACCTTGACCAAACTTCAATAGTGAAGTGGCCTTTTGGTTGTATTCCTTTTTATGGAGATTGCATACACATTTAGAAGAGATGAAAGATGAAGAAAGAAAATATAGAGTTTTGATAAAGAGAAGTAAAAGAGTTTAGAAGGAGAAAGTAGGCATTGTACCTTGTGCTTGAATGGGGAAAAACCAATTTGTCTATAGTAACCACTCTTTGAAAATGGACTTTTGAGTTTTAGAGAGTTTTTGAGTCAAGAATCCTTCCTCCTTTCCATGGTGGAATGAAGAGGTATTTATAGGTGTTAGGGAAGTGTTTGTGGTCACAAAGATGGCTCTTCCCCGGATCAAGCCAAGGCATAATGGCCTTGGGGGTTACAAATCAGAAAATGAGGGAAATTTGGCAAAATCTGGAATTCTGGAGGTGGGAAGCGCGCACATCCCACCCCCCTATGGGAAGCGCACGCCTCCCACAAAGGAAGGCAAAGGCGCGCACGTCCCGCCTTCAGAAAATCTATATTTTACTCCAAAAGTTAACCCCGTTATGCAGTTAAGCCCCGAAACTAACGAAATCAGTCAGAAATTTAACAAACACCACGAAAGTCAACAAAAACAAGGTAAACAAAGACTCAAGGTTGACTTTGTCACTTAGTCAAGTCCAAGACTAACGGAATAAGTCAAGAACTTAACGAAAAGTAACGAAAGTTAACGAAAAGTAACAAAACTTAACAGAAAAGAGGAAGCCAGAGAATGTGTATGCAATCGGGACATGAGAGGTCCAAGGCGGGGTGTCTACAGATGAAAAGAGTAAAAAATATGGAATAAAAAATGGGTCAAAATTATAATATACTCCCTCTGTCCCAGCTCACTTGACACTTATTTCCATTTTGGTCCGTCCCAGCTCACTTGACACTTCCCAATATGCCATACTTTTTATAATTTTATATTCACTATACCCCACCACTCATTCTCTCTCTTCACTTCCTTATTTTATTCATTTTCCTTATTTTATTCATTTTTCTTAGTTATTGTACCCACCTCTAATTGAGTGTCAAGTGAGGTGGGACGGAGGGAGTAATAATTAACTTTTACCGAAAATAAAGGAGGTATAGACAAAGCTAATATTTTGTGTCATCTTCCAAAATTTAAAGGTACTAAAATGATATTTTTCCAAGGTCAAAGAGGGTCGAGTTAGCCCATTTCCTTCACTAGTATGAATGATTATGTAGCGATAAAAAAATACCAAGCAAATAAAAATGATTTATCTCAGAGAAACAAGATAAAGCTATCAACTTATACCAAATACACTTGATTAAGCCCTGAGTGTGCATTAAAAAAAAAAAAAAAAAAAAGGCATTCAGGATAAAGGTCAAACCCACTTTAATAGTGTAATCCCTATGTCCCTCTTTAATCTACAAAAATTACTCATTTGGTTGTCCCATTTTAACTTACAAAATTTTAAAATAGAAATGTTTTAATACTTTTAAAATGGTGGGACCCATTTATTATAGTTATAACATCAATATTTTATTTTTTTTCCTTAATTAATGAGTATAGTTTTGCGAAATTCAAAATCTGATATGTATCCATCTTGCAAACTAACACAACACGTGTAATATACTAGTAGCATTATTCTATTCTAGAGCTTCACAACTTTTGGTATTTCTCTGACACTTGTGTTGACAAACAAACAGATCTATTACTGTACGGCTGTACGCGCCCTTGTCTGCGCGTGAAGTACACGCGCCTCTCTGGCCCAATAGAGAGGCGCCACGTGGCAAAAACGGACCCATCTCTTTCCCATTCACAGTGTGAATTTTTTTCACAAAAAAATTCACACAAACTCATTTCAACAACCATTGGAGCAATTCATGGGAATTTTTTTTGTGAATTTCAATTCAACACCCTCATTTTTGCCCCATTGTACATGGTCTTATAGTACTAGAGTAGAGACAGAGGAGAAATCAAAGAATCAATATAAAGGACTGCTTCTGCTCCTGACCATTGTTGAGTATCATTTATGAAAATTTTAAATGTCTCTACTCGTGTACATAGTTGTCAAAGGTGAAAGGCGAAAGGCGAGAGGCGGGCGGCATAAAGGCGAGCAAGGAGGAAAATAAAACTAAAAATTAGTTAAAAAATAGAAAATATAATATCTATATACATGCAACACATAAACGAAGTACAAAACGCGTTATGAACAAGAATAAACATTAAATAAACTAGTGGGTAACCCGTGCTCTGCACGTGCTCTACACGTGTTTTGCACGGGAAACTAATTTTCTATTATTTTTAATTGTTATTTTTCTCTTTTTATATTTTTATTCAATAAAGTAGCATAACATTTTTTTGGTAATATAAATATATTGCATATAAAAAATAATTTTCTAATTATAGTTAACTAAAATAGTAACCATCATCTTAACTAATACTATTAATAGTAATAGTTAATCTATATTATAACTATCATAATTAACTAAAACTATTAACAGTACTTATTAATACTATAATAACTATTATAATTAACTAATTCTATTAATAACAATAATAACCTAGTATAGTAACTATTATGATTAACTAATACTATTAATAGTAAAAATTAACATATATTGTAACTGTCTTGATTAACTAATAATATTAATAGTAATAATTAACTTATAGAGTAACTATTATACTTAACTAATACTATTAATAGTAATAGTGAAATTATATAGTAACAATTATTGTTAACTAATAATATTAATAATAATAGTTAACTAATATTGTAACTATTATTGTGAACGAATACTATTAATAGTAATAGTTAACTAATATAGTAACTATTATAGTTAACTAATACTAACAATAATCAGGGGCGGATCTACTAAGGACCGAGCGGGGGCGACGGCCCCCACTGAATTTCCAAAACCCAAAAAAAAAACGTTTTTTTTTTTTTTGAGATTAAAAACAAGTAGTGGCTTCTTAAGTATAAAAATATAGTTGTAGTGGGTTTCTGAATAATAAAAGAAAACACTGAATTTCTATTACCCAAAAAAAAAAAGTTTTTTTTTTTTTTGAGATTAAAAACAAGTAGTGGCTTTAAGTATAAAAATAAAGTTGTAGTGGGTTTCTGAATAATAAAAGAAAAAATAAAAACTAGTAGTGAGGCTATGTAGGATTCGAACCTGCATCATAAAGGACATTACATGCTAGCTTTGCCAGTTTGACAAGCGAGGATATATGAGATAATCTACCAAATAAATTATATAATATATGATATATGTAAAAAAAATAAATTGGTTTTTGGAAATTTAGTGGGGGCCGTCGCCCCCGCTCGGTCCTTAATAGATCCGCCCCTGATTATTGTTAGTATTAGTTAACTATAATGGTTACTATATTAGTTAACTATTACTATTAATAGTATTCGTTCACAATAATAGTTACAATATTAGTTAACTATTATTATTAATATTATTAGTTAACAATAATTGTTACTATATAATTTCACTATTACTATTAATAGTATTAGTTAAGTATAATAGTTACTCTATAAGTTAATTATTACTATTAATATTATTAGTTAATTATGACAGTTACAATATATGTTAATTTTTACTATTAATAGTATTAGTTAATCATAATAGTTACTATACTAGGTTATCATTGTTATTAATAGAATTAGTTAATTATAATAGTTATTATAATATTAATAAGTGTTGTTAATAGTATTAGTTAATTATGATAGTTATAATTTAGATTAACTATTACTATTAATAGTATTAGTTAAGATGATGGTTACTATTTTAGTTAACTATAATTAGAAAATTATTTTTTATATACAATATATTTACATTACCAAAAAAAATGTTATGCTACTTTATTGAATAAAAATATAAAAAGAGAAAAATAATAATAAAAAAAATAGAAAATTAGTTTCCCGTGCAGAGCACGTGTAGAGCACGGGTTACCCACTAGTTTCTTTAATGTTTATTCTTGTTCATAACACGTTTTGTGTTTCGTTTATGTGTTGCATGTATATAGATATTATATTTTCTATATTTTTACTAATTTTTAGTTCTATTTTCCTCCTTGCTCGCCTTTATGCTGCCCGCCTCTCGCCTCGTTTTTCGCCTTTCCTAAGTACATTTCGCCCGCCTCTCGCCTTTCGAATTTGACAACTATGCCCCCGACCCCGAGAAATTCAGTCAGGACGAATTCAAATTTAATAAACAAAAAACCCAACAATGATTATTACCAAATTACTCACTTCTCGGCTTACTCGTAAACTTCCTCAAATCATCTCCCCAAACTAAAGTGGCTTTGTCAACTGAAGATTAATCCATGAAAATGTTATTTTGTCTCAAGAATAAATTCAGCCCTTACCGAAGAAAGTGAGGGGTTCTAATGTTGCTCTTAAGCTAGATACAATTTTTAATATTGTAACCACCCACAGACCAAAACCTCTTACACAGTATTCCTTCTTCTCTGTAAGTTGTAGTAACCCCTCAATTTGAGGGAAAACGTGTTCTATAACACTCTGTCATTCAAAGACAATTTTGGCATCAAGATTGTAATTCACCATTCTCTATAAGGGGAAATCTCATAACATAATTCAAACAAGAAGTTGATTTAATAAAACTATAAACTAACTATGAATTGAATATTGCAAAGGCAAAGGCAGGTACAAACCTTACAGTATCGCATAATTATGTCGCACCAATAATTTCACAAGAAGAATCGACAATTAAATGGCAGACAAAATTGAAGAAAGGTTATCAATTTTACCAGAAGAAACCGGAGGACTGAGAAACGGCCTAAAGGCTGCGGCGTTAGGTTTCGGTGCTCTCCTTGATGACTGACGAAATCAATTACTCCGTAAATGTGTTTGTGAGCGGAGAACGGGGAAATGGATGGAAGGTCGATTTAGGTGCGTGTGAGGGAGTATTGAACCGGCGGTTGGGTCTAAAAACTGGCGGTTGGGCCGGAAGACCGGTGGTGGGTTTACAGAAAGCAAGCAGTAGGGTTTACGTCGGAGAAAATGGGGTATGTTGAGCGCGAGTTCAAAAGGTTTTAAAAAGTTAAACTAGAGAGCTCGTTTTATTGGTTAAAATCTCTTTTTAACCCTCATGTTTGCTTAAATCACACTGTCATCCTTCACATTTGAATTCATCTCATTAACTACCCTTTTAACAATAAACTGACTACTTTACCCTCAATTTGATATAAAAATAGTTTATATATACCAAATATTTCTCAAAGGAATGGAATATTGTCACTTACATAATTTGTTTTTTCACTACAAATATTAATATTTAATGAAATTAATTAATGTCTAGAAACAATTGCTCTTCTCATTTATTTTAACTACTAATTTTCTTTGTTTATGGTTGTAAGCTAATCTTTTCTTTGTATTCTCTCAAAATAATTCATTTTAATTGATTGCTAAGTAATAAAAATAGGTTATAAGGATGGTTAGTGAGATGAATCCAAATTCAAGGGTTGTGGTGGGATCGTAGACAAAATAAAAGACCACGAGCAAAGGGGAATAAAAGAATTGAAAATTGGCTAAGGAACAGCTACACACGGCCGTGCATTGCAGCTTGCACAGGCGTGCAACCAGGAGATCAGGGAGTAGTTTCTGGGCTTATTTGGCATGAGCGTACCGAAATACAAGCACGACCGTACCAACGGCCAGATATGGTTTCCTTCTTAGTGTATGATCCTTTTCCTGGTTAGCAAGTAGGTTACTTCTAGGGCATTGTTTGTATCCTATAAATACCAAAGTGGCACCCATAAATATATTGTAACACCATAACATATTATTAAGAATAATATAGGTTTGTGTTAGTACCCAACCTGAAAATGAGTTATTAGGCATTCTAGAACTCACAGGGACCTCCCAGGTATTTATGAACTGCGCAGGACTTATCCAGGATTTCCCGAAAAGCCCAGATAAGAAGATGTTGACGACCTGATCGGATGAGGCTGCAAAGATAGACGTTATCTAATCCTTCTCCAGAGTCCAGATTTATCAGAGCCTCGGGAATTTTGTCAATCCCTTGGACCGGCCGGGCGGCCACATGTCCCGGCCGGGCGACCACTTCTTCCAGGTGAGATTTTCTTATAAATAGTCGACCTCATTTCATAAATTGGAGACAATTCTCTCCCCCGAGTTCTACAGCCTAAACGGATGGCAGAACTCTCTCTCTAAGCCTGTTTAGCAATCCCGAAGGTTCGGCGAATCCGCGCAAGAGATTCGACTTCGTTCTTGTCAAGATTGGTGAGAATTTGTCATGTTTTCTTAGTTTAGATCTGATTTATGCTAGTTTTATTATGTTTATACGCCTATATTCATATGATTCATAACATGTTCTTCATGTTCTTGCTAGAATTGATAATATGCTCTATGACTAGGGTAGCGATCTTCATGTCTATGTGTTCATTCATACATGTTCATGATATTCTTATTATTATGCTAGATCTACGGCTTATCCTGCGTAACATGCTAGATCTAATGTTTTAATCCCTGTTCATAATGCATAGCCGATGATGATCCATGCGATATAGGAACTATTTCTAAACCCTAAACTTTAGGTAATTACTCCCATGATCAGTAACTCTCCAATGATGAATATGATGACTACACGTTGATCTTATCAATGGTATAATCATTATTCTAGGATGTGATCATCTTGCATGATTCCTTCTCCTCCCCCTTCACTATGCATGATCCCGCTTTTTCTCTCTATTCCGATTATGTGCGAACTACGCTGACTTGAGCTTCTCAAACGAGAGGAACGTAGGCAATCTTCGGATCTGGTCTCAAGCACTAACACACTACTAACACATTCATCATGATAGAAAGACAGATCTATCGGGCGATAGGAGTGATAACTTGATATTCTTCTCTTGTCATAACTTGACCCCCGAACCCTCTCTGTTAGCTGTTTCTCAATGTTTTAGCTCAATAAAAACAACGTGGCGACTCTTAATAAGGTTAAATGCCAACTTGAATATCCTATTCCCATAGAAAAGATAAATAAAGATAAATAAAAAGAAAGACTTCCCGTGTGTCGCCCGTATTCGGAAAGGGGTATTCACAGTGGCGACTCTGCTGGGGACTAGCTTTGAACATCTTCAAACATTGAGGGTCAAACTTTCGTGAATATCATGATTGTACTTACTTGTTCTTTTTCCCCTGTACTTTATCTCTTATACATATCTGCTTCCCTTGTACTTTAGTGCGTTAACATCTTAACTACCTTTCCAACTGTTTTGCATTGCATACATGTAAAAACAAAAAACTCTCTGTTTTCTCCCTAAAAAATAACTAGTTTTTGTCCACACACTAACACTAGGTCCGTATCACACTGCACACCCTACTGGATACTCCGCTGAGGGCATAGATTTTGGTGATCCTGTCGCCTCTATCTTCGTGGCACCCGGGCTATCTAACTCACTGTTTTCACTTGTAAAGCAGTCGAGGTTAATCCATTGTTCATTTTGAAACCATGCACTCACAGAGTCTAGGACACTCCAAAGTTGACCGGTTGGTTTGACTAGCTTTTCTTTATAGACAATTAACGTGTCGTTCATGCCGTCATCCGTTAAGTCTTTAATGAGTCGAGATCCTTCAAGAGAAAAGAGCACAAAAAATGAAATTCCCTACAAGGGTATGCATATAGTAAGCTGAGTGATACTTTGTACAAGGATCTCAACTCGTTAAAAACTTAACGGAAGTAACATAAACATTACGTTAAATGCCTTTAAACAAGGGTTAGTCGCTAGGATCCGTTAGGTCGGTGGAAGTCGCTTGCCCTATAGGACCCTCGCCCGAATTGTCCGTTTGGGATGTGCAATACAGGTGAAAAACGAGGGGTCTATAGACGTAGTGATGACCTCCACTGATCCAGGTTTTGTAGATAGTAAACCAAAAAGGGGTACCCCTTCCAACCATTAGGACTAATAATACATTGTTTTGTAAAATAACAAAATACATTGCATGAGCCTTGTCCCGTCCTAAACCTCTCATCCGCTACCTCTACAAAGAAGCAAGTTTGGGTCCGTTCCGGTGGTCGTCTTCAATGGTCAAGCCTTCTGCAAGCTCAGTCTTCAGTCTCTGCATCAACAATGTCTCCATCATCAGAGCCTACTACTCCTAATGTCTCCACTCCGCCAGTCTCTGCTTCTGCCGATCCAGAAATCGCCGCCAGTATCAATCCCTCGGACATTTTGCCACCTCTCCATGCTTTCTTCACCAACCTCATAGTACAGATCTCTAAGCTTGAGGATCGAAGCAAGTCTCTAGAAAGGGTCAACCAAGAGCTCAAAGATCATCTTCATACTGAGATGAAGAAGAAGGGTGTAGCCACTAGTTTTCACGATGGAGAAGCTATTTTGATCGAAGACGAGACGGTGCCTGTCACCTATCTCGCCAATGATGATGCTATTCCTCTCAAGGTGCCCAACTACCAAAGGGTTCCTCCTTCTGATTTTGGTACTAAAGCAACCTCCAACAAGGGGCCATATGAGCCGTCACCAGAATTGATGGGTAGTTACTTGTCCTCTACCAAGTTTCCACCGCCTTCACTATCTTTGAGAATCGGTGCCGCCGTACCTACAATCTCCACTGCTCCTCTCACTACTCAAGCCTATGGTAGTACAGATTTCTCCAATCACCCTCTAGTGGTTTCCATGCAAGAACAGATCCGCAAGCTATCCGATACGGTCTCCAAGCAATCTGCTCCGATAGTCAAAACCATCAACCTAAGTAATGTGGGTGCTCTACCTAGAGACTTCAAGATGCCGAAGGTCTCTACATTCTCCGGTATTACTTGTCCCAAGACTCATCTTGACAGTTATGTGCTAGCCATGAGAGCCCGTGACTGCACCAACGAGCTAATGGACCGAGTCTTCCACACCACTTTGGATGGAATCGCCCTCCGTTGGTTCTTGAGTTTGGACCCCTCCGAAAGAGAGACGTGGGAACAAATCACCACAACTTTCTGTGAGAAGTATCACTCAAACCTAGATTGGCATGTCAACCGTACTGATTTAGAGAACACCATGCAGAGGTCCGGCGAGTCTATCTATGACTTCTACAAGAGGTGGAACCACAAGCTAGCAGAGGTACAATACCCTCCTAAGGCAAAGGAACAAAAGAAAATCTTCTTCAAGTGCTTGTTTCCTGAGCTTAGGGTGACGATTGGTGATGGTTACTTTCCCAATCTACGGGAATGGTCGATGCTGGGGTCAGACACGAAGCCGGTATTACTAGTGTTGTTAAAGAAGCTGCCAAAATAGGAAACTCTTCCTTCCGCTACAAAGCTCCAACAAGTACCGCTCCTAGATCTAAAGAGGTCGCCGGTCAAGTGAGCATGGTCCAAGACAACTCCAACTTTAATGTCCAAGCAGTTACAAGCGGCTTTCCGTGAAGAGAAGATCATTTCGATGACTTTGGCATGCCTACTAGCAAAGTCTTTGAGGTGTTGATAAAGAAGAGCTTGATCAAGCCACTTGAGAATTTTGAACCCATCAACAAAAAGGTTAATCTTGATGCAACCAAGTTCTGCAAGTATCACAAGTATATTGGCCATACAACCGACGACTGCGTGCAACTCAAGCGTGTCATCCATAAGCTCATAGCCGATGGAAAAATTGAGAATCCTAAAGGTCCAAACACCATAGAAAACCCGCTCCCTAACAATGGTGGCATCAACATGGTTGAGCTCATCGGAGGTGAAATTGGTATTCTCGAGATGGTAGATGCCTTCGCCGAACTGGGGCTATATATGAACGCTCTATTCGGAGGACTAGTCGAGATTGGGGTGATAACTCCCTCGGAGCATGGATTCAAATGGCCCAAGCATGGTTGTGACATGTCCAAGTTCTGCTACTATCATAGAGTGTCCGGACACACCAACAACAAGTGCTTTACCATCAAGAATATCATACAAAATCTCATCAAGGACAACATTATCGCCGATCCAAGGAAGATCATCGCCATGGATGTCAATATGGTGGAAATAACTGAAGATGATACTAGCATCTTAGAAATGGTCAAAGCCTTCAAGCAACTACAGTTGGATATGAACTCTTTGTTCTGTGGTTTATCAAGAACGGGGGTGCTCAAACCGTTAAAAGACTACGAGTCTCATCCGAACAGTGATCCGACGAAGTTCTGCAACTTCCACAACATCACTAGGCATACCACCGATGAATGCTCACAGCTAAAGCGTGCATTACAAAAGTTGATCAATGACCAAGTTCTAACTGTAGACACCCCGCCTTGTACCTCTCATATCCCGATTGCATACACATTCTCTATCTTCCTCTTTTCTGTTAAGTTTTGTTACTTTTCGTTAACTTTCGTTAACTTTCGTTACTTTCTGTTAAGTTTTTGACTTACTCCGTTAGTCTTGGACTTGACTAAGTGACAAAGTCAACCTTAAGTCTTTGTTTACTTTGTTTTTGTTGACTTTCGTGGTGTTCGTTAAGTTTCTGACTGATTTCGTTAGTTTCGGGGCTTAACTGCATAACGGGACCAATTTTTGGGCTAAAATATGGATTTTCTGAAGGTGGGACGTGCGCGCCTTCGCCTTCCTTTGTGGGAGGCGTGCGCTTCCCATAGGGGGGTGGGATGTGCGCGCATCCCACCTCCAGGATCCCAAATTTTAACAAATTTCCCTCATTTTCTGATTTGTAACCCCCAAAGCCATTATGCCTTGGCTTGATCCGGGGAAGGTCCATCTTTGTGACCACAAACACTTCCCAAACACCTATAAATACCTATTCATTCCACCATGGAAAATGAGGGATGATTTTGACTCAAGAATACTCTAAAAAAAACACAAAAGTTCATTTTCAAAAGGTGGTTACTATAGACAACTTTCGCTCTTCCCCCATTCAAGCACAAGGTACAATGCTCACTTTCTTCTTCTAAAGTCTTAATTTTACAACTTCTCTTTATCAAGACTCTCTATTTGCTTTCTTCATCTCTCATCTCTTTTAATGAGTATGCAATCTCCATAAAACGGAATTCAACCAAAAGGCCACTTCACTATTGAAGTTTGGTCAAGGTTACATTATAACATTCTAAACACCATTTTAATTCACCATTCATTTCTTTATGTAATTGTTTGATATGTAATCTTTAGCATAAATTAATCAATAAAGCAATTCTCTTTTATTTCCCTTTTATTTCCCCTTTCTTTACATTATAATTGTTAGCACTTTTCTCATATTAAAATAAGGACATTTAGCATTAGAACAACAAAAGTAGCAAGACCCGCGTAAGCGGGGCGGAGTGGGTGTTTAAGTACTTCCCACTCTGTCACCTAATCCCCGAACCCTTCTCTTCCCGATTCTCTAGTTTTGTACATAAATTAGGTTATTTCTAGGTTTTTCTTATGTTCCCTTAATAACATAGGTGGCGACTTTAACAAATTAAAACAAGTTAGACATCCTATGATCATTCCACCGATCTAGCCAATTTGTAGTTTTCCCGGGGTATCTATAGTGGCGACTCCGCTGGGGACGTATATAGAGGGTTAAACTTGCATTTCTGCTTTTGGTGTTCTTGTATTCTATTTTCTGGGCATTCTGGTAAAAAGGGTTGGAAGCGCGCGCCTCTGGACTTCTTGGCCTAAAGCGCGCGCGTCCGACCCCAATTATCAGAATCGCCCGCCTTCCTTCTCGTCCTTCAATTACATGTTATTGTGCTAACAAGTTTCTGCAGGGGAAAAAGCTATTATTTAGGGTCAAGGCAATCCCTTGAACCCATGAGTTTGCAGGTACTGCCCAGAATCGGGCGCCTCGGCCTCTCTCGCTCGGAGGCGCGCGCCTCCCACTCTCACTGCCCAACGCGCGCGCTTCTGGGCAATTTTCGTGAAATAGAACAGTGAACAAAATGCACAGAATGACAGTGTGTGGGCACCGGGCCTGCACATAAATTCTTTTACTTTCTGTTTATTTTATCGGTGTTTTTTTTTATTTCTTTAAAAAAAAATGTTTTGTCACTTGGCTTGACCTCACACTACATGCACATAATCTTATGAATTGCTCACTATCGAGTCGCACAAGTTCATAACCCCAAACCCGTCGAGGCCCGTCCTAGAGAGTTTCAAGCTCCACCCGACCTTGACTCTTTCGAAGCGGTAAACCTCAACCCGTGGCGTAGTTCATGACTACATGCCGGGGGTGACCTTAAGCCTCTCTTTAGCCGAGCACAAGCCAACACCTTCTTAGTCTAGGTTATAACACTCCGTGACCAAGTCGGTTTTCATGTGACGAGATTTCCCTAAACTAATGTCTTCAAATCATACATGCCAAGTGGTTATCATGGACGAAAATAAAAAATCCGTCCCCGCATGTATGCTTTACTACATTAATTTAGTTTAATCCCGTCACATGTAGGTATCACAAGCGTGGTGGAATCCGATGAGTATATGGGACCATGAGAAGGTCTATATACTAGTGTGACGATTCCACTATTTTTTTAGAAACCCCAAAAGGGACTCCGTCCCTCCTACTTATATATATAAAAAAAAGTCATTTTTCCTTATGTGGTTGAGTCTTTTTCTTGTTTGTGGGTTAAATAATTTTACCCAAAAGGTGTTTGTGGGGCCATCCTAAGATCAACCGTGTTCTTCAATAGGTCCAATGGCTTCCGACAGCAACAACAACGGTGATAATCTTTCCCGATCCAACGAGGATATAGCCGACATGATCAAAGCACTGAAAGGACAAATTGATGCACTCGCCGAGAATGCCCGACGCAAGGATGATTTGTGGCAAGCCCGTCTCAAGCATGAGAGAATGACCAATAAAAAATAATTTGCTAAGCTCGAGAACCAATTGAAGGAGCTCACAAATGAAGGGAAAATGGTCCAAAGCATTGATAACAGTTTGGTCAACACTCTCATGGCATACATTGACCAACATTTTAGTGGGCTAAACTTGAACAAAGTCCCAAGCTCCGATCTCCATCAAGCTTCTCTTCTCATGAGCACTATGGTGGCCCTTCCCGAGAAATTCAAGATGCCCGATATTGGCAAGTTCAAGGGAAAATCTTGTCCCAATGCTCACATCGACTCTTACATTTAGGCCATGCTACCGAAGAAAGTGTCCCCTAAAATAATGGCACAATGCTTCCCACTCACTCTTAATGGGGTCGCAAAAGATTGGTATATGGGTCTCCCGGTTTCCACCCGCCTCAATTGGGATGCCGCTATGCTTGCCTTTAAGTCACAATATGAAGGCAATTACATGCACCGTCCCACGAAGAAAGAATTGGAGAACACCATGCAAGAAGGCAATGAATCATTTGGGGACTTTTCTCTCCGTTGGAATGATAAGTTAGCCGAGATTGTGGATATACCCTCAATGAAGGAACAAATGGACATCTTCTTGAAATGTTTGACTTTGGACCACAGAACTCATCTTACTGGGGCCTTTTATCCGGATTTTGCAAGCATGTATAATGCGGGAATTAGAGTTGACAATTTGCTCCAAGAAGTGGCTGAGTCCTCCTATGAGACAAGCTTCAACGGTGAAGGGTTCCCGAGAAATCCGAGCAACGACATGGAAGAATGTAGTGACATGGAAGACTACAACGATAATGAGGACTACAACGACATGGGGGACGACGACAGCAACCTCCGTTTCTCTTTCTCTACCTAGTAATAGGAATAAAAAAAAAGGTCAAAAGCGATTTTCTGATTTACTGGAAATGAAATTACAAAACGGAATTGAAATTACAACTATAGCTGAACTATGATAAAACTATGATTTAGAACCATAGAACCACTATCTAACCAAAATTTCAAAATGTCTTTAACATAGATTGAGAAATTATTACTCTCCCAAAATGTACTTAGTCCTTTCTAACTTAACACGCTTATCACCATTAATGATCATAACTCCTACAACAAACTCATCATCCCTAACAAATCGTACACTTCTCCATACTAATCCATTCCGATACATTCACGGAGATGTACTAAAAGTGACCAAAATTTTCCTCAAAAGATTCTCATTGAATCCTCAACTCCTATAACCCAACCGATACAATATGGATATTGATCTAAATATTAGCATTACAACCTTGTACCACAATAACCCAATTTAACCCAAGTTCCCTATCGATCAAGCGAAATATTGCCCCCAATATAAATTATACCCAAGACTTCAAAATTAATATTGCCAACAGAATAAGCTAAATTCCCAGCACCACCTTATAATAAAGACTTTCTGACTTTCAAGATATAACCTGAACATTATATATACTTAGTATGATCCTAAACAAAGTCAAACATACTAATATAGAAATATTCACCACCTATCGATGGCACACAAGAAATTCGTAACGCACGGAAAGCTAAACCATACCACTTAACTCATCAATATCTCGCATAGGTGACATAACCAAATCATCCCATATATACTAGTAACAATCACGTAGTTCCGTATTCGAGAATACACCTCAACATAAATCCATGAATGATAACAATCAGGCGAACATAGCACAAAACGTTGTCTACTTTACGAAATAGATATGCCCGAGCTATCAGATTTGCATTCTCGATTCCCAAACCAACTCACCCCAAGGGGACCAACACTATTAATATCAATCTTATACTTGATATACCAGGAGAGAGGAACACTCGACGTCAACATCACACTCATAACTCCACCAACTTCTACCTTAACCTTATCTTCCAAGAAAACTTAGTTACTAAACCGCTCAAAGTTATAACACCCAAGTATTGAAATCTATCCAATATCAGAGTTCTTATTCTCTTTCAAGATCTAAAACCATTGCTCTTATACCAACTGTCACGCCCCGGAAATCTCAAAATCCATAAATAAAAAATAAAAAAAATTTACAAAATGTACATCTCCAAAACGTAATATACCAAACCGGGCGCGTGAATTCAACTATAAACCAATACCATCAAACAACACCTCAACGAGATTATAACTCGGAGACTAGAAACAAATGCGGAAGCAAGAACAACTATTAACAAAAGTATCCAAAGTACAACCGTATATACAAAACACTGAACGACTACGAACCCACAATAAAATACATAAAGGTTCCGAAGAGCAACTATCCCAAATACGATCAACCTGCTCAGAAGATTCCCGCTACAACGGACCTCACAACGCTACCACTTGCTTTCCTGGGGGGGGGGGTTAAGGAAAAACAATTTGAAACAAGAAACGGGGTGAGATAAAATCTCAGTAAGTTACTAAATGCATCTAAATGGCATAATATCATGCAAAGCAACGATAACTGAACAAGTAAATCACATAACAACAAATGAGAAAGCTCCCTATCGCCAACTGTCCCATACCAGTTGGAGATAACGACTATCTCATCATGCAACACATAAGACTGAAATAAACACGTAACAAAGGATACTTAGCCAAGGTTTCACCAAACTGATAGAACAATCGCTGCGCAGCTTCAACCGATCAACCAATCCACAATAGCAGCATAACAACTGAAGAGAACCCCGGTCAGAACCGACCAATCAATCAATCAACCCATCAAGCCATCTTCATAGTAGCATAAAAGCTGAAGAGAAAACCCCGGTCAGAAGCGACCAATCAACCCATCGATCAAACAAACCATCTTCATAGTAGCATAAAAGCTGAAGAGAAACCCGGTACCGGAACCAATAACCAAATGAAATGTCACAAGGGACGGGAGACATGCCACAAAGTCATGCTCCAAGTAAAGCTAAAATGCACACAAAGGAGCTAGCTCTTCTCACATCCAAGGCCAATCTGGAGGAGGGTAATAATGGGGCAAAACAATGGTCAACATCACAATGGACTTGGCTGTGCCATCATAATGTTTCGCATCGCCCAAACACACACAAAATACCAGCTGGACTTTCAAGTAAAGGCTAAGTAATAAAATACTAGCACAATAAACAACCATTGATTCTAAAGTAGGGAATCATAACAATTAATCACCATAAAAGATGCAAACGATTACTCAAGAAGAGTTCAACAACAATAGCACAAGGAGTTTCTCATAAAAGAGTCCAACAACATTGACCATTAAAACATAATGATTCCAAGATAAGGCACGTACCAATTACATCCTAAATATGATACCCACAAGTTACTCATAAGGAACACAACCCAAACGGTCGCTCACAAATAGTACAACGACTATAACCCAAAATTATCCTAAACGTTTACTCATAAAGATGTACTAGGACTATGAACTCAACCATCTCATCACACCTGGAATTCCAAAGTAGGAACTCAGAATGAATACACCTTAAGGTTAATCAAACCGTGGTACCCAATTGCCAATTCACGCTTTACCTCCGTTCATAACGAACTAATTCTAAATACCCCAAACGAATCCAAAAGGTTACACTTATTAGAACATGATCACGACAGGACTAAACCCTACACCTTGGTGTTCAATAACAACCCTCTAGGTACTATAGGACATCGCCTAAAACCTAGACCAAGTCTTACTCGAAAATCAATTCGATTGGAACAATCACGAACACATCATAAGATGCCCAAACATTCCCAAACAATACTTGATCAAATTACATAACACCATTGTTCACAAATGAACCTATTTTAATTACTAAAGTGTTCCACGGTGCCCAACTAAGTCAACTAGAATTGTACTATGGAACCTAGACCGAGACTACACCTTGATATTAAACCTCAACAATAAGACAATCATTCTGGTCTGTAACCATGCATACAATAGAACCATTACGTAGTTATCGAAAAGAGCTTTTCAACGATAGTTTACACGTCCAAAACGGAGTCCGGACGAAGAAGTTATGGCTCCGGAAGATTGAACGTAAAACGGATAATTTTTATAAAGTGTTCGGCCGGACATAAAGAAAAATCCCTGTTTTAGCTCCGAATTTCACTCCTTTCGTTCTAAATCTTAGGAATACCTATATATACTTCTATCCTAACATTTAAAGACAAGAAAACTCAATTCATGTGCCTCTAAAACCCAAACTAAAAATACAACCTAGTCTTAAACAAACGCAAATATGATTTCCAGAAAAACAGGGCGGGCGGGCACCCATTATAACAGAAGCTAAGGGTCAGAAAAGGGGGAAGTGGGCGGGCGCTTGGCAGGGGGCGGGCGGGCGCCCGGTCCTCGGGCTGGGCAGAAATCAGCTGGGTTTTAACACATTCTTACCAAAATCAAACCCAAAATCTTGCTAGTTCATAAACACCCAAAATCAACACTTCCAATACTCTTAACAATGTACTAAAACAACATATAAACCTCTAGGAGACCTAGATAACAACATTTAACCACACAAATCAAGATTTAATCTAAACATTCATATCATCACAACTTTTAACCAAAAATCCAAATAAATTCCAAATAATTTCTAAACTCAACCAAAATGACATAGATATCAACAAGAACATCAATAGTGTTAAAGATGAGCATTTTTAACATAAATGGGGGGAAAATAACTTACTTGAATTTTCTCAAAGTTGCCGGAACTCGAATATTTTTAGCCCTCTACGATCCTAACGACGATCTAAACAAGTTTCATGTTTTAAGAAATGAGAAATAATGAGAGGAAGAGGAAGAAAATGAAGAGAGAAGGGAGAGAAAAACTTACCTTCACAAATGGAGGAGGGAGAGAGAGAGAAGTGCTGGAGAGAGGAAGAAGTGAGGGAGAAATGAGGGAGGAGAGTAGGGAGGGAGTAGTGAGAAATTATTTAAAACTTACACTTAAACCCCTCCTCTACTAACCAACACAAATACTTACACTCCCTACTAACAATTAAGACCCAACAATACTACACTAACCCAAATGACCCAAATAAAATGCTAGACATGAATTATTATAACTCATAAAATGCACACATAAATTATTAATTAAATAATAATTTAAATAAATAAATAAGCAAATAAATAAATAATAATTATTTATTACTAATAAAATAGAGTCTAGTTTTCGGGTCGTGACAACACTTGGTTTCACTCACCAACTTATTGCCATCTGCCACAAATACAGAGACTAGACAAGTTGTTTCTTCCTTTATCCCCAAATGTTTCAAAGCCATGGGATCCACAAAATTGTGAGTAGCGCCACTATCAATAAGGATGGTGATAACTTGTTTTTTCACCATGCCTTTCACCTTGATGGTATTGTGCGCCGTAGTACCAGTTAGCGCGTGCACTGAAATTTCACATTCTTCTTCTATCTCAACATTTTCATCTTCACCTTGATTCTCTCCAAGGAGCGCATATAACCTTGCTTTACACACATGTCCTTGAGAGTATCGTTCATCACAATGAAAACATAGGCCATTTTTCCTTCTTTCGTGGATTTCTGCATTGGAGAGAACTTTGGCTTGGTTAATCTTGCTCGGAGTAACTGTGGGCGCTTCATATGAAGTGTAAGTTTTGGCGCTTGTGAGTGAAATTTTGGGTTTGCTCCTTTGTAAGTTAAATTCAGCTTGTTTAGCTAAATGAACCGCCTCATCAAAGGTCCCTGGTTGCACCATGGAAACCGCTCCCCTTATCTCTTCCTTCAACCCACTAGTGAAACTAGAGAGAAAGTATTGCTCCGAAAAACCACCCTCTCTAGCCATCACTTCTGCTCTCAATCCTTCAAATTCCTCCACATAAGCTTCAAATTTTCCACTCTGCGCCAATTTGTTGAACTCAGCTTGTGGATCATAATGCTCTATGGGAGTGAAATTTTTAACTGCATCCTCTACAAATGCGCCCCATAATATCCCCGCCTTGCTAATTTGATAATATTGATACCATTTTAGCGCTCTTCCCGAAAAATAAGTTGATGCATACTTGGGTTTCCTTATATCATCCATTGGGTTTAATTCAAAATATTGGTTGCATTGTATGACCCAACCTCTAGGATCAATTCCCTCAAACTTTGGGAAATCCATTTTGGGTGGACGGTTATTGGGCCACTGATTAGCAAAATTTTGAGCCGGGTAAGGTTGATAAAACTCTTGGTTCGGGTTGGCTTGGTGGTTTTGGTTTAAATTGAGTTGGTTCGGGTTGTGATAGACCGGTGGTGGGTTTTGGAATGGGTATGGTGGAAATTGAGGTTGAAATTGGTTTGGTTGAAATTGGGGTTGAAATTAGTTTTGATTGATTGGGTTATAAGGAGCTGCACTAACATGCATAGTAGTGCTGAATGGTGGAGTTGGCTGGGATTGTGTGTTCATGGGAGCAGAAACATATGAAGGTTGGGGTGTAGTGATGTTGATGATTGGGGGACTAGTAGTGTGAGCTGGGCAAGGAGTAGTATGATACCTTTGTTGATCATCCAAATCGGGTCTCTCATGAACGGATCCATTGTAGTTCAAGCCACTCCCATTCTGATTACCAGCCATATCCTTCCCCTTCTTGTTTAGCTCTTCAAGGATGTGATTCCTCATCATCACCTTCAACTCTTCAATGGAATTTTCCAGACCTTCAAATCGTTTACCGTGGCCCTCCAATTTACTCTCTATCCCCTCCATCTTCGACTCATTCCGCTCCAATTTCCCGAACAATTCCTCCAATCTTTTCTCATTCGCCTCAATTCTCCCAGCTACTTCCTTGAATTTGGTTCCATCCGCCATCTTCGCCGCTAATCCGGGGATCGACAGCTCTGATACCAGCTGTAACGGGCTTCACTCCCAGAATCAATGAAAACTCAGAAAATATAGAATTGAGTGAGTTGATGAACAAACTCTCTCAATCAATGATTCAATGCAACACAATCACAAACAAGATCAGAGACTATTTTTTGGGACGATTTTCTGATTTACTGGAAATGAAATCACAAAACGGAATTGAAATTACAACTATGGCTTAACTATGATAAGAAATAAGGAAATGCTTCAATCATCGACATTTTCTTGTGGAAGACGACTTCTATTTATATAGGCTCATAGCACGTGCCCCATGTGCAATCATGTCGCGCCCCGACCCGTGGTCCTACTTGTCCCCACGTCCAGGACACGCACGGAAGACGTCATAAAACATTTTTAAGAAAATTTTTCGAAATATACTTTCTATAAAAAGGTTCACACAACCAACTCGATACTAAAAAATGAATTCAAGTCACAAAACAACCTTTCACAAACAAGTACTAAGCCACTTGGCTACAACTACTAACTTTACTTACTTAATTACAAACACGAACATCTACTAAAGGAGATGATACCACAACTGAGTCACGGGTACACTACCCAAAAGGTATTACATTTACATAATGTATCCTTTACTTACACAACATTTCCCAAAATGTCTTACCCAAAAATCTCCTCGACGTCCTCCCAGTGTGTGTGAACTATCCCTTGGGCTCCTTCTTATCTAAAACGGTAAACAAATAAAGGGTGAGAATAAATCTCAGTAAGTTACTAAAATGCAACTACATTACATGCTAATATGATAAACATAAAGGAACAATGCCACAAATGATCATATAGCACATAGCACATAATATGAGAGGCTCCCTATCGTCAACCGTCCCATACCAGTTGGAAATAACGACCAACTCATCATACAACACATAAAGCGGAATAAACACTCATACGTGGATACTGAGCCAAGGTTCTCAAACCAACCAATAGCCATCTGAGAGGCATCAACTGAGCAGCATCGAAGAGCTGAAACGGGTTCCGGAACCAAACAACAACAACAACAACAACGGGGAAAATGACACAAAGTCATAACCCAAAGTGCCCAACCTTTGGCCTAAGGAAGGGGGTTAAAAATGGGAAACCAATGATAGGAGCCTTATAATGTACTTGGCTCGTGAGACCATTATAATCCCTATCACTGCCCAAACACACACAAAAGTACCAGCTGGACTTTACACGCAAGCACCATATAGAAATAGTTGCTTAAACAACAATCAGGGACAATGATTCCAATGTAGGGAACCATGCCAAACACATCAAGAAGATGAACCATTCCAACACATTACCAAGTGTTCAACAATGCTCGCTTAATCAATTACTCACATTTCACAACACTTGTGTTCACAAAGGAACCAATTCTACCACTTTAGTGATCCACAACAATCATCTAACTACTTTAGAACACTACCTAAAAACTAGACCAAGATTGACCTCTAAATCCCTTGGTTTGAAAAACTCTCAACTTTTCAGATGACTGGGCGGTCGCCCAAACAGGGCTGTGCGGCCGCCCAAAATACTCTGTTCCAAGAAGAAAACCCTTCAGATAGATGTGCGGCCGCACGCCCATTTTTGGGCGGCCGCCCACATCACCTGGAAGACCAAAACTTAACCAAAGTTCACTTCTTTCGTTTCACAACCCAAAATTACTAATACTTATAACCCTTAACATCTACAACTTACACAAAGGCTAAAACTCAGCCTAAGAACAATACTAACACCAACTTCTATAGCATTCTCAACAATAACAAGCTATGTAACAAGTTCTTACTACTCCCTCTGTCCCAAAATTACAAGTATAAATAAAACATACCAAAACATTGTTTTATCACATATAAAGCATATAAAGCATACTTATGACCATTTTAACATTTAAAGGGGGATTAGTAACTTACCTATTTTCCGGAAAAAGTGTCAAGAAAAATAATATTGATCGGTAGAAAGAATCTACTCAACTCCCTGGTCATTTATATATAATTAGATTTGAAAATGGAGTAGTAAATTAAAAAAAAAGAAAATTAATAAGAACAAAAACCTTACCTTCACTTTCTTTCTCCAACAATGGAAATTTCTCAGGGAAAATGATTTAGAAAAGAGGTGGTGAATGTGTGTGTATGTGAAACGCATGGGAGGGAGGGAGATGGGATAAATGTAAAGATTTTACTCAATTATTCATATAAATCACTCAAATTCCATTTCCAACATTTAAACCCCTCAAGTCTAACTTTCACCAAGGCCCCTATAATTTCCCACTAACAACTTAACTCCCCAAATAAACTTTACTACTAACATTTTAACTAACACCAATAATCAATTAAGATGAGCAAATTCATATAAGATGATGCAACACATCAAATGCATACATAATTTTAAATTAAAATTATCAAAATATAAAATAAATATTAAAATAAATAAAACGGATTTCGGGGTCGTTACACTCACTCCACCTTAAAGAAAATTCGACCCGAATTTTAGGATTGCTTACCTCAACCCTCAAACAACCAAGGGTACTTCCTCTCGATCTCCTCCCGAAGCTCCCAAGTCGACTCTTCCACGTTATGATTCCTCCACACAACTCGAACAAGGGGAATACTCTTAGTTCGCAACTCTTGAACTTTTGAATCAATAACTTGGACCGGATGCTCCTCGTAAGACATACTCGGTTCAATATCCTCGGGAACCTCGGACAAGACATGAGAAGGATCATACACATACTTCCGAAGCATCGAGACATGAAAAACATTATGGATCTTGTCAAGAGAATGAGGTAACGCAAGACGATACGCTCTATCACCAACTCTACTCAGAATCTCGAATGGGCCAATGTACCTCGGTGCTAACTTGGCTTTCTTCCCGTACCTTCGAATTCCCACCTTAGGTGAAACTTTCAGAAACACAAAGTCACCTTTTTCAAACTCGAGATCTCGCCTCCGATGATCGGCATAACTTTTCTGTCTACTCTGAGCGGTACTCAAACGATCTCGGATAAGCTTAACTTCCTCAACTGATTTGTTCACCATATCAATACCCCAAATTTTTGCTTCTCCCACTTCATCCCAACAAATCGGAGACCGACATTTCCTTCCATACAAAGCTTCATACGGGGCCATCCCAATACTTGACTGAAAAATGTTGTTATAGGAAAATTCCACAAGAGGTAAATGAGAATCCCAAGAATCTGAAAAATCAACTGAGCAAGCTCGCAACATATCCTCGAGAATCTGAATAGTCCTCTCTGACTGCCCATCTGTCTGGGGATGAAAAGCTGTACTGAACTTCAACTCTGAACCCAAAGCCTTCTGAAACGCTTGCCAAAATCGAGATGTAAATCTAGGGTCACGATCAGACACAATACTCACCGGGACACCATGCAATCTCACAATCTCATTTATATATATGGTTGCAAGCCTTTCCATCGAGTAAATATTCTCAATAGGTAGAAAATGAGAAGACTTAGTCAATCTATCCACGACCACCCAAACTGCATCAAACTTTCTTCGAGTGCGAGGTAATCCCGTCACGAAATCCATAGTAACATTTTCCCATTTCCATTCCGGTATCTCTAACGGTTGAAGTAACCCCGCAGGCCTTTGATGTTCAGCTTTCACTTGTTGACATGTCAAACATTTAGATACATAATCCGCTATTTCTCTCTTCATATTATTCCACCAAAAGTGTTGCTTCAAATTCTGATACATTTTTGTGCTCCCGGGATGAATAGTATACCTCGACTTATGGCCCTCATCAAGAACTTGGCGTTTAATCCCATCCACGCAAGGCACACATAACCGACCTCTAAAAGTTAACACTCCTTAGGGATTAAGAGAGAAATCCTTAAATTTGCCATCTTCGATTTTATCCACGATTTTCACCAACTCCAGATCATCCTTCTGAGCTTCTTTTATTTGTTGAATCAAAACTGGTAATACTTGAATACTCGCAAAAATAGCCCCATGCTTCGACTCACAAGGATCCCAATCTCGAGCATCCTCTAACATCTTCCATTCACGCACCATCAATGAAGCCATAAAAGATTTCCGGCTAATGGCATCAGCTACCACATTTGCTTTACCCGGGTGATAAGAGATAGTACAATCATAATCCTTCAATAGCTCCATCCATCTTCTTTGCCTGTTATTCAACTCTTTTTGGGAGAAAAGATACTTCAAACTTTTATGATCGGTAAAAATCTCAAATTTGGCTCCGTAAAGATAATGTTTCCACTTGTGCAACGCAAAGACAATAGCCGCAAGCTCCATGTCATGGGTAGGATAATTATGCTCACTCGGAGTCAACTTTCTTGAAGCATACGCAATCACCCTTCCATTTTGCATTAACACGCACCCGAGGCCTTCTTTAGAAGCATCGCTATAAATTACCAAATCATCATTCCCATTAGGAAGCGCAAGGATAGGAGCTGTAGTCAACCTCTTCTTCAACTCTTCAAAGCTAGATTGACACTTGCCATCCCACACATAAGGAACATTCTTTCGAGTCAACTGAGTCAATGGAGTAGCAATTTTAGAAAACCCCTCGATAAATCTTCTATAATACCCGGCTAGACCCAAGAAACTTCGAATCTCCGTAACTGATTCAGGCCTCTTCCAATTCACAATAGCTTCAATCTTGGAAGGATCTACGGATATTCCTCTATTGGAAACTACGTGCCCAAGAAAAGACACTTCATCGAGCCAAAAAGCACACTTACTGAATTTCGCAAACAGTTGCTTCTCACGAAGAACAGATAAAACCATTCGCAAGTGCTGCTCGTGCTCCTCCTTAGACTTGGAATACACAAGAATATCGTCAATAAATACAACCACGAAGGTGTCAAGATAAGGCTTAAAAACCCGATTCATCATATCCATGAAAACAGCCAGAGCATTAGTCAACCAGAAAGGCATAACAAGAAACTCGTAATGACCATACCTACTACGGAAAGCAGTCTTAGAAATATCCTCAGAACGGATCTTTAACTGATGATACCCACTCCTCAAGTCAAGCTTTGAAAAGACGACTGACCCTTGGAGTTGATCAAACAAGTCATCAATGTGAGGTAGAGGATACTTATTCTTTACAGTTACCTGATTCAGCTTCCTATAGTCGATGCACAGTCTCAAAGACCCATCTTTCTTCTTGACAAACAATACAGGAGCTCCCCACGGTGACACACTAGGACGAATGAATCCCCGATCAAGAAACTCTTGCAATTGCACCTTCAATTCTTTTAGTTCAGCTGGAGCCATTTTATAAGGTGCTTCAGATATGGGGGTAGTACCTGGAATCAAGTCAATACCAAACTCGATCTCTCTATCGGGAGGCATAGAATATTCAGAAGAAAACACATCACAAAACTCTTTAACAACATTCACATCCTCTACTTTAGGAGACTTTTTAGTAGTATCCAAAACACAAGCCAAATACCCCACACAACCACGGTGCAATAGCCTCCTAGCTTTCACATAAGAAATAATACAAATTCCCTTACCCAAAGAAGTTGCCTCAAAAGTAAACACAGGCACACTAGGGATAGAAAACGTAACCACTTTCTTAAAACAATCAACAGAGGCATGATATTTACTTAACCAATCCATACCCAAAATAACATCAAAGTCTTGCAATGGCAAAATAACTAGATCAGCAAGTAAAACATGCTCACTAATATGCACATCACAATCACGCAACACCTTGTCAGCCATCAAACAATTTCCCATAGGAGTCGACACTTCTAGCACATAAGGCAAAGACTCAAAGGAAGAATGCAATCGAGATGCAAAAGACACAGAAACATATGAATGCGATGAGCCGGGGTCTATAAGTGCACGTGCCCTCAAACTGAACAGAGAAATTATACCTCCAATTACGGTGGAAGCATCCGAAGCTTGTTGTTGATTGATTGCAAACACACGACCTTGAACCTTTGGTTTTCCCGAGGCATCCCTTTTCTGACCCTGAGACGATCCAACACCACTCCCTGATGGTTGACCCCCCAATCTCGGGCAATTTCTTTGAAAATGGCCAAGTTGCCCACAATTCAAACACTTTCCTTGTTTCTTCCAACACCGCTCCTCACTGTGCCCTTCCCTCTGACAATAATTACATACTCTCTTGCTTTGACCCCCGGAGAAATTACCTTGATTTCTAACACTCGGTTGCCCTTGTGGTTGTCCTCTAAATGGGGTTGAAGTCCCTTGTCCTCCACGATTATCATTCCTTTGCGGTTGTGGTCTACCTTGCCTTCCAGCACTTGTTAATTCCACCTTCCTCTTGTGTTCTTCAATGTCTTGCTCCACTTGATAAGCTCGATCAACTGCATCTTGAAATTCTTGTAGCTTGTGGGACACCAATTGAGTTCGGATCACTGTTTTTTAAACCCTTAACAAATCTTGTTGCCTTTCTCTCCTCTGTTGCAATCAAATGAGTACAATACCTTGATAACTCCGTGAACTTGGCTGCATACTGAGCCACCGACATTGTATTCTGTTCCAAGCTAAGAAATTCCACTTCCTTCCGGTCTTGATCCACCCTTGGAATAAAATGTTCCTTCAACTTCCTCAGAAAATTTGCCCAAGTATATGGTACATGAGCTTCATCCCAACTAGCCTTCAGTGTTCTCCACCAGTACTCCGCAGCTCCACTCAACTTGTAGGTAGCAAACCTAACTCGATCTTCTTCAGTACATACTAAGACATCAAATATCTTTTCCATGGATTCAATCCATCTCTCAACTTTGGTCACATCTGGTTCACCATCATAGCCGGTGGGTTTCATCTTCAAAAACTGTTCTAGACCATACCTCAGAGGTGCATGCTCTCCTCCTTGCCTCTGATCATGGATGGTTTTCATTGCGGCCTCGAACATCCCTTGAAACATAGCTCGAGCTTCTTCTCTTACATTTCCCTGGCCTGCAGTACCAGACTGTTCACCCTCATGTTCCGGCATTTTTACTGAGTACCTGCATAAAACACTCAACGTTACTCACTCCATACTCAACTACCCTTCTAGGTTACTTAGTCATTCTAGACCATCTACAACCTAGCTCTGATACAAACTGTCGCGCCCTGACCCGTGGTCCTACTTGGCCCCACGTCCGGGACACGCACGGAAGACGTCATAAAACATTTTTAAGAAAATTTTTCGAAATATACTTTCTATAAAAAGGTTCACACAACCAACTCGATACTAAAACATGACTTCAAGTCACAAAATAACCTTTCACAAACAAGTACTAAGCCACTTGGCTACAACTACTAACTTTACTTACTTAATTACAAACACGAACACCTACTAAAGGAGATGATACCACAACTGAGTCACGGGTACACTACCCAAAAGGTATTACATTTACATAATGTATCCTTTACTTACACAACATTTCCCAAAATGTCTTACCCAAAGATCTCCTCGACGTCCTCCCAGTGTGTGTGAACTATTCCCTGGGCTCCTTCTTATCTAAAACGGTAAACAAATAAAGGGTGAGAATAAATCTCAGTAAGTTACTAAAATGCAACTACATTACATGCTAATATGATAAACATAAAGGAACAATGCCACAAATGATCATATAGCACATAGCACATAATATGAGAGGCTCCCTATCGCCAACCGTCCCATACCGGTTAGAAATAACGACCAACTCATCATACAACACATAAAGCGGAATAAACACTCATACGTGGATACTGAGCCAAGGTTCTCAAACCAACCAATAGCCATCTGAGAGGCATCAACTGAGCAGCATCGAAGAGCTGAAACGGGTTCTGGAACCAAACAACAATAACAACAACAACAACAACGGGGAAAATGACACAAAGTCATAACCCAAAGTGCCCAACCTTTGGCCTAAGGAAGGGGGTTAAAAATGGGAAACCAATGATAGGAGCCTTATAATGTACTTGGCTCGTGAGACCATTATAATCCCTATCACTGCCCAAACACACACAAAAGTACCAGCTGGACTTTACACGCAAGCACCATATAGAAATAGTTGCTTAAACAACAATCAGGGACAATGATTCCAATGTAGGGAACCATGCCAAACACATCAAGAAGATGAACCATTCCAACACATTACCAAGTGTTCAACAATGCTCACTTAATCAATTACTCACATTTCACAACACTTGTGTTCACAAAGGAACCAATTCTACCACTTTAGTGATCCACAACAATCATCTAACTACTTTAGAACACTACCCAAAAACTAGACCAAGATTGACCTCTAAATCCCTTGGTTTGAAAAACTCTCAACTTTTCAGATGACTGGGCGGTCGCCCAAACAGGGCTGTGGGGCCGCCCAAAATACTCTGTTCCAAGAAGAAAACCCTTCAGATAGATGTGAGGCCGCACGCCCATTTTTGGGCGGCCGCCCACATCACCTGGCAGACCAAAACTTAACCAAAGTTCACTCCTTTCGTTTCACAACCCAAAATTACTAATACTTATAACCCTTAACATCTGCAACTTACACAAAGGCTAAAACTCATCCTAAGAACAATACTAACACCAACTTCTATAGCATTCTCAACAATAACAAGCTATGTAACAAGTTCTTACTACTCCCTCTGTCCCAAAATTACAAGTATAAATAAAACATACCAAAACATTGTTTTATCACATATAAAGCATATAAAGCATACTTATGACCATTTTAACATTTAAAGGGGGATTAGTAACTTACCTATTTTCCAGAAAAAGTGTCAAGAAAAATAATATTGATCGGTAGAAAGAATCTACTCAACTCCCTGATCATTTATATATAATTAGATTTGAAAATGGAGTAGTAAATTAAAAAAAGAAAATTAATAAGAACAAAAACCTTACCTTCACTTTCTTTCTCCAACAATGGAAATTTCTCAGGGAAAATGATTTAGAAAAGAGGTGGTGAATGTGTGTGTATGTGAAACGCATGGGAGGGAGGGAGGGAGATGGGATAAATGTAAAGATTTTACTCAATTATTCATATAAATCACTCAAATTCCATTTCCAACATTTAAACCCCTCAAGTCTAACTTTCACCAAGGCCCCTATAATTTCCCACTAACAACTTAACTCCCCAAATAAACTTTACTACTAACATTTTAACTAACACCAATAATCAATTAAGATGAGCAAATTCATATAAGATGATGCAACACATCAAATGCACACATAATTTTAAATTAAAATTATCAAAATATAAAATAAATATTAAAATAAATAAAACGGATTTCGGGGTCGTTACAAATCACATGGCCCATGTGCTTTCTGTTGTAACGGCTTCATGTGCTAAGTGCCAACACGGATTGGGTTCACGTGTCAATTTCTCCATCACCCCTCTTTTGCGCCGCCTAACTCACTATCACCCCTTATGCGCCTAACATCACCCCATTATGCGCTCTCTCCATTTCATGCGCCTGTTCCATAACTAAATTACTATGCGCCTATTTTACCCTTAACACTACTATGCGCCTACTACTACTTCAATCCTCCTGCGCCTCTACCCTAACTCCTGCGCCTCCTTCCCTCATGCGCCGCCCATACTTCAATTCCTGCCCTTGCGCCTTCTTCCATCCTTCTTGCGCCTCCTTCCCCTTCCTCTTCCTCTGCGCCTGTGACAACTAGATTCTGGCAGGGAATCCTAATCCTAAGAAGCAGTCATTAATTTGCGCTATGTGTGTTGGCTAGGGTTTTCAAGTCGTGGGTTTTACTACTGCTTTACAATACCCTCATCAGAGGCCCGCCCCCAAATTCTCTGTTAGGTATATTTTCGAACCATGATTCGGTCTAAAAGAAGAAATAATTTATTTTTCCAAAATCAATTTTTATATTTTTTTAGTTTTTTTTTTCGTTTATCAAAAGTAATACTTACTATAATTAAATGTAACAGACGTGTTACTTATATGTAACAGTTTGTATACATAAAAAGTAATACTCCCTCGGTCCCGAACTAAGGTTCTTAGTTTGACTTTACAATGAGATTAACAAAAAGTAAATGTTGTGAGCATAAAAAGTAAGAGAAAGTAAGAGAGAGAAAATGGGTAGGGAGTTTTTGTTGTGAGAATGACAAGTGGGTCTCATTGTCCATTTTAGGTAATAAGCAACTAAAAACCTTAGTTTGGGACCAATCAAAAAAGAAAGTAAGAACTTTAGTCTGGGACGGAGGGAATACATATGTATAAAAAAATAACAGTGTTTTTTTTTTCGTTTGCCAAAAATAATACTCCCTCCGTCCCAAAGTATATGTCTACATTCTTATTTGCATGGAAATTAAGAAATGGTAGAAGTGGTGTAATTGTTGTGAGTATAAAAATAAAGTAAGAGAAAGAATGAGTGTGAGTGAATAGTAAGTTGATTAGTGTTGTGAGTATAAAAGTAGAGAATGAGTGGGGGAATAGTAACGATTCTTTACAATTTTAGTTAGTAAACATATATTTTGAGACAGACTAAAAAAGAAATGTGTACATGTACTCTAGGACGGGGTTTTGAAAAAGATCATTTCAAACAATCCATTAGCTCCTATATCTATGCGTAGTTTTGACAATTTCTATGGTGGCATGGGAACTCTAACAAATCAGTTGAGCTGATAAATGGCATAACTACAACTTAGGAAGAAAAAAAATTGGCTGTGCATTTCTTGATATGAGATCCTCTGTACCTCAATCTGTGTACCACAAGTGATCTGACGGCTATGCATCATTTGTGATATTATAATTATCTCACCCCGATTGCATACATAGTAATTTTACTTTACTTGTTTTTGTTAATTTCTGTTACTTCCGTTAAGTTCCTAATTGATTCCGTTAGTTTTGGACTAAACTGCGTAACAGAATTAACTTTTGAGTCTTTTCTGTCATTCTATCATTTTTAGACTCGCGCGCCTCCAGAACTTCTTGTGGGCTGTGCGCGCGTCTCGCCTTAAAAGCGGGACTCGCGCGCTTCCCATTTTGGCAGTTACGGATTGCAGTATTTTTCCCCTCATTTTCTTGATCACAAACACTCATTTTTACATCCACATTCATCCCCCTTAGTTTTGTAACCTTCAATCCCAATATTCTATCCATGTCTTTAAAACTAAATATTTCTTTTTATTATTATTTGATTTTATCTTTATTATTTAATTTCCTTTATTTTCTTATTGGTTGAAAGACCATCTTTTCCTCTCTTTTCTACATATTTAAACCACCTTCTTCTACCTTAGAAAAGGACCTCATTTTTAGACTTGAATTTTTTCTATAGACACACTATACACAATTCTCTACACAAATTCTCCCAACAAGAGTTCTTCGTAACAAGACTCTACATAAAATTGTTCTACAACAATTTCTCCACAACAAAACACCATTTTCAAGTCCACGTTTGAAGTCCTCTTCTTAAGGTACAACTTCATTTTTTCTTCTATTTTCTTCTTCTTAAATGTATGCAATCTCCATAAAAAGGGATACAACCAAAAGGCCACTTCACTATTGAAGTTTGGTCAAGGTTACATCCCAACATTTTAATTCCACTTTAATTTACATTCTCATTTCTTAATGTAATTGCCTAGCGATAATTCGACATGTAATCTTTAGCATAAATTAATAAATAAACAATTCTCCTTTATTTTTCCTCTATAAATTTTCCCTTTCTTTTCATTATAATTGTTAGCACATTTCTCTTACTATTAAATTGAAGGACATTTAACATTAGAACACCAAAAGTAGCAAGACCCGCGTAAGCGGGGCGGAGTGGGTGTTTAAGTACTTCCCACTCCGTCACCTAACCCCCGAACCCTTCTCTTCCCGAATCTCTGGTTTTCGTACAAAAAAGGTTATCTTTCTTAGGTTTTCTCGCATTCCTCTAAAACGTGGGTGGCGACTCTTAAAATCAATTAGACATCCTAGGTAATTCACGCGCTCTAGCCAAGCCGTGGTCCCCCGGGGTATCTACAGTGGCGACTCCGCTGGGGACGTAGAGGGTTAAACTTGCGTTTTTCATTTTTGGTGTTCTTTTATTTTATTTTCTGGGCATTCTGGTAAAAAGGGTAGGAAGCGCGCGCCTCTGGCCTTCTTGGCCTAACGCGCGCGCGTCCGACCCTAATTACCAGAATCGCCCGCCTCCCATCTTGTCCTTCAATCCATGTTTCTGTGCTAACGTTTACTGCAGGGGAAAAATTTCTATAATTTAGGGTTAAGGCAATCCCTTGAACCCGCTGATTTGCAGGTACTGCCCAGAAGCGGGCGTCTCCACTTCTCTCAGTCTAACGCGCGCGCCTCCCGAGTAGGCTTCTGAATGCGCACGCTTCTGGGCATTTCCTAGAAACATAAACAGTGAACAGAATGGACAGTTTTGACAGTGTGTGGGTACCGGGCCTGCACAGAACAGCTTTTATTTCCTGTTCATTTTTATCGGTCACACAGGTGATTCGAAAGTTGTAAATTACCTGCTTATTTGTTTTTTTATTTCCTTTGAAAAAAATAAAATATTTTATCACTTGTTAGACCTCACACTACGCGCACAATTCTTATCAACTGCTCACTATCGAGTCGCACAAGTCCAACCCCAAACCCGTCGAGGCCCGTCCTAGAAAGTTTCAAGCTCCACTCGACCTTGGCTCTTTCGAAGCGGTAAACCTCAGCCCGTGGCGTAGTTCATGACTACATGCCGGGGGTGACCTTTAAGCCTCATATTCAAGTCGAGCACAAACCACACAATTCTAGTTAGGGTCTAACACTCCGTGACCAAGTCGGTTTCCATGTGCCGAGATTTCCCTAAACTAATGTCTTCAAATCATACATGCCACTCGTTGTTTTGGACGAAATAAAACTCCGTCCCCAAGTGGTTATTATGGACGAAAATAAAAATCCGTCTCCGCATGTATGCTTTACTACATTAATTTAGTTTAATCTCGACACATGTAGGATTCACAAGCGTGGTGGAATCCGATGAGTATATGGGACCACGAGAAGGTCTATATACTAGTGTGACGATTCCACTATTTTTTCTAGAAACCCCAAAAAGGACCACGTCCTTCCGACTTTGTAAATAAAAAAAAAAGAGTCATTTTTCTTTATGTGGTTGAGTCTTCTTTTGTTTGTGGATGAAATCATTTTACTCAAAAGGTGTTTGTGGGGCCAACCTAAGATCGACCGTGTTCTCTCAATAGGTCCAATGGCTTCCAATGGCAACAACAACAAGGGTGAGAACATCTCCGTGTCCAACGAAAGGCTCTTCAACATAATAAGAGCCTTGGGGGAACAAATGGATAGACTTGTCGAGGATGCCCGCCGCAAGGATGATTTGTGGCAAGACCGTCTTGATCTCGAGAGGAAAATTCACAAGGAAGAAGTGTCCGAACTTAAGGCTCGTTTGCAAGAGCTCACCGACAGCAAGGCAAAGGTCCATGGTAAAGCACGCTCAAGTGGCTCACCCCTCAAAAGTCACAAAAGTGCCACCAACGACCGTGTCTATACCCCTCTCAATGGCATGACCATCACCGAGGCCTATGAAGATCTCAAAGCAAAGGGACAAATTTCTCCTCTCCAAGGTTACAAGCAACCACAACCATTGCGTCGCAACTATGCCAACCACAAGTGGTGTGACTATCACCTATGCAGCGGTCACCTCACCGAGGATTGCTTCTCCATCCGCAACATCATCCAAGACTTGATTGACAATGGTGAATTTACCGTGGGTGAAGAACAACAGTTAGAGAATGGCAACATGCAAGAACTCATCAAGGAAGAGGCTCAGATTTGAAATGGGGTTTCAACAAGAGATCATGCTACAAGGCCGACAACAACAATCTCCGTTTCTCTTTCTCTACCTAGAAATAGGATAAAAAAAAAAGAGTCAAAAGTCCTCTAATGTGTGCATTAATGTTTTCTCTCGTCCAATGTTAAACTTTGAGTCAATCATTAAATAAAAGTCGTTCTTGTCCTTATACACTCTTCCAAGTTGTTCAATTAATTCTTGGCAAAATGATGAAAAAATGTCTAAACAAGTTTTGGAATGAAGGCCATCGCTTGAACGCCTAGGGGCTAAACATCGACGAAGGCATCAACAACGAAGACATCAAAACATCAACGGCAAAATCAAGCCAAAGAAAGGTGAAGCAACAACCATGGAGAAAAATCAAGCAATGTTTCAAAGGGGGATTCAAAAAAAAAAAAAAAAAAAAAAAAAAGAGCTCGCTAGGTTGAACTCTTCAAATCAACCTAGGCAAAAGTTAGAGCACAAAAAAAAAACAAAAAAAAAAAAACAAAAAAAAATATACAAAAAAAATATAAAAATCCCCCTTCATTCAAAGAAGTTCACAACAAGCAACATCATTCCACCAAACGAAGGACGAAGCAACATCGGCAACAATCACGACAAAGCAACAATTCATCACTGCGAATGGAGAATCCACAAGAACTACGGTGACCTGAGCCTCTTCACTGGAGGAACGTAAGCAACCTTCGGGTCCGGTCTCATGCAAGAAAGAAGATATGTTTAGCCCTAGCGCGTTATGGTGATCGGCCTTCCTCTCGAACTTGTCATGGCATCTTTGTATGATTCATTTGCCAATGAATTAATCACCAAAAGATTGAACAACTTTCTTAGATTTGGAATCGATTTCCGTTCCTTGTCGAGTCTAAGGGCTTCTATTCTTTCTGCATACTCCCAGTTTCTTGCAATCAAATTGGGGCTTTCCTTCTCTTCTCTCTTAATGACTTACTTGCCTTCGTGAGTCATTCAAAAAATATACATACATGAAGTCAATACTAGGGACACTTCCCTAGTCGAGTCAATGTCACTCATCTTTAGTGACAAGAGGTCTTCACCGCAAAATCACATGTCTTATCTCCTCAGCCAGAGTCAATGCACACTTCCTCATTAATCAAGTCAAAAAAAAAAAAAGACGCAAAAGAGATGCCCGCTAGATTGAAAACCCGAAAGGGCGGTCTAGGCAAAAAACAGGGTGCGTCATAAAAAAAAAATGAGAGAGTGAGAGAGAGAAGGGAAAGAGAAATGGAGATCTCCGGCCTTTAAGGAAGACAACTGCACATTCTCTACATTGGATCTCCTCAGCAAGTCAATTCCCCACCGAGTCAACTTTGGGATTGCAAAAGGCTCGACAAGATATGGCACCATCAAAGGTTGTCTTGGGTTATTGGCATCATTTCCAGCAGTGTGCATTTTTGGGTTCATGAAAAGAAGGTCCGTGATAACCAAGACCCATCCGAGAACGAGCCCATCATAAAAGGGCATGAGGTTGCACAAATAATCCCTAGCTAGTCAATTGGCTTGGGCAGCAACAACATGTGTCTCAGTTTTCAAAGCTTCTGCAAGTATGTGCTTCTAAAGTACGCCGAAAGGCTCCCGAGAAATGGAGTAGCTCTTGCCATGTCCTCTCATGTTTGTTCCCTCGCACGAGGATGAGTCATTCTTGCTTTACTCAACAAATGGTGACGCCCTAGGGGCTATGTGACTTAAGAACAATGGCTTCTCTTGCCTCATTTGACAATCAACAAGCCCTAGGGGATATGCTTGAGAAAGATGTGTGAGACTATCCGCAAAGTCTCTCAAAAGGGATATCAAAAAGCCCTCTTGTTGTGTGTGCCCGTGCTCGTTCCCCCAATCAAGGATGGACCTTTCTCGCAATCAATGATGGGACTCTAGGGGATACGGTCAAGTCTTAAAGGCTCCCTCGGCAAGAAGCAATTCACTTCAATGTCCCCAGCAACAATTGAAGCTTTATACCGGAAGGTCTCAAGGGGCTTCGCAATCTACAAATCTTTTGGGCCACGGCTTTACAGTAATTCAAGCAAAGGGCAATATTGGGGCTTCGCAATTAACAAGCTATTGGGCAGTGGTACCCGAGCAATGCAATTTGGGAGTAGTCTTATGGCTCCATGAAAGGGATCAAACTTCAATGGTCCCTCAACACTTCCAGTCAAAAGGCCTCTTGGTTTTAAATGAAGGCTCCGATGATATGAATGAATTTGATGATTCTTGTTAGAACTCACAGCGAGATTCCGAAGGAAGTCTTAGAGAAAAGGAAAAAGATTCAATATGCTAGACTCACCCGGCTGAGTTATAGCGGGCAATGCCAATATGTTAACTGTAGAGACAGAGTTACGGCCAATCCCAATGTTTCTGCAATACAGCACCCCCTTCTCCAAGATCAAAAGCACAGGCTGCATCCGAAGATCCGCCGTCGGTTCAACTAAAGAAGACTCAACCAAACATACCGTTCGAGACTTTATCACACCAACACCTTATCATCTGCAGCAACATCACCATCTCCCACGAGACATCTCCCGAAGACCATACTACATTTCCAACATGGGCCTTCCGCCATTTGGGTATCAACCACAAAAAGGGCCATCCATCTCCAAGCAAGAGAAAGAAGGAGATCACCTTCAAGAGTCCTACCCGATGTAGCGTCCGCTCTCAATATAAAGCTAAGCCGATTTGGGGCTTCACATCGAAAGGTCTTCACATCCCGCCATCTCGAAACCCACATGACATTTGGGGCTTAGAAATCTCTCAAAGCTTGGTATCAATGATCTTCTCTTGGGGCTCGCCCACGTCGACTACAAAAGACAGTTTATTTGAATGGGCTAAGAGTTGATTCATCTTGGGGCTTCATAAGCCGTTCAAAGTTCAGCATTCGAGGGGCTTTACAATCAGCAACCCCTTGGCATCTCGGCATCAATAGTCCCTTTTGGAGCCCCATAATCGACAAATCTCTTGGGGCTAGACATCAATTTCGTTGGACACCACGGCAACAATGACAAAATTCAACAAGGCAATCCGGACTTCGATCGAACATGACTTGATCTTGGGTTGGCTTTACAAACACACAATGGTTAAAATGGTTCACCCACGAACTAAAAAAAAATCTTTTTCTCACGTGTGTGCATATTCTTTCCCTTCTAATCTTAAAAAAAAAAAAAAAAAAAAAAAAAGATTTTTTCCTTTTCTTTTTCTCCTTCTATGTGCAAAAGTATGTGCTTTACTTTGCTTTGCTCCTAGCTTCTCCTCCAGCATTCTCCACCATCCTTGAACTAGGCTGGTCTGATTCCTTCCAAGGGATACGTAGGCAGCCTTTTGGCACGACCAACCCATCATCCGGAATACTGTCCCACCGACACTCCATCAAAAGCGAATTCATCATCAAAGGCAACGACACTCTCCGCCAAAGCATCTACCACAACATCACGAATCCATCCAACGATAATGGTAAGTGAAGGTATGAATATCATTCATCTCAAGCAATCTCTGTTTTCAAAAATCACTTCACACACAGAATCACTTTACTTCTCTCTCATATAAAGTGCTTTCAAAATCACATTGCACCACGAGCACAATTTCTCTCTTCATTTCACACTTCATGCATCTTCTTGCACAAACACATATACCTGCCAAGCACACACATAGCAGGTACCACCACGAAGTCAACAGCATCCGCTACTCGAGGCACTTCATCCCCAGCAGAAAATGGTCCACGGTCAACCATGCTCGCATCCCCACGATAAAGTCAACAGCAACTGCAGCTCTAGCAGCAATTTGGTCCACGGTGATCCCGCAATTAGCAAACGGATCCCGCCTTCAGCAAACGGATCCCGCTTCAGCAAACGGATCCCGCACCAGCAAACGGATCCCGCACCAGTAAACGGATCCCGCTTTCAGCAAACGGATCCCGCTTTCAGCAAACGGATCCCGCTTCAGCAAACGGATCCCGCTTCAGCAAACGGATCCCCCAATCAGCAAACGGATCCCGCACCAGCAAACGGATCCCGCAATAGCAAACAGATCCCGCACCAGCAAACGGATCCCGCACCAGCAAACGGATCCCGCCCCAGCAAACGGATCCCGCCTCAGCAAACGGATCCCGCATTCAGCAAACGGATCCCGCATCAGCAAACGGATCCCGCTCCAGCAAACGGATCCCGCATCAGCAAACGGATCCCGCTCCAGCAAACGGATCCCGCATCACCAAACGGATCCCGCATCAGCAAACGGATCCCGCATTCAGCAAAAGGATCCCGCCTCAGCAAACGGATCCCGCATTCAGCAAACGGATCCCGCATTCAGCAAACGGATCCCGCTTCAGCAAACGGATCCCGCTTCAGCAAACGGATCCCGCTTCACCAAATGGATCCCGCTATATCCTTTCTATATCAATTAAGCCTCTCACACAGGGAGCGCACTCCTATCCTTTGTAATTTCAAATTCCTGCTTTATCGAGTCTTTGTTTTCTCTTGTCGATGTCCTCGGCGGTTGTCTTTCTTTCGTCGACGCGTTTTGCTTCGCAATCCACGTCGCCGAGGGGCTCTGTAGACACCCCGCCTTGGACCTCTCACCCCGATTGCATACATAGTATTTTTACTTTACTTGTTTTTGTTAATTTCTGTTACTTCCGTTAAGTTCCTAACTGTTTCCGTTAGTTTTGGACTAAACTGCGTAACAGAATTAACTTTTGAGTCTTTTCTGTCGTTCTATCATTTTTAGACTCGCGCGCCTCCGTCACTTCTTGTGGGCTGCGCGCGCGTCTCGCCCTAAAAGCGGGACTCGCGCGCTTCCCATTTTGGCAGTTACGGATTGCAGTATTTTTTCCCTCCTTTTTTTGATCACAAACACTCCTTTTTACATCCACATTCATCCTCCTTAGTTTTGTAACCTCCAATCCCAATATTCTAGCCATGTCTTTAAAACTAAATATTTCTTTTTATTATTATTTGATTTTATCTTTATTATTTAATTTCCTTTATTTTCTTATTGGTTGAAAGACCATCTTTTCCTCTCTTTTCTACCTATTTAAACCACCTTCTTCTACCTTAGAAAATGACCTCATTTTTAGACTTGAATTTTCTCTATACACACACTATACACAATTCTCTACACAAATTCTCCCAACAAGAGTTTTTCGTAACAAGACTCTACATAAAATTGTTCTGCAACAATTTCTCCACAACAAAACACCATTTTCAAGTCCACGTTTGAAGTCCTCTTCTTAAGGTACAACTTCATTTTTTCTTCTATTTTCTTCTTCTTAAATGTATGCAATCTCCATAAAAAGGGATACAACCAAAAGGCCACTTCACTATTGAAGTTTGGTCAAGGTTACATCCCAACATTTTAATTCCACTTTAATTTACATTCTCATTTCTTAATGTAATTGCCTAGCGATAATTCGACATGTAATCTTTAGCATAAATCAATAAATAAACAATTCTCCTTTATTTTTCCTCTATAAATTTCCCCTTTCTTTTCATTATAATTGTTAGCACATTTCTCTTACTATTAAATTGAAGGACATTTAACATTAGAACACCAAAAGTAGCAAGACCCGCGTAAGCGGGGCGGAGTGGGTGTTTAAGTACTTCCCACTCCGTCACCTAACCCCCGAACCCTTCTCTTCCCGAATCTCTGGTTTTCGTACAAAAAAGGCTATCTTTCTTAGGTTTTCTCGCGTTCCTCTAAAACGTGGGTGGCGACTCTTAAAATCAATTAGACATCCTAGGTAATTCACGAGCTCTAGCCAAGCCGTGGTCCCCCGGGGTATCTACAGGTACACAGTGGTACACCAAAAGTGGTACAGGGGATTTCCTCCCGCATTTCTTACTCATTTCTTACTCTACTTATGGAACTACAACGAGTGTTTTGGTTGTTGGCGTAGTAGACGGGAATCAGGGAGGTAAAATGGGTGTTAGAAAATTTGGGGTTAGGGTAATTGATAATCCTGGATTTTTGATCGAATCGCGTATAAATCGCTCTCCGAATAAAGTATTTCGACCCTTATTGCCTGGGTATCACGAAATCCTTATTCGGATAAGACAATCAAACAAACAATCTGTATCTAGGTAAAGAAAACAGATCAAAATCAGAGAATTGTTAGGGTTTTTCGTAAATGTAATCTGAAACCAAAGTCTGTATTTATACAGATGGTAGGAAGGAGCAGGATTGACTGGAAAGTCACAATTGTTAGCAACAGTCATACAAGGGGCGCTGCCCCTTGACCCCGCAAGGGGACGCAGCCCCCTTGACCCCTGCTTCTTTATCGTGGTCGAAAACATATTAACTCAAATGAGTGTGTACTCCACACTTTCCCTTACTCGTATCCGAGCCTAATATGAAATCGCATTGGTCTCTAGTAAATCACAATTACATAAAATCGTTGATGACACTAAAATCACCAACAGGGGTCATTCTAGTGAATAGCCCGTCGAAATTCGACGGGAATAATAAAGCTAACTAATTAAAAAAAACTGTTGCAAAAAATTTTCATACCTAAAGAGAAAGAGAAAGTTAGTGTTAAAACTATATGAATATTTACATAAAGTAGCAAACTAAAACAACATCATCCTCTTCATTCCATCTTCCGTCCTGAAGAACCCAAAACAACATTTAAAATAAGATCAACATTACTCTACCCATGAATTTCCTTTTTTTGGAAATAGACATGGACATATCAATTCAACCAATGTATAACTTATATAACTATAAATTGTATTCAAAGGGAAATCATAGAAATACATTTACATAAATTTAACACCTTAGCCTTTGGAGCAATACGGGCCAGCCGCAGCATTACCCACATTGTTCTATTCAATAAAACTGATTATTGAGTTATTATTTTTTAAGAAACCAGAGCGGCACATGGGAGGATTTTATTACTTAAAAATAAAATTACAAGAGGGGGACAACCACCCGACTTATTGCCGGATATGGAGCCGGACCTTGAAATCCAAAATATTAAGCAAGTCCTCAAAAGGTAAAACCATCTAAAAAATAAAATCCTAAAAAAATTAAACCAAAGAATAATCCTATTAAAACTTTTTGTAGCCCAGTTTGAAGTCCTCATTAACCATGAATAATCCAACCCATCCTCCCTATCCTCAGTCCAAGAACCCGCAAATGAAGCCCAAAAATAAGTCCAAAGTGTACCCTTTAAGGCCAAACCGAGCCCAATAAAAAAAGACAGCACCCGACCGGGCTCAGGAGCAAACCGACCGCACCTAAAAAATGTCCGACCGGACCATGCCAGTCTGCTCGACCGAGCAAATCTAGTGACTCGGCCGTGCACTTGCTGCTTGAAAATCCCTCTTTCGACATTAATAGCACGACCGTTCCTAAAATAAAGCACGACCGTGCTGATCGGCCGAGCAGCTAAAGAAGAGCGGTCGTGCATAAGCTGCTTCAATGACCAAACTCTCTGTCGTTCCCCCTCGGCCGCGTCAAGAAATCTACTCACCCGAGCAAAATAGCCCCACTCGGCCGAGCATGGCAAAGAGATCGGCTGAGCACCCCCTGTTCTTAACATTTCGCAGCAAAAAACAACAAAACCAGAATTCAACCGAAAATCCCATAACATCTCCATCAAGGGCATTTCAAAATCCAACAAAACCATAACCTTACCGTCTTTCAACATAGCAACCACTTTCATCAAACCTTATAGCACCCAATACACTCCGAGAAAGCTCTCTAGATGAATTATAAAACAACATTAACTTATGAACATGAGCCTCTAAATATTCACCAGCAAAGTAATGATACCAACAAATTTTGCCAGGAGGCTTTCCCTGTAAAAAGTTAATGATATATGTATAAATTTCAATGAGAAGTATCGTTATGAAAAGTTAAATTAAAAAAATACTTCCCCTTAAATGAATGTCCGAAAAACTTTCAAAATTACTCTTGGCCAAGAGCAAATTTGAAAGTTTTTCGGACATTAATTTAAGGACATGTAGTAATCAATATGAAAAAGTATGTTAATCAGTGATCACTATTTCACAAACAATAAGCTGATCGTTGATCACTATTTCACAAATAATTTTCGTAGGAGAAACCAAATTTATATAATGCTCTTTTAATATTGCTCTCACTTTCAATTTTGACCATGTCCCTGGTGTTGGTATATCAACAATATGAAAAAAAATATATAAGCAAAAAGAATGTGTGTATATATATATATATATATATTTCGTAGGAGAAACCAAATTTATATAATGCTCTTTTAATATTGCTCTCACTTGCAATTTTGACCATGTCCCTGGTGTTGGTATATCAACAATATGAAAAAAATATATAAGCAAAAAGAATGTGTATATATATATATATATATATATATATATATATATATATATATATATATATATATATATATATATATATAACAACTACCGTTGAAATCCCAGTCTTCAATTAAATTTAATAGCTAGTCGAAGAGATTTAAACTTACAGAAATGCAAGTGAGAGATGATTTACACCTTTTATGACTCCAAACATGATTTTTGTCTTACTGGTAAGACCATCTTTGCTACATCTCAGTTTCTCGAACACTTCCTCAACTGGTATGCTTTCCTGAAAAAAAAAAAAAAAAAAAAAAAAAAAAAACCAACTTTAGTAGTATAACTACATAAAAGTTGTATATCAGATCATATAGCATAACTCATAAGCCTCTCAAGTCTAATTAAATAAAAATATAACTGAAAATGGCATAGAGATATGTCTAAAATTTAGCTTATTAGTGTACAAAAAATTGACTAATAAAGTGAGTGTTCATTTAGTTAAAAATTATAGATAGTCAATTAACAATGAAAAAATTATTTTGGAATGTAGGGATTATATGTCAACACATTGCAAAAGAATTAATAACAAATATACTCAAGGACAGAAGGAGTAATGACAATTATACTCAAGGACTACAATATCACAAACCATTTGCTGCAAGATGCTTCGACACTTTATAACTACAGCTTCTGCTTCCTATTGCACCCGAAATACGATAACATCACTCTTAACAAAAGCCTCTAAAATGATTAGATCATTGCATTAAAGATGAATGTTTATAAATTTGGGATTACCTTATAATTTGTGAAAAACTTCTTTATAGACCACATTAGTGGTCATATCGCTCGTTTCACCATCTTTTTCACATATCAAAACTTTCAGCCCCTTTTTGCTTGTAACTCTTGAGATTGCCACATACAACTACCCGTGACTGAATACATGTCGAGGAAGGTAAATCCCAACATGAGAAAGCGACTGTCCCTGACTCTTATTTATAGTCATAGCGAAGCAAACATTTAATGGGAACTGTCTACGTTGGAATTTAACAGGGAATTTTGTCATATCTGACGGGCTCAACATCATTCTGGGCACAAACACGTTCATTCCTTCATTCTTTCCTGAAAGCATTCTTGCTTCAACTATATGTTTTCCTAGATTTGTAACGATCATTCTCGTTCCGTTGCATAACATTATTCCTAACGGTTTAAAATAAAAAAACAAATAATAGACAAAGACAAACTGGAAACAAATTTGGCTAACGTTTATTATAGCCTAACGGTTTCCTTCTGTGTTGGCGACATGGGTAATGCGGGATTGATCTTGAATGTTGATAAAAAGAAGAATATGAGCATGGGGAAGACCTCGCTTCTCAAACAACTTACACATCAAACTTATATTCATATGAGTGTATCAGTAACAAAAATATTTATATATATAAAATAAATTCATAGGCAATGATAGTAAAAATAAACCCTAAAGCTTATCTATATAAACAATAACTTACGTGTACTGAAATAAGGAAATAGTTTTTCTTCTTTCAATCTATTGACCAGTTCGTTCAATTTGATTGTAAAAACTTGAAGCAAAATATGAGGATTATCTTGTGGTTTCAAGCCCATCTTCAAAAAAAAAAATCTATGAATTCTGGCCAAGTTAGACTGGTAGCAAACGTGAAAAAAAAACGAAAGGATCACCCCGACCGTTTACCGTCATTTTCTATAATCCATACATAAAGTTAAATTTGGATAAAAAAATAGGGATAAAAAATGTATGTTACGCCCTCTGTCCCTAAATGAGTGTATATAAAAAAAAATCTCTTCATCAAGAGCAATTTTGAAAATTTTGGGACAATATTTAGAGACAGAGGTAGTAGTATTTACTTTTGATCAAATGCAAAAATAGATATTTAAAAATGCCTTGTCCTGGTTACCTTATTATTAGGTAGAGCATATAATGGCTCTGGTTTACTGGCTTTGGTGAAGGCCCTGTCGAGTGTGTGAAGAACAAACCGGCGATGGAGATATTTAAGTGCGAGAATTGAAGCTTCCATGGCGAGTTGGAAAGAAAAGAAAGAACCTGCGGAATTCACATAATTTGAAACGGAAAGGCAGGTATGGTTTTGGGGATACTTTTTTTTTTTTTTTTTTCTGAATGTTGTTGATTTTTGGTTTTGGAGATTGGCAAGGATTTCAAGAGGATATATTTCAAAGAGGGCTTTGTAGAAAGAAAGCTAAATAAGGAGAAAATTTCAAACAGAAAGGCAGGTATGGTTTTTTTTAAACGAAAATTTCCCCAAATATATTGTTCTGCGTTTTTTTTTTTGGAATGTTTAGATTTGAAATTCGAATTCAATATCCCGTGTTCAATCCATCGCAAATCAATCCCCACGTAATTGTAAACTGCTCAAATTTTAAACGTCTATTAATAAGGTATGTTTTTTTTAAAATATATATATATATATATATATATATATATATATATATATACTCCCTCCGTCCCATCCGAAATAGGGTTCTTGGTCCCGACACGGGGTTAAGGAATAATAATCTTTTATTATAAAAAAGTTGTTTGAAAAGTAGGTGTTGTGAGTATAAGGAGAGAGAAAGTGGGTGGGGAATAATAAATGAAAAGTTGTTGTGAGTATGACAAGTGGGTCCTACTAATAAAAAAGTAATAAAAACTTTCCATTTTGGGATGTCCTATTTCGAGTGGGACACCCAAAATGGCAAAACGTCCTATTTCGAGTGGGACGGAGGGAGTATATATATATATATATTGTTTTTTTTATAAACTGAAATAATGGATGAATGGTTAATATTATCACCAATTACCATATCCATTTTTTTGCAATGATCAAGGTAATTAATTTGTGCTATAATTAGGGGATTTTGACTTGCAAAAGTTGAAGAACTTATAATGATGCTTGTATTATATTATGTAATCCAACCTCAGAAGTGTTCCTCTTTAACACATGGATGTAAAGATTTTCAGTATGAATGGAAATTAAATATTTCTGGATTCCATGTAACAAAAAACAAAATATCTTAACATCATTAAGGCTAATCATTCTACTAAAATTGCTTACAAACTTTTTTCAAAAGTCCTCTGAGCTATAATGGACATCCAATTAGGGAAAAATCAAAAAAGAATGTATAGAAAAAAATGTATGAAAAAGAACAATATCACAATTTATTTTGGGGGTAAATTTAGATAAACATCTAAATCTGTTAGGCCCAATTGGTAGGAAAATAGGCTAGAGGGGGGGGGGGGGTGAATAGCCTAATTAAAACTTTTTCAAAGAAACACTTTTATAAATGCAAAGTCACTTATCAGATTGCAAACTATTATCAGTAAGCGCAGCGGAGAAGATATGACTTGTTTTAACTCACACAAAATCAGTTTATAAAAAGGTTTTGAGAGCTTGGTTTAAACACAAAGTAGTTTCTAAAAGTTCAATGCAGTTTCAAGAGATTGGTCAATGGAAATGATGTTGAGTCAGCAAGAACAGTAATGATTTTCCGGTGATAGAGTTCCAACCGGCAAGGACAGTAAGTAACAGAGGACACAGAGATTTGGAGAGGTTCACAGTGTAAATACTGCTACGTCCTCTACCAAGTTTGGTCAGAACTTGGATTTGGGTTAAGAGCACTATTAAATATCCCTAGTCTATTACAAGAGTGGCTTTGCCGGATACAAAGACTAAATTCTAGAGATAGTTTAATGAATCGTAAAGCAAATATCTGACCAAGTGTATTTGAGCGGCAAGTTCAAAAGAACTTATCTCACTCAGGTGGGTGTGTGAAAACTCAGACAACGTATTCCTTAAAATAATCTAGTTCGGGAATACTAACAGTGTTGTAGAGTTTGTGCACAAGTGTATGTCCTATTAAATGATCTAATGATTATCTGGACAAGGAATGTTTGAGCTTCAATGAATGCTGCAAACAACCAACTCTCTTCAATGCACTAAAATCACCACCCTTCTTCAATGCACTGAGTCCTCTATAAATAGGAGGAGTTAAAGTCTTAGCTTGTTGAAGAAGGATAACATTTGAATTTCCAGCTGGGTAGGTGAGGAGCATTTAATGCAGTATCCTTGGCATTAATGGCGGAGATACGTGTGCCTTAAAAGTCTGATGGGTAAAGACCCCTTTGTCTCAACCGGTTACCTGCAAAAGCAAGTAGAGACAGAGTATAGCTAAAAGTAGCTATGTGTCAGACGGCGTAGAAATCATTACAGAGCAGGTAAACTACTTTATAATAAAACAGTATAGAGACAATCAGCAAGGTTGACTTTAATGAAATGATGTCACCTGACTGACAGTGTAGACTGTCTATTATATCGGCATGTTGTGAATGGAGTTGATCGGCAACTTCTTTAATAAGTTGATCGGCAACTTCTGTAGCAAGTTGATCGGCAACTTGTTTACTGGTCTGCTGATTTGCTTCCTCTTGCTGGTTTGTCTTGAATGAAGAGTTGAAATACACCTGTGCTGGTCACAAAGGATCCTAAGGGCACCTTAAAAAGGTTCTAATAAAATTGGGGGACCCTAAGTGTAGACATGATTGGGATTAAGTAATTCTAGGACCTAGGTATCTATTTGAACAACAAAATCCCTTACATACTTAGGGATTTAGATTTGAGATTGAGAGTAGAGACAATTGAAAGGAATTGAGAAAGGAGGTACCTGTTAGAAGCGGAGAAGATGGCTGCTCATTGGTTTGACACTTCCGTCTCATACCATTTAGGCCCTTAAAAAAAAATTCAAATTATAGCTTTAACCCCATTTAAAAACATTCAGTTGACCCCCTCAAACCCCTACATATAACACCGTTAATTTCACAAAACCTACCTAAACGTAATTCTTATTTCGCCTTAATTTGTTCTGAGTTTGAGGAACGAATTGCCAAAGAGAAACGCGAGACGATGGTACCTGTTCGAAATTAGAAAGACAGCCGGAGCAATTTCCGATTCCGATTCTCAATAGGTAATCGTTTGTCGCTCTTTTCACAACTACGTTTCTAATCTCAAATTCCTAAATTTCACCATAAATATATTGGTTTGTCTCATTGTCTGCATGCTTTAATAGAAGAAATTGGTAGATCATTAATTCTCAAATGTATGGCACTATGAGTTGTTTGTATTGCAATTTCTAATTAATACTCTATTTCTTAATAGGGAGTCTCTATTTCTCAATAGGGAGTCTGCTCACAGATTTAGATTGCACAAGAAGGTTAGGATCTCACCCTTTAAATCACTGTTCTAAAAATCCTTCGCCTAGACCGCCTAGGCCCCGCCTAGGCGCTAGGCGGTCATAGAAGGTCGCGCCTAATTCAAATCCGCCTAGACAAGATATTAAAAGAAATATTGCATTAAATTTCCATTAAAATGCGGCGATTAACTTCAAATTTATCTAAAGCCCCACCTGTAATTTTTAATATTAGTATTTTCAATGGAAAATTATAGTAACTTTATTATTATATACATTTAAATTAATTGTTTGCATATTCCGGTGACATTTTCAACACTATTTCATTGAAATATTATAAATTGTGTCCTATTCACGGCTCCGCCTAGGCCCCGACTAGGGCCTCGCCTAGGCCTCTAGGCGCTAGGCCCAGCTCTGGCGCCTAGCGGCCGCCTAGCGATTTTTAGAACATTGCTTTAAATATCTTACTCTCTCCGTCCCGAAATGATCTTCACATTTTTTGTTGTCAATACGAAGGTACTTTGAGCAAGAAATGTAGGTTAATTTAATTTTCCTTATGAAAATTTAAAATACACCAAATATTTTATTAGGATCATTAACCTAAACTTAATTATACGGCAATTGATACTTTTTTTTTTGATTAAGGCACTCCAGGTGTTTGTATATTTGCCTAACTCAAAGGAAGTTGTATTTACTCCACCTATATGTATTTACTCCACCTATATAATAGGCGTAAAATTTTGACAATACTAAAAGATAACAAAATACCAAATGAAATACCGTAGTACCAAATAAAACCAATACCAAACTATAAATCAAATAACTATCCATGACTGATGTATAACTTTAGTTCAAAATTAAAAAAGCAAAAAGTACCAAAAGAAATATTGTTCATTTTTCACTCCTACCAAAATAAATCATAAACCCCTCATGATTCAACTCCATAATCTATTTCTCCTCCTTAATTTGAAACGTCGTTCAACATACGCTTCCTTGGAGTTATGCCTTCGAGCGTGGATGTAGAAGAACTATCCCCCACAACTTCTACTGTATGATTCTACATAAAAATGGAGATTGAATCATTGAACTAATAGAGAGACTTAGATCACAATAATTTTTAAACGCCCAAGTGCATATCACTTCCATATCTTGTACACTACAAATCATAAAGATTACATACAATACGTTTGTAGAATAACTTGATGCAGATATGTCAAAAGGGCTTTGATTAATATATTGTGCCCATATTTCTTTTTGGCTTTACATTAAATTAAGGGTGTCAAATTCGTTCTAAATATATCATTTTGAATATTTTAGTGAAAAAGATGATTTGAACTCTAAAGAGATAATAATGGACGAAAGAGATTAAGTTAGATAAATAATTTCGAATTTTAAAAAATATGATGGAATGGTTTGTTAATCTGATTGAAATAAATAATATCTCTGTCTCACTCAAAATAAGATTCTTAATCAACTTAATTATACAGTAGAAACTCTTTAAAATAATACTCGATGAATTAATAAACTCTCTAAAATAATAAATTTATTGGTTCCCGACTTGGGATAATTGAAAAAATTACAAAAATCGATAAAATAATAAGATACTCCCTCCGTCCCAGTTTATTGTTCTTAGTTTGACAATGCACGCTTATTAAGAAACCAAAGTAAAAACAAATGAAATGACATAGCGGAAGATGGGATAGAGATTAACTACTGTATTTCGCTCGAGAAATTCAGCAATCAATCGACAATTTTCGCTCGAGAAAATTGAAGAAATAAACTCTCAAGTTTATTCAATAAAAATTTCAATAAAATCAACTAATTTTCGGAATTAAACATACCCCTAATTATATAGGGTTCCTAGGACTTGGAAAACAAGTCAAAACATTCTAAAAATACTCCTAATCAATATGGTAACCTAATAGACTCCTAAAATATCAAAATAAAGCCTAAATCTACTTTAAAACATAAAATTATGGAGGCAGTCTCCTGTACATCCGTTGTACGGTCTCCTGTACATCCGTTGTACGGCGTACAACGGAGCCGAGCCGAGCCGCCATTTTTTTTTTTTTGTCTCTAACTTTTTTTCCTCCCAACAAAAGTAACACTTCTTATAATGAAATGTAACACTTTTTTTCTTCAATTATAACACTTTTTTTCTTTTCAAAAAAGTACCACAATTTTGCTGCAATAAATTAAAAATAACATAAAGATTGACAACTAAATTAGTGTAACATTTTTTATAAAGGAATGTAACACTTTGTTTTTTAAATGTAACACTTTTTTTCTCCTCAAAATTAATATATGATTGACAACTAAACTAATGTTACATTTTATAAAGATTGAATGTAATATTTTTTTTCCAATTGTAACAGTTTATATTCTTAAATGTAACATTATATATGAAATGTAACAATTTTTTATTGAGAAAGTAACAATTGGAATGCAAACCCATTTTTTTTGTTGTAAAAAACTGCTGTTACATTTAACAGTTTTCGTGTTACTTTTTGAAGATGAAAGTGTTACTTTTATCAGAACAGAGTGTTACATTTCAGCTGACAAGCACATCAATTTTTTTGTGTCTTAAAAAGTATGTTTTTTTTAAAAAAAAAAATCAAACCATATCATGGCCTATGTAGTTTTCTTCGTCTCGTCGAGACGAACACAACGGTATTTTTTTTTATTTTTCTGAGTTATAAATCTCAAGATATAGCATTTTAAAGTTTTTGGGTTTTTAAAGGTGGGACACATGTCAAAATCTAGGAGAAGGAGACTTTAATCTGGATAGTCGGATGTAGCGTACCAGCCAGCCACGCGTAGCAGCGGAACAAATCAAGGTTGCCGCACATGGTGCGGCGGATGTACCTAAGAATTTGTCAAAATTATTACCTATCTAAATAAAAATCCGAAAATTACAAGTAGATAGCAAATAATTAAAATAAAAACCTAAATCTATCCCTATTATGTTGATCTCCATCATTCTTCCCCGCTTGAAGAAAATTCATCCTCGAATTTTAAGTTGTGCTTTGAAGAACACCTCTTGAATTTCTTTGTCATACCTCCGACGAACTTTAAAGTTAGCGGCCTTCGTAATAATATCCATCCAATCTCCCCATTGAGTTGATACAAAGTAATTTATAATTAACTTTTGTATCATCCGTAAACATGAAAAATTGAAAGTAGTGACAATAAATGGATCTTCGTAAGGATGATTAAAATTTATATCTTCACACACCCACAGTAATTGATTTTGTAGAAAATCATGGTCACCCATTATCATACCAACATGATGTGATGTCAACTCTTCACAAAATTCACAATTACACTCATCAAAAATAGGGGGTTTTGACCAATCGATGAAAAGGTCGGTAGGTTTTGACTCACCACAGGAAAATATTGTTGAAGAACGTGAATCAAACTTTTAGGGATTAGATGTACGTTGATCTACGACTTGTGCGATTCGCTGTTCAAGCGTATCCTCCTCACAGCCATAGACCTCTTCTATAGCGGCCTTCTTTCCTCCTCGTGCCATTCAACCTAGAACGAACCGGAGTCTAATACCAACTGCCGTTTTATGATATTGATCATTTTTCTTTCAATTTTCTCGAGCGAAAATTGTCGATTGATTGCTGAATTTCTCGAGCGAAATTCTGTAATTAATCTCTATCAAGTCTTCCGCTACGTCAGGAAATGAGTCAACCAAAAGTAGAGAGTGAAGGATATAAATGTCCAAAAACACTATTCATGAAGCAAGTGGGTGAAAGTAAGTTAGGTAAGTAATGGTTTTTTTTGTACTTAAATGAACTTTTTGAGGGCAAGCTCCTCCAAAGCACTATTCATTCTTTTCCATTTATGGAATAAAGCAACTAAGAACAATAATCTGGGACAGACCAAAAGGGAAAGTAAGAACAATAAACTGGGTCGGAGGGAGTAATACTTTTCTGGGAGACCCCTATATAATTTTAGGTCTCATGAAAATTATAAATTAATAATTCTTAAAATTGAAAAAGTAATTAATAAAGTTTAGTGAAAATATGACTCTATAATTGTTTGTTTTCTTTTAAAGTTCAAATCTAGTTGAAGTTCATCATTAATTTTTGTTATTGCATCCAGTAGTTCTGGTGTTGTATATTAATTGCATCATAAAGTTATTGCATCTCTTATTTATAAAGTCTTCATGCCGTTATATATTAATTTTGATTTAAGAATACATTGTAGATATTCTTCTTGTGTACAATGAATTCAAAGAAATCTTCAACTTTCAATCCCTTTCAACTTTATTAATTACATATACAATTAACTCAGTGTATACAAAAATCTGAAATTCGTCAAATCGTTAAAACTCTTTAAATTAATAATTATTAATTTATAAATAAATTAATAACTCTACAAATTAATAAATTTTACCGGTCCCAATATTATTAATTTATAGAGTTTTTACTGTACTTGTAAGTACCCCAATCTGAAACTGACCTATCTTAGAGGTAGCCTTAGCACCGTTTCAGGGATAAGCTAATAGGCCAGGACCTCCCTAGGATAAGCTATAAATTCCAGGACTACTCTGGTATAAAATTGGAAAAATCCAGAAGCTCGCCAGGCTGAGCCGTACGGATGCTTTGGGTACTAGAGGGGCCTAGCCGTACGGCTGGTTTGGGCACCCTCAGTCCCTATAAATAGAACCCCTTGGTGATCATTTCAGGGGGGGGGGGGAGAAATACACATTAGGGAGGCCACTCTGCTGGAATTACCACAGAGTAAGAGTGAGAGTGATCACAAACCAAAAAAAGGAGAGAAGAAAGGAAGATTGGCCATAACCATCATATGTCAAGCCACCTCCCCCCTCCCTTCTCTTCATCTTACTCCTATTTTCTTTCTTATATCTTGGTTATACATGTATTTACTCTTCATTCATGCAAAGACTTGTCCATTTCAAGCACCTTTTATTTCTTGCAAGACTTGTCCATTATCAAGCACCATATACCTATATATTATTACTATCTTGTCTAAGCTATGAGAAGTTCAAAGGTGCCCTCCATACCTTGTATGGAAGAGGTTCTAAACCTAGACACTCATAGACTTGTTGATTGTCATTTACATTCCTTATTCATTTAAATGTTATGCTTGTTTGGCCATGATAATCATGAGGGTGATGAAACTTTAGTGTTCATCATTTTCCTCTTTGGTTTAGCCTCAAAATCCCACTTTTGGGTCATAAAGATTCAATCTCTATGTGTTATTTTGACTCTTGGAAGGATTTTAAGTCATAAAATGTCATCTTGGTGATAAAGTTCCAATCTTTATTCACCAAATGACCAACTTTGGTCCAAAGGGGACATTCATCAACTTTCTTGATTTTCTCCTATGATTGCTCGTGATCACACCCAAATACTTGTTTTGGGGGACCAAGTGATGATCATTTAGCATAGGAATGATGTTATAAAACTTGTAAAATGAATTCTTGCAAACTGGGATCAAAACAGTTTGTCCAGCTTCAGACAGAATGCCCTGTTTCTGTTCTGAACTGGACTGTTCTTGAGCAAACTGTAAAAACCCCAGAATTACCTCCTTTAGCCGTACGGCTACTTTAGGTAGGAGGGCAAAATTTCCTGTTTTACCCTCTGACCTTTATCTTATCACTCAAGGACCCTTTTTGAGTCGAGTTTCTCAAATAAAATCAACAACAAAACTTTTTCCGTTAAAGACACACACACACATACGCACATTCTAACTAACTTAGGGAGACTCGGCTTTGTCCGAGGCAACTTGAGAGGACGTAAGAACTCCTCCCAAGTTGTAACCTGACCTCCGAACCTTTGAACTCAAACCTTTGTCATTTTGTTGGGTTTAAAATTAACAAAATGTGGCGACTCCGTTAAATTTGGTCCGGTTCCCGTGTTTGGCGTTTCGCCCCTATTGTAGACACCCCGCCTTGGACCACTCACCCCGATTGCACATTTGATTTTGTGTTTCTCCCCTTTCTAAGTGTTTCTCGTTAGTTTCTGTCACTTCCATTAAGTTCCTGACTGACTTCGTTAAGTCCAGGGACTAAACTGAATGACAGGGCTAACTTTCTAGTCCATTATGTCAAAATCGCCTTCTCTGAGTCGCGCGCCTCCGACACTAACAGCCAGGCGCGCGCGCCTCCCGCCCCCAAAGCAGGAAGCGCGCGCCTCTGGGCGTCAGTTGCAGATTTCTGGCCAGGATTCCCTCCCTTGCTCAATTTACAGGATTTTGCCCGGGAAGGATTTCTTGGTGACTGAGTTTTGGCACCAAAAACATCCCTCTTTCACCTATAAAAACCTCTCTTTACCTCCATTTTCAAGGACCGAAAATTGAACTTACAAAAACTATACCAAAATCACTTTCTAAAGGTTCTCCAAGGATTTCATCAAGCAATACTTGAAGGTCTTCAAATTGTAGGTAAAAGTCCATCTTTTCCCTTCTTTTCTACTCCATCTCCTCTCTCTCTTTTACTTTAATCAAATGTGCAATCACCCAAATCATTTTGGGACATGACTCTAATGATCACCTCATCTCATTGAGGTTGGTTAAGGAGTTATCTCCTACATTCCAAATCCTATCTTAAATCCCCCCTTTTCATGACTTAAAGAAGAAGAAGAAGAACATTTCCATTCATGTAGATTTTGATCAAGCAAGACCAACTTTAGTTGGGCGAGATGGGTGTTTCGGTACTTCCCATCTCGTAATCTAACCCCCGAACCTCAAAACAAAGAATCTCTGTTTTCGTAATCAAACTTAGGCTACAATCAATAGCTTTTTCTTATGTTCCTTAAAACATAGGTGGCGACTCTAAAAACAAGTTAGACATCCTAGGATACAAACCAACGCGCGCTCGAGCCTAAGGCCGTGGTTTCCCCCGGGGTATCTACAGTGGCGACTCCGCTGGGGACTTAATTGAGGGTTAAACTTGCATTCTGATCAAAATCTACATCTTTTCTGGGCATTCTGTTTCCTGATGGGGGAGGCGCGCGCGTCTGGCATTTTAAGCCTACGGCGCGCGCATCCCGCATCAAGAACCAGAATCGCCCACTTCTTCATATTCTTCATCTTCTTCTTCTGTTATTCTGCACTAATCACTTCTGCAGGGGTTACAATATGAACATGGGACCAGGGCAATCCCCTGAGTCCAAAGTCTGACATTCTGACAGGTGTGACCCAGAAGCGCGCGCCTCCCATACGCATTGCGCCATGCGCGCGCGTCCCACATCAGAACTCAGAGGCGCACGCTTCTGGGTTGGTTTCCAGAACAGAAACAGGTTTCAGTGACTGAGCAGAACAGTGGGGTGTGGGCACAGTTGCCTGCATCAGAACAGAATTGAACCCTCGGACTGTTTTAATTTTATGTTTTATTTACCGGTCACACGGGTGATTCGGGAGTTGTAATTTTATGTGCTTATGTGTTTTGTGTGTTTTTCTTTCTTTTCAAAAAAAAAAAAAAAAAAAAAAAGAAAAAAAAAAAGAAAATTTTTGTCACTTGTTAGACCTCACACTACATGCACATATTCCTATGAACTGCTCACTATCGAGTCGCACAAGTCCAACCCCAAACCCGTCGAGGCCCGTCCTAGAAAGTTTCAAGCTCCACCAGACCTTGGCTCTTTCGAAGCGGTAAACCTCAGCCCGTGGCGTAGTTCAAGACTACATGCCGGGGGTGACCTTTGAGCCTCATATTCAAGCCGAGCACAAACCACACAAATTCTAGTTAGGGTCTAACACTCCGTGACTCAAGTCGGTTTCCATGTACCGAGATTTCCCTAAACTAATGTCTTCAAATCATACATGCCAACTTGTTGAAATGGACGCAATAAAAATCCGTCCCCAAAAGTGGTTATCTTGGACGAAAATAAAAATCCGTCCCCGCATGTATGCTTTACTACATTAATTTAGTTTAATCCCGATACATGTAGGATTCACAAGCGTGATGGAATCCGATGAGTATATGGGACCGCGAGATGGTCTATATACTAGTATGACGATTCCATTATTTTCTTAGAAACCCCAAAAGGGATTCATTCCCTCCGACTTATAAAAAAAAAAAAAAAAAAAAAAAAGGAGTCTTTTCTTATGTGGTTCGAGTCGTGTGCCCAACTGTGTGTTCTAAGCCTCTTCATGGACCGCAAGTGTTACTCAAGACTGACAAGGGTCTCTTCTGCAATATAGGTTCAATTGGTACTTACAAAGTCTACCGGGATTCAGCAAATCGGTTAGTCCGTGAAGAGATCACTCCAACAGCTCCGACATCAACCATGACCGGCAGCAGCAACACCATGTCTCTCGAACAGCTCTCAACTATGGTCCAACTCCTCCAAGAGCAAGTCTCCACCCTTAACAAGGAGGCACAAAGCAAAGACGACATTTGGCAATCCCACCTCGACAGCCAAAGGGAGGCCCACGAGGCCGAAATGGAGCTAATGAAAGAAAAGCTCACTAACCTTGCCAAGGGAAAGAACAAGAACAATGATGATGAATCCGAATGGACCGAGGGTTTGTTCAAGAGTCCTTATGTCAACACCCGCACCAAGAAAATGGGGGACCCAAGTTCCTAGAACAACGAGCCCAAAATGGTGGATTCTATCATGGCCTACATCGACCAAAAATTCAATGGGCTCAACATGGGGAAAGGCTCCGACACAAGCCTTTATCAATCATCCATCCTCATGAGTACTATGGCCGCTCTTCCCGATAAGTTCAAGATGCCCGACATAAGAAAATTCAAGGGCAACTCTTGTCCTATGGCTCACATTGAGACTTATATTTGGGCAATGGTTCCAAAGAAGGTCTCCCCCAAGGTGATGGCTCAATGCTTTCCTCTCACTCTCGAGGGGGCGGCAAAAGATTGGTATGCTACTCTCCCGCTCACTGTCCGTCTTGATTGGGACTCCGCCATGCTTGCCTTCAAGAACCAATACCAAGGCAACACCACTCACCGGCCCACAAGGAAAGAGCTAGAGAACACTACTCAACGAGATAATGAGTCCTTCATCGACTTCACAAGGAGATGGAATGACAAACTCTCCGAAATTGTTGAGAGGCCAAACACAAAAGAGCAAATGGACATATTTCTCAAGTGTCTCAAGATTGATCTCCGCACCCACCTAAGTGGGGCTTGCTACTCCGACTTCTCCCAAATGTATGAGGCGGGGGTACGCATGGATGACTTACTCAAGGAGATCAAGAAGACCACTCCTACTTACCGCTACAAGGCCGCTTCCAACTCTACAAAAGAGGCCTCGGTCAACGCCTTCACTATTGACAAGGGGAATTACAAAAAGGTTCCTCCACCTCAAGAGAAAAGACCCCGAAGTGATCGTGTCTACACGCCTCTCCAAGGCATGACTCAACCGAAGTGTTCGAGGTCCTCAAGGCAAAGGGTCAAATCACACCCGTGCAAGGGTACCAACCCAAGACGATCAACTCCAATCATGCTCACCACAAATATTGTGGCTACCACCAATATAGTGGCCACACCACCGAGGATTGCTTCATTCTCCGTAATGTCATTCAAGATCTCATAGATAAGAAAGAATTTGTATTGGCTAATGACGAACATGTCAATGTAATAGAGATAGGAGAACTTGAGGGGACCACCCATTCAATCCCAATTGTGAATGGGGGCCCCAATGTTATGAATAAACTTGACAATTCTTGTTATGTAGTGACTTACGATGAGGTAATGAGGGAAGTACTAGAGAATAGGAAAAAGAAGCAAGATGGGAACGTCAACATGCTAACTCGATCCGGTCGAGTCATAGCAAGCAACCCTTCCACTTCCGCACCGAGCTCCTCTTCTCAAAAGCCGCAAGATCACAACGCTCCCAAAGATCCTCTGCTTGTCCAACTCAAGAAAACTCAAGCCAACATCTCTATTTGGGACCTCATTGCATCCTCAAAGAAACATCGAGATCTTGTCATCCGCAATCTCGATGATACATCAGTTTCTCCCGATACTACTCCCGAGGACCTCACAGCAATGATTGGTCACATTCACTTTGGCAACGTCATCACCTTTGCCGATATGGACCTTCCACCGTTTGGTTCCGACCACAACGAAGCTATTTACCTCAAGGTACGAGCAAGGGGGAGGCCCGTCTCAAGAGTCTTAGTGGACGGTGGTTCCGCACTCAATCTCATGCCTGGTAGAATCATGGGCATACTGGGGCTTAAGGATTCTGATTTAAAGCCCTCTACTCAAGTAATCCGAGGTTATGACAGCACCGCCCGTACAGTCATGGGTATGATCGAAATTGACATTGAGTTTGGAAGCATGGTCATGTCCGTTCCATTCCAAGTGCTTGATATCTCGGCCTCGTTCAACTTACTATTGGGTCGACCATGGATTCATAGTGCTAATACCGTACCGTCAACTCTCCACCAATGTGTCAAGATTCGAAATGGTGATGAAATAGTGACCGTAATGGCTGAAAACGTTACTATCCACAGAAAAGGTGAGCCCGTCCACCAAGTTCAGCATGGTCTACCAGACTCCACTCTCTCCGGCGTCTCAATCAACGCCATTGACAAAGAAGGGGGAAACGGATCATGGACCCCCAGCAACCACAAAGTCCTCCGCATGATGAGGAATATGGACTATTTCCCTGGCTTAGGCTTAGGGAAATATCAGCAAGGAATCCTACATCCCGTGCAAGTCCCATTTGTCAAGAACACATTCGGTTTGGGGTACGAGCCTTCCGAAGAAGACTTGAAGCAAGAACAAGCGATCAAGAACGAAAAGGCCCGAGCTCGTAAAGAAGGCCGTCGGTATGAAGTCCCTAACCTAAGGCCTTACCGCAAGACGTTGAATGGCTATTTTGTCCGCCAGGGGAAGACGTTCCATACATGATCTTTCCCGAGCCGTGGGTTAACAATAAAGGTGTCAAAAAGCCTGGCCTCGAAATCTTCTCCGATTGTGAGATCCAGAAATCCGAAAGGGAACCAACTCCCATGTCGCCCCGTGAATGGTGGGGAAGGAAGGTGACTATAGAGTCCGAGACAGAAATCACCGTAGGGGAAGAACTGACAGATTTAGCCTCCATGTTCGAAGAGCTTGCCGTAATGAATGAATGCCAAGTCAACGCCATCCATGACACCGTCATCATGAACGAGAGTATCAGTGAGATCCCGCCAAGCTCCGAGCCGATCAACAATTGGTATTCAACAAAAGGGCCCGTGGTATCCGAGGAATTCTTAGTCCAAGAAATGGGTTGCATACCCCGCACAGCAACAAAGGAAGAGCAGCTTACACTTACTTTCGAGTCCGAGAGTGTCTCTAATACCCTCACCCAAGAAGATTTGGAGGCCATAGCCGAGCGTGTGTTTCCTTTCTTTGCTAATGAAAAATTTGATATTTCTGAGTACCCTGAGATTGCAAACATCATAAATGATGAATTAACTAATAATGAACTTAACGAACAAGTTAATAACGATTCAAATTATGATGAAATAGACCACGAAAACACAACATACTTAAATGAACTTGCTCAACAAGTCCGTAGTCGTGGCAAGAATGGTCCAAAGGCTGACTAAGAATTGCAGGTTGTTAATCTGGGTACCGAAGAAGAGCCAAAAGAAACCAAGATTGGAAGCTTCTTCAAGGGAGACGACAGAGACAGATTGACTGCATTACTACGGGAGTTCGTGGATGTGTTCGCATGGTCATACAAAGACATGCCGGGTTTAGACAGAAAGGTAGTGGAGCACAGGATTCCGATCAGAGAAGATGCCAGGCCAGTAAAGCAGAAGCTCAGGAAGATCAAGCCAGAATGGTCTCTGCAGGTCAAAGAAGAGATTGAGAAGCTCCTCAGCGTGGGTTTCATCAAGGTTATCGAGTATCCGACATGGTTAGCCAACATTGTGACAGTCAGGAAGGCGAACGGCAAGGTCCGAGTTTGTGTAGAGTTCCGGGATTTAAACAAAGCTTCCCCAAAGGATGATTTTCCACTCCCTAATATCGACATGCTAGTCGACTCCACTGCTGCCTATGAGGTTCGCTCATTTGTGGATGGGTTCACTGGGTACAATCAGATTCTCATGGCCGAGGAAGATCAACATAAGACAGCCTTCACAACACCGTGGGGTACCTTCTGCTACACAGTCATGCCGTTTGGGTTAAGAAACGCTGGGGCTTCCTACCAAAGAGCCGTGACAGACTTGTTCCACGATATGATTCACAAAGAAATCGAGGTCTATGTGGACGACATGATCATTCACTCCAAAGGAACCGATGGTCAACACCTAATCGATCTCCGCAAGTTCTTCGAAAGGCTTCGTCAACACAAGATGAGGCTCAACCCTGCAAAGTGCACATTCGGGGTTATCCGAGGCAAAGTTCTTGGTTATATGGTCACTGAAAGGGGAATCGAAGTAGACCCCTCCAAAATCAAGGCAATCATTGACATGCCTCCTCCAAAGACGCAGAAAGAGATTAAAGGTTTTATGGGCAGACTACAATACATCAGTCGGTTTGTGCACCAACTCACTTCCATGTGCTAGCCAATCTTCAAGTTACTCAAGAAGAATGTGGCTCTAGAATGGACCGACGCGTGCCAAGAAGCCTTCGATCAAGTGAAGCATTACTTAACGTGCCCTCCTGTTCTAGTTCCGCCGCACAAGGAGAAACCTCTGTTGCTTTATCTCACTGTCAATGATGAAGCCCTAGGGGCTATGTTAGCACAAGAGCAACGAGAGTCCACAAAGGAGAACGCCATTTATTTTGTCAGTCGCCGATTCCAAGGAGGCGAAAAGAACTACTCTGTCTTAGAAAAGTCATGTGCAGCATTGGTTTGGGTCACTCAAAAGCTCAAACATTATATGGAAGCTTTTCCGATCAAGCTAGTAGCAAAGGTGGACCCGCTCCGCTACATCTTCGAGAAGCCTTTCATGTCAACAAGAATAGCTAAATGGTACTTCATGCTCGCCGGCTATGATATCACTTACGTCACACTAAAATCCGTCAGGGGGAAAGTGTTCAGTGACCAGCTTGCCGAATTCCCGTGTGACGAAATGAAGGGGGAAGATGTACAGTTCCCCGACGAGCAGTTAATTTGTACTACGACCGAGGAAGACAATCGATGGCGCCGCCAACAAACACGGTTTTGGTATAGGGGTATTGCTTGTCGATCCAAAAGACATCTACACTCCCATTGCCATACGCCTGGAATTCGAAGCTACCAACAACATTGCCGAGTACGAAGCATGTATAGCGGGGCTAGAAGCAGCTCTCGAAAGAAACGTCACGGAACTAGAAGTGTTCGGCGACTCTTTGCTCCTTATCAATCAGCAATCGGGTAAATGGCGAACCCAAGACCCGACTCTCCAACAGTATGGTCAGCACCTTGAAGAACTGGTTGAACAATTCCAAGAGATCACTTTCAACTACCTGCCAAGGGATAAGAATCGCTTCGCCGATGCACTGGCCACTATAGCTTCATTAGTTGAAATGCCCAAGGGGAAAATGGTGAAGCCTTTCAAAATTGCTCGAAGGAACAGTCCGGCATATTGCATGAGTATCGAGATCAACGAGGTTCAAACAAACTCTCCGTGGTATTCGGATATCATGAACTTCCTCAAAGACGGCACTTATCCCGAGAACATCAATAAGAAGTCTCAAGCAGCTCTGCAAAGGTTAGCCTCTCGGTACGTACTGATATGGGACCGAGTCTATAAAAGGCACCACGACGGGATCAATCTCTTGTGCGCCAATGAGACCGAAGCTCAAGAGATAATGTGTGAAGTGCACGAAGGAGAATGTGGACCCCACATGAATGGGTTTATGCTAGTCAAGAAGATACTTCGCATTGGTTACTATTGGAGCACTATGGAACGAGACTGTATCGAGAAAGTCAAAAGGTGTGCCAAGTGCCAATTCCACGCTAATCTGCAACATGCTCCACCCTCACAACTTTACAACATGGTCACACCTTGGCCTTTCTCTTGTTGGGGGATAGACATCATCGGTAAAGTTCATCCTGCCGGGAGCAATGGGCAGTCGTTCGTCCTAGTGGCAGTCGACTACTTCACAAAGTGGGTCGAAGCTCAAGCCTATCGAACCCTCAACGCCAGGAAAGTGGCCGAATTTGTAAAGATTAATATCATGTGCCGATACGGCGTGCCTCATGAAATCATTTCCGATAACGGCTCTCACTTCGAGAAGGAAATGGATGCACTTTTGGTAGAATACAAGATCACCAAGCACAAGTCATCTCCTTACCGGCCCCAAGCAAATGGCGCAGTCGAAGCAGCAAATAAGACCATATCGTCAAGAAAATGGCCTCAACAGGAAGGGATTGGCCCGAGAAGCTACCATTAGCATTGTGGGGCTACCGCACATCAATACGATCCGCAACAGGAGAAACTCCTTATGCATTGGTCTATGGTTCTGAAGCCGTACTCCCTATCGAACTTGAAGTCCCATCTCTACGGGTCCTCCTCGAGAATCAAGTCAACGAGGTCAACTGGATGCAAAGTCGATACGAACAGCTAGCCTTACTCGACGAGAAAAGGTTAAGAGCACTCGAACGCACAAGGGCGTATCAACAAAGGATGGCAAGAGCTTTCAACAAAAGGGTGAAGCCTCGAAACATCAATGTGGGAGATTTGGTTTTAAGACAACATCCTCCTAATGCCATGAATCCCCTGGGGAAATGGGGACCCCGATGGATCGGTCCGTACGTGGTAAAAAAGATGCTAAGCGGTGGTGCAGTCCGGCTCTTGGATTTAGATGGTGACCAGCTGCCAAAGGAGGTCAACCTCGACAAGCTCAAGAGGTTCTACGCTTAATAAACAAAGACCATTAAAAAAAAAATAAAAAAAAATAAAAAAAAATCGCTCGCTAGGTTGAAAACCCGCAAGGGCGGCCTAGGCAAAAATTAGAGCACGTGCCAAAAAGAAGCCCGCTAGATTGAAAACCCGCAAGGGCGGTCTAGGCAAAAAACAGGGTGCACAAAAAAAAAAAAATAAAAAAAAAATGGTCTTTGTTTGTTTGAACTACGAAGACCTGAGCCTCCCAACTGGAGGAACGTAGGCAACCTTCGGGTGCGGTCTAAAACATATCAAAAATACCCAATTCACTTCAAATAACAAAATGCAATTTTTATTCATTCAATGAATTATTCAAAACATTACAACGGATTTATTGAGCAACAAAAGACATCAAAATATTAAATCCTAAAACAAAGTGGTCTAATTGCAATCTCTTAGGGTACTAAGAAAAATCCAATTTTCTCTTAGCTTTCGAAGGACCACCCGATCGTCTCTCAGTCCTTTTCCTTTTGGGTAACAAAGGAGCACTAATACGCACCGAAACCTTCTGTGTTGCAACACGTCTCCTAGCATAAAAGTCATCCAAAGGAGTACCGAAAGGGTCAGCGAGAATGTTACTCGAATCAGCAGCAGCCTCCTTATATCTCAAAGTGCTGCTAGGCTCAAAACCCTGTCCCAACAACTCGGCACGAAGCACATCAACCCAAGTGATGCCACGGTAAAGGGTGCCAAATAAATAGTCCAAGTAGCTCTCGGGAAGGAAGACACTCCCCCGATGCAGAGGAGCGAGAGCCCAACGATTGCGGTCATCTCCCCAAGCCGACTGAAGCTCACTCGAGAAGTCAGGACCCATGTAAGCAGCTGGACGAAGCATTCCACCCCTCGGAAAAGAATTGTCTGTTGGCGACCGAACTGCCGCAGAACCCGCTCTGGCTGGTAAAATGAAGAATCTCTCAAACCGGGTACAACCACGTGCTGAAAACCAAGAGTCCATTCCACAAAAGGACGAAGACCCCAAGAAGGAGGACACCACTTAATATCGGCAGTCACCCGAGTGGCAAAGAATTTCTTCCAATCATCTTCAGATAAATCCCGGATCAACAACTTCCTCCAATGAACAGCAAAAGGAGACAAATCACCATCCGGAGAATAAATTCTGAAGTGTTCTCGGAGCCATATGGTCAAGAGCACAGGGCTTCCCCGACACATCTTTCCCGTCCTATGTAACTCATCAAGGCCGTGCAACGTCTCCCCTACAATAAGAGGGATTACACTAAATTGCTGCTCCTTAGCTTGCAAAATAATCTCAGCCAACTGCGCGTCCGCAGTCCCGAAGGGTGTAACAAACAGTACTTCGCTGAAGAGACAAACGGCCATGGCATTTCTTTTGAAAGATTGAACCACCGGGTCCTCCGAGTGTAAACTGAAGAACATCGGCAACTCAGTTATGTCAATCACGGTACCGTGCAACATCTTCCTCACGTCCTCAACAGGGAGATCCAGTAACTCAACCCAAGAGTCGACGGCACCACGGCGATATTTAGGGACGGCAATCCGACCGACCAAAGGCATGCCAAGGATGGCCCCGAAATCGTCAACAGTCGGGACCATTTCATTAGCTGAAAGGTTTGAAGGTATGACTGTCGCAATCCCAGAAAGCCGCGGCAGCTCTCAACAAATCCCAATCCGGCTTCAACGTCCGCAAAGTGAAAAGAATTCGGAACCGAAGTCTTTAATGAAGGCCTTCTTGGGATGGGTCTTAAAAGAATACACAAAAGTACCCAAGTCCTTTTCATACTCACTAACAACCTTGGCATCAAGGGCAAAAGAATTGGAAGCCATGGAAAATGTTGATCACAAGCAAAGTTAAGCAATACGGATCTATGACTTTGGGTTTCATAAAAATTTAAATGCTTAATTCCGCTGCGCATGTTACTCCGAAACCCAACAGTGGTATCAGAGCCCCGTTCATGTTGTTATTTCAATACTTAGATCATGTTGTGTGTATATAAATTGTTTGTATGCCTAGCATGATATGAATATTAGATTATATGATGTTTATTTGTTATATGATTCTATGTGGTTTATTGTTTTACAACTTTAATCGCACTATTGAATGGCACTAAAAATTATGTTGGATTCTGAATTGTTTGATTATTAATTTTTGATTGGATCAAAGTTTTATTAATCGGGGAAAAAAATTTTGAGACAAATTTTCGAACTTTAAAAATCATTCTGATGCTACTGTGCGACCGCACAGAAAAATGTGGGCGGCCGCACATGTTTGGGCGACCGCACAGTAATGGTCAGAAGCTGGAATTTTGAGGTAGGTCCGACCGGACCAAAGTAAGGACCCGGCCGGACCTTTTGGTCTAGGCTGGGGTTCTTTTTGGGTCGCGGGATGGATTTAGTTGGTTTGAATTCTTATTTATTTTAGTCGTTTGATTCTGGGATTGATTTAAGGTTTGGATGGCTAATCTACGTTCATCGAGATTGTGTTTCCCAAACTTGATTGCAATCAAAGTTTCAAAGATAAAACGAAGTTAGAATTATGAAGAGTTCATAATTGCTAAAATTGAGAAACAAATTTCTTGATTCAATGACTGGAGATCCATGTGGAATTGTGGATGCAATTGACCTACGTTCATCGAGACCATCTATTGCTTAGTTTCGGCCACATGGACTACCTTCTTGGTTTCTTGAATTAGTGCGGGGATTGTGGTTGCCTAATGGCTTAGTTCGACCGCACTTCTTGTTGTCTTGATTTGGAGATGATAACCAAAGTTCAAAGAGTCTTATCCTCATAATTATAGAGAAACTAATGACACATAAATATTATGCTTAAATTAATGATTATTAATTTAGTGGCTAAACAATAATATGATGTTCAAAAATGGCAGAAAGGAGCTGTGAGGATCAAGTGGTCGAACAGAAGATGATATTATAGCTGTTGGGGGCTCTTTTGGTCAGCAAATGTCAAGCCCGGAATTCCGCCTCCCAGACGCGCGCGCCACCCGCCAGCGGTATGAAATGCGCGCGCGTCCCAAGCCTACATATAAAAGCGCGCGCTTCCCAGGTCTAAATAGCTTCAAGAAAAGGGCCTTGTCAGAGATCTCCAGCCTATATCAAGACACTGTCCCGATCCTCAGACACCCAGTTGGGCACACCTTTTTCTGGTCCGCCCTTAAGGCATGTCAAAAATCGGAAGTAGGATAGAAACTCCCACTCAAAAGTAGGCTGTCCTCTTCAAAATTCCGAACTCCCTAAGTTCTGTCACGGGTGTTACACCCCCCTCAAGAGTCAATCTCAACATTTCATCCCCAGCAGGAACATTTTTCTGGTCGCGGTCAACTGTGCCCGTACCCCACAAAGTCAAACAACTCGGTCCATATCGAGACAAGCTCCCATGAGCCCCAAGTCGACAACTCGGTCCATATCGAGACAAGCTCCCATGAGCTCCAAGTCAACCAACTCGGTCCATATCGAGACAAGCTCCATGAGCTCCAAGTCGGCAACTCGGTCCATATCGAGACAAGCTCCCATGAGCCCCAAGTCGGCAACTCGGTCCATATCGAGACAAGCTCCCATGAGCTCCAAGTAGGCAACTCGGTCCATATCGAGACAAGCTCCCATGAGCTCCAAGTCGGCAACTCGGTCCATATCGAGACAAGCTCCCATGAGCTCCAAGTCAACCAACTCGGTCCATATCGAGACAAGCTCCCATGGGCCCCAAGTCGACAACTCGGTCCATATCGAGACAAGCTCCCATGAGCTCCAAGTCGGCAAACTCGGTCCATATCGAGACAAGCTCCCATGAGCTCCAAGTCGGCAAACTCGGTCCATATCGAGACAAGCTCCCATGAGCTCCAATACAACACTCCAGCAAAAGCCGCTCACACAGGGAGCGCACCACTATCTCTCGCAATTTCAAAATTCCTGCTTCATCGAGTCTTTGCTTTTTCTTAGTGATGTCCTCGGCGGGTGTTTTAACTTTCGTCGACGCGTCCTGCCTTGCAGTCCACGTCGCCGAGGGGCTCTGTAGACACCCCGCCTGGACCACTCACCCCGATTGCACATTTGATTTTGTGTTTCTCCCCTTTCTAAGTGTTTCTCGTTAGTTTCTGTCACTTCTGTTAAGTTCCTGACTGACTTCGTTAAGTCCAGGGACTAAACTGAATGACAGGGCTAACTTTCTAGTCCATTCTGTCAAATCGCCTTCTCTGAGTCGCGCGCCTCCGACACTAGGAGCCAGGCGCGCGCGCCTCCCGCCCCCAAAGCAGGAAGCGCGCGCCTCTAGGCGTCAGTTGCAGATTTCTGGCCAGGATTCCCTCCCTTGCTCAATTTACAGGATTTTGCCCGGGAAGGATTCTTGGTGACTGAGTTTTGGCACCAAAAAACATCCCTCTTTCACCTATAAAAACCTCTCTTTACCTCATTTTCAAGGACCGAAAATTGAACTTACAAAAAACTATACCAAATCACTTTCTAAAGGTTCTCCAAGGATTTCATCAAGCAATACTTGAAGGTCTTCAAATTGTAGGTAAAAGTCCATCTTTTCCCTTTTTTCTACTCCATCTCCTCTCTCTCTTTTACTTTAATCAAATGTGCAATCACCCAAATCATTTGGGACATGACTCTAATGATCACCTCATCTCATTGAGGTTGGTTAAGGAGTTATCTCCTACATTCCAAATCCTATCTTAAATCCCCCCTTTTCATGACTTAAAGAAGAAGAAGAAGAACATTTTCATTCATGTAGATTTTGATTAAGCAAGACCAACTTTAGTTGGGCGAGATGGGTGTTTCGGTACTTCCCATCTCGTAATCTAAACCCCGAACCTCAAAATAAAGAATCTCTGTTTTCGTAATCAAACTTAGGCTACAATCAATAGGTTTTTCTTATGTTCCTCAAAACATAGGTGGCGACTCTAAAAACAAGTTAGACATCCTAGGATACAATTTTCGGTCCATGGGAGCGTGCAATACAGGTGAAAAACGAGGGGTCTATAGGCGTAGCGACGGCCTCCACTGATCCAGGATTTAGAATAGTTGCGAAAAAGAAGAGGAATCTTTTCCAACCATTTAGGATCAAATCAAGAAAGCTTTTTTTAAGTAAACTTGAATGAATGAATAATTGCACATTGCATGAGCTTGCTCCGTTTTTGCTCCTTGCCTTTGATACATTACATTCGTTAACAAGTGTCGCCTCGTTAAGTATTTGGATGGATCCCCGTTATCCTCTAATACCTCCGTCAAATTTTGTTGAGTCTTTGGATGGATCCTCATTATCCTCCAAGGTCTCCTGTTATGATTCCCGTGAAACCCTAGGCCGTTGTCCCCTAGGTCTCCTGTTATGATTCCCGTGAAACCCTAGGCCGTTGTCCCCTAGGTCTCCCGATATGATTCCCGTGAAACCCTAGGCCGTTGTCCCTAGGTCTCCCGTTATGATCCCCGTGAAACCCTAGGCCGTTGTCCCCTAGGTCTCCCGTTGTGATCCCCGTGAAATCCTAGGACGTTGTCCCCTAGGTCTCCCGTTATGATTCCTGTGAAACCCTAGGCCGTTGTCCCCTAGGTCCCCTGTTGTGATTCCCGTAAAACCCTAGGCCATTGTCCCCTAGGTCCCCTGTTGCAATTCCCGTAAAACCCTAGGCCGTTGTCCCCTAGGTCCCCATTGTTGAGATTCCTGTTAAAACCCTAGGCAGTTGCCTCCTAGGTCCCCATTGTTGAGATTCCTGTTAAAACCCTAGGCCATTGCCTCCTAGGTCCCCATCATTGAGATTCCCGTTAAAACCCTAGGCAGTTGCCTCCTAGGTCCCCATTGTTTAGATTTCCGTCAAAACCCTAGGCCGTTGTCTCCTAGGTCCCCGTTGCTGAAACCCTAGGACGTTGTCTCCTAGGTCCCCTCGTGAAGCCTTTGGAAGACCTCCGAGACACCCGTCGATCTTCGGATGGATCCCAAAATTCCCGTGAAGTCCCTAGGCATAGTTTCCTAGGAAGTCGGTTTTAGTCCTTGGATGGATGGATCCCCGTTATCCTCCGACAAGTCAGTCATGTTTGTTTTAGAATTCTAAATCCATTCGAACTACGGTGACCTGAGCCTCTCATCACGTGGGACCCCCTCCCTCGTGGTAAGGGGAACGTAGGCAGCTTCGGCCCGGTCAATCTTAAAAAAAAATGTGTGTGTGAGTCTTCCCCCCCAAAACAAAAGTGTGTTTTTCCAAGAAGAAAATGGAGATCCAATTTTCTTAAAATAAAAGATCAAGTTTTCCTAAAAGGCTAATCCGCTAATGAAGCGCCTCTCTTGAATCATGGTTATAATTTCACCTTGAGGTTTAAAATGCTAAAGTCCTTTGCGGTTTTGCCCGCCTGAAACATCGACCAAGGAGCCCACATCCAAATTGGCGCCCACGTGAACAAGGAGGTCAACACAAACTGGATCATCGTCCACGAGAGAGGGCCAAAGCTCCGAAAGCCCAAAGGAGGCTACATCAAATGGAGATCCGTAACCTCGCTGAATGACATGCACGAGAATATGCACCTCGAAAGGAGGTCATCGAAGAGAAATGGCCAAAGACAGATCCGGCAATCACAACGCCGAGCCAAGTGGAGACCTCGCGACATCTTTCCCGATGACACGGAACCCGAGTTCCTCGTGGAAGACATGGAATATGCCGCCGACAACCCCTCCAATAGTCAAAGAAGGAAATGGACCACCGCACCTCATAGGAGCCCGTCCCTAAAAAAAAAAAAAAAAAGTCTTCCAGCCTCGTAGGATCTAGACTTTCATCAAAAGTCCGTCTTGGACTGTGTATTTTTATTTTTGCAAAGGTCCGTACTCGGACATGTTTGTACAAAGTTATCTATATAAAAGAGTCATTTTCATTCTCTTCTTTCTAGACTTGAGACATTATTTGCAATATACATTTATTCTTGAAATTGCCTTGCTTGTTATTATCAATTGATTGCTACGTCCCTAAAATGATGAATTGACTTCTAAGCATACTAGTCAATGACGACTCATTAGAGACGAATGGACAAAACACAAATGAAAAATGATAAATGCAAACAATTAATCTTGATGTGAATGAATGTTGTGATCAATTGGAATGAAGAAACCAATAATGGCAAGCCTTCCCTCATACACATTCCCGATACACAACCCGATACACCTTTCCAAGACAAAATTCTTGATGCACGTCAAAGGCATCCCAAGACGATGAAGAGGAAAGGATGTTGTTGCTCAACCACCAAGGTTCAACCATGATCGCGTGTGCGCAACCAAGAAAATGACTTCCCGAGTCTTCAAAGACAAAGCCGAAAGTGATAAGAGGGCTATAAATGAGTCAATGTCCAAGATGGCAAGTTAGGGCTAATGTTCCCCCTCTCCGAAAAAAAAAAAAATAAAAAAAATGAATATGTGGAAAGAAGGAAGGAAGTTTTCCTCAAAAGCTCATCCAAAAGGTTTACCCCCAAGGGTTCACGAGAAAGGAAGTCTATACCAAAAGACGACCAAGAAAGGACTCATCCCAAAGGACCCGTTCAAAAGGAGTTCACACCAAAGAGGGTTCATCCTAAGCGGTCCGTCCCAAGAAGTCCACCACGAAGCAAAGTGATCTGCGCCAAAAGAGCAACAATGTCCTCCGAGACGACGCCAAAGGGAAGCCAACTTCAGCAAAACGGCCCATGGCTGAACTATGGCGACCTGAGCTCCTCAAAATGAGGGGAACGTAGGCAACCTTTGGGTTCGGTCACAGCATGAGAAAGAATGGTCAAACCATGGCTTTCCCAAAGTATCCAAGCCTCCTCCCCATGGTCCCATCAATGACCGACTTCCCAAGACACACCTTCTTTGGGCCAATTCCCCATAAACACCTTCTCCTCTGGATCTTGCCATTGATCGAACTTTAATCTTAATTGATCACAACGTTTATACATGTTAAGGCTAATTGCTTGCTATAATCTTGACTTAATGACAAACATGGTCCATTCGAGCAATCATTTGATGATATTAACTAAGGCAAATTTCAAATGTCTCAACAAGTCTTCTTCTCTACATCTTAGGAAAGAGCTAAACACTTGTATTCTGTCAAGCAAGGGCTTCCTTCCATTTCATGATAAATTGCTCAAAGAGCTCACCAACATAAAGGGACTCTCTCCCAAATAAACTGCCCTTGCATGTTTCCTCCAAAAGATACCTTAAGTCCCCGTTCTATCGAGTCGGCTGGATCACTCATGAAAAAGGAAAAGAAAAAGGCACAAAAAAGTAGCCCGCTAGATCGAAAACCCGTAAGGGCGGCCTAGGTAAAAAACAGGGTGTGCCATAAAAGACGCAAAAGAGATGCCCGCTAGGTTGCAAAACCCGCAAAGGTGGCCTAGGCAAAAGAAAGGGTGCGTCATGAAAAAAGGGATGGGTTCCTTACCTCACTTCAAAGGTCATATTGGGGCTACGCCATTGGGGCTACCTCCATAAGGACATGGGGCTACACCGACGCCAAAGGCCAAGAGATGACATTGGGGCTACCCCGACATCAGTAACGGTAAGGCCATGGAGCTCCCCCAATGACAAAAAGGACATGGGGCTACCCCGGCATCGACGATTGCATGGACATGGGGCTACCCCAACATCAACGACGAAAGGGTCCTCTACTCCCGACCACTCCTAAAGAATGGATGAAACTCCCAAGGACTTTATGCATAATAAGCCTCGTGGTTAAATTAAAATCAAAAATTTGACTGACATGCTTCGTTAAAAGATTTGCTTTGAGGAATGAATATTTTGATAAAAAAATGTGTTTGTTGTCCCCTTCCTAATTGCATTAGGCATTTGAGGGTGTATTTTGTGAAAATAATGTTTTTCCCCTTTCAAATTGCATTGGGCATTTGAGGGTGAGTTTTGTGAGCTTTTGCTTCGCCAGTTTGTGTAGTCAACCCTCCGTCATGAGATAAGTTGACCAATTGTCCAGTTTGTGTAGTCAATCCTCCGTAATGAGATACGTTGACCAAATTGACCGTGTTTCCCGGCAGTCCAAGTGGACGTAAGACCAGTTTTGACCTGAAGCGGTTATGTAAGGTTAAGAAAACCTTTGTACCCGGAGTGGTCATTTTAGGTCAAAGCCTTTGCCCGGCAGTCCCCAAGTGACGTAAGCCCATAGGAGATAAGAAAATTTAGGTCCCCCGAGTGACCATGTGAGGAAAATTAGGCGGTCCTAGACGTAAGCCCATGTTGACCCGGTCGACCAAGTGATAGTCAAGCCCCTTTTGAGAACATTTGGGTCCTCCGTGTGACCCTTGTTGAAAAAGCTTAGGTCCTCCGAGTGACCCTTGACCATCGTTGAAAAAGCTTAGGTCCCTCAGGTGACCCTTTTTGAGAACGTTTAGGTCCTCGTGACCCTTGTTGAAAAACTTAGGTCCCCCGAGTGACCATGTGAGGAAAATTAGGCGGTCCTAGACGTAAGCCCATGTTGACCCGGTCGACCAAGTGAAAGTCAAGCCCCTTTTGAGAACATTTAGGTCCTCCGAGTGACCCTTGTTGAAAAAGCTTAGGTCCTCCGAGTGACCCTTGTTGAAAAAAGCTTAGGTCCCCCAGGTGACCCTTTTAAGATAAAACTTAGGTCCTCCGAGTGACCATTTTGAGAAAAGTCTAGGTCCCCTGCGTGACCCACTTTGAGAAAAGTCTAGGTCCCCTGAGCGACCCCTTTTTGCGATAAAATTTAGGTCCCCCGCGCTACCATTTTGAGAAAGTCTAGGTCCCCCGCGCGATCCATTTTGAGAAAAGTCTAGGTCCCCTGAGCGACCCCTTTTTACGATAAAATTTAGGTCCCCCGCGCGACCATTTTGAGAAAAGTCTAGGTCCCCCGCGTGACCCATTTTGAGAAAAGTTTAGGTCCCCTGAGCGACCCCTTTTTGCGATAAAAATTAGGTCCCCCGCGCGACCCTTTTGAGATAAAATTTAGGTCCCCCGAGCGACCATTTTGTGATAAAATTTAGGCCCCCTCGACCGACCCTCTGAGACAAAAATTTGGCCGTCCTCGACGTAAGCCCAGTTAAAAGTTAAAATTTGGAAATGGTCTTTTACTTAATGCTTATTGTGGCCGTCCTCGACGTAAGCCCAGTTAAAAGTTAAAATTTGGAAATGGTCTTTTGCTTAATGCTTATTGTGGCCGTCCTCGACGTAAGCCCAGTTAAAAGTTAAAATTTGGAAATGGTCTTTTGCTTAATGCTTATTGTGGCCGTCCTCGACGTAAGCCCAGTTAAAAGTTAAAATTTGGAAATGGTCTTTTGCTTAATGCTTATTGTGGCCGTCCTCGACGTAAGCCCAGTTAAAAGTTAAAATTTGGAAATGGTCTTTTGCTTAATGCTTATTGTGGCCGTCCCTGACGTAAGCCCAGTTAAAAATTTGTTGAGAAAATTTGGCCGTCCCTGACGTAAGCCCAGTTAACGGTTCAAAATTTATTGAGAAAATATGGCCGTCCCTGACGTAAGCCCAGTTAAAAATTTGTTAAGAAAATTTGGCCGTCCCCGACGTAATCCCATTAGCTATGACTTAGAATAGTCGTTATAGGCTAGAGCCTTTGTCCTGGCCGTCCCCGACGTAAGCCCATTAGCTATGACTTAGAATAGTCGTTATAGGCTAGAGCCTTTGTCCTGGCCGTCCCCGACGTAAGCCCATTAGCTATGACTTAGAATAGTCGTTATAGGCTAGAGCCTTTGTCCTGGCCGTCCCCGACGTAATCCTATTAGCTATGACTTAGAATAGTCGTTATAGGCTAGAGCCTTTGTCTTGGCCGTCCCCGACGTAAGCCCATTAGCTATGACTTAGAATAGTCGTTATAGGCTAGAGCCTTTGTCCTGGCCGTCCCCGACGTAAGCCCATTAGCTATGACTTAGAATAGTCGTTATAGGCTAGAGCCTTTGTCCTGGCCGTCCCCGATGTAAGCCCATTAGCTATGACTTAGAATAGTCGTTATAGGCTAGAGCCTTTGTCCTAGCGGTCCCCGACATAAGCCCATTAGCTATGACTTAGAATAGTCGTTATAGGCTAGAGCCTTTGTCCTGGCCGTCCCCGACGTAAGCCCATTAGCTATGACTTACAATAGTCGTTATAGGCTAGAGCCTTTGTCCTGGCCGTCCCCGACGTAAGCCCATTAGCTATGACTTACAATAGTCGTTATAGGCTAGAGCCTTTGTCCTGGCCATCCCCGACGTAAGCCCATTAGCTATGACTTAGAATAGTCGTTATAGGCTAGAGCCTTTGTCCCGGCAGTCCTTAGAGGGACGTGAGACCAGTTTTCCCGTCAATCTCCCCGAAGACGGAGTTGACCCCGGTCAAGCTTGGACTTAGAATAGTCACCATAGGCCGTCCTCGATGTGAGCCCAGTCAACCCTCTCCTATAGAGTCAAGTTGACCATATCCCCAGCAAGTCAACCCTCTCCCATAGATCCAAGTTGACCATGTCTCGCCTCTGACCCCTAGAGTCATGCCTCCTTGCGGACCTTAGTAACCCCGCGTACCCCCAAACTACGTTAGGCTTGATTCCCCGCAAACGGGATACGTAGGAATCCTATACCACTAGGTCCAGCCATGTAACCAAAATCGGTTAAAGCCGTCGTCCCGTCAGATTGGGATGCTTATTTCTATCGACAACCCCGCTCCTTCGAAGCGACGTTGCCGAGGGGCTCTGTAAGTACCCCAATCTGAAACTGACCTATCTTAGAGGTAGCCTTAGCACCGTTTCAGGGATAAGCTAATAGGCCAGGACCTCCCTAGGATAAGCTATAAATTCCAGGACTACTCTGGTATAAAATTGGAAAAATCCAGAAGCTCGCCAGGCTGAGCCGTACGGATGCTTTGGGTACTAGAGGGGCCTAGACGTACGGCTGGTTTGGGCACCCTCAGTCCCTATAAATAGAACCCCTTGGTGATCATTTCATGGGGGGGGGAGAAATACACATTAGGGAGGTCACTCTGCTGGAATTACCACAGAGTAAGAGTGAGAGTGATCACAAACCAAAAAAAGGAGAGAAGAAAGGAATATTGGCCATAACCATCATAGGTCAAGCCACCTCCCCCCTCCCTTCTCTTCATCTTACTCTTATTTTCTTTCTTATATCTTGGTTATACATGTATTTACTCTTCATTCATGCAAAGACTTGTCCATTTCAAGCACCTTTTATTTCTTGCAAGACTTGTCCATTATCAAGCACCATATACCTATATATTACATTACTATCTTGTCCAAGCTATGAGAAGTTCAAAGGTGCCCTCCATACCTTGTATGGAAGAGGTTCTAAACCTAGACACTCATAGACTTGTTGATTGTCATTTACATTCCTTATTCATTTAAATGTTATGCTTGTTTGGCCATGATAATCATGAGGGTGATGAAACTTTAGTGTTCATCATTTTCCTCTTTGGTTTAGCCTCAAAATCCCACTTTTGGGTCATAAAGATTCAATCTTTATGTGTTATTTTGACTCTTGGAAGGATTTTAAGTCATAAAATGTCATCTTGGTGATAAAGTTCCAATCTTTATTCACCAAATGACGAACTTTGGTCCAAAGGGGACATTCATCAACTTTCTTGATTTTCTCCTATGATTGCTCGTGATCACACCCAAATACTTGTTTTGGGGGACCAAGTGATGATCATTTAGCATAGGAATGATGTTATAAAACTTGTAAAATGATTTCTTGCAAACTGGGATCAAAACAGTTTGTCCAGCTTCAGACAGAATGCCCTGTTTCTGTTCTGAACTGGACTGTTCTTGAGCAAACTGTAAAAACCCCAGAATTACCTCCTTTAGCCGTACGGCTACTTTAGGTAAGAGGGCAAAATTGCCTGTTTTGCCCTCTGACCTTTATCTTATCACTCAAGGACCCTTTTTCAGCCGAGTTTCTCAAATAAAATCAACAACAGAACTTTTTCCGTTAAAGACACACACACACATACGCACATTCTAACTAACTTAGGGAGACTCGGCTTTGTCCGAGGCAACTTGAGAGGACGTAAAAACTCCTCCCAAGTTGTAACCTGACCTCCGAACCTTTGAACTCAAACCTTTGTCATTTTGTTGGGTTTAAAATTAACAAAATGTGGCGACTCCGTTAAATTTGGTCCGGTTCCCATGTTTGGCGTTTTGCCCCTATACCTTCATCGCGTTTCCGCGCGGGGCGGGATCCTTACAGTACTTTGACCATTAATTTGAAGAAAAATAATAATATTAATGAATAATATAAAAATAGTTATTGACTTTATTATAACCGTAATATAATAACAATTTTTAAATTATTATTAGTATCATTATTGTTTTTAAAATTATTGGTCAAAGTATAACTTAAATGTCCAAAAATCTTATTTCGAGCGGGACTGACGGAGTATATGATTGAATAACTATCTAAACTGATGGAAGATTTCGTGTTATCAGATGATTAACTTGAATGAACAACCACTTGTCTCATGAACAACTGACCTCAAGAGGTTCTTCTTTTGATGGCTGTTATGGTATGAAACTTACTGTCTTTATTTTTATTGTGCAAAAAATAGTACAACGACTTGTTTGTGTTCAAGTCAAGTTAAATTATACTCAATCTGTCCCATAATAAATATCGGCTTAGTACGAAGGAAATTGAGCAATAAATTAAAGTTTATTTAATTACTCTAATAAAACTATCAAATTTGTTATTGATACACCATTATAATTACTATCAATAACAATTTAAAATTTTTCGTTAGAGTTATTAAATTAACCTAAAATTATTGCTGAAAGTTCTTTTGTGCTTATTCGAGGATAATTCAGATCAAAGGCTTGTCCATTTCGCACGGTTCACATATATAGTGTTCTCTTGTAATAAATAATACTTCCACCATCTCAAATGAATGTAAAAAAGAAAAAAAAACTAAATTTCTATTAATTAAGACTAAATTAGAAATGTTTTGGACATTTATTTTGAGACGGAGGTAGTCGGAATGTTGAAATTTGGTGAGCAGCTTGAGATCAATACATTAGAGGGCGTACCTTCTTATCTTCAACTTTGAGCACCATGAACACATCCAGTTAATCGGTAATCTCCTCTTTGAATGAGAGATAGTGAACATCTTGATATTTAACTCCAATTTTACTAATTCAAATTTTAAAATAAGGTATCAATATATCTATCTATTATTAACATGGCAGGATTTAAGGAAAGAAATACGGAAATTGACATTCGTAATTAAGGAAGAAATTAAGCTGACTGTTTAATTTTGGAACTAACTTTCAAAAAAATTCAAAATCCAAATCAAATTTCCTTAGTCAGCCGAATTCCTAGATCATTTGCAGTTTTTTTTTTAATATATATATATATATATATATATTATAAACTGAAATAATTGATGAATGGTTAATATTATCACCAATTACCATATCTGTTTTTTTACAATGATCAATGTAATTAATTTGTGCTATAATTAGGGGATTTTGTTTAAATTTTATCTTATCACCATTCAGTTCAACATATTTTTATTTTAATAAGGTAAGTTTTTTTTTTTTTTTTTTTTAAACGGAAGAATGGGCTGACCAATCACAAAAATCCACGTGGCTTTCCACGTCATAATGTCACGTGGATTTATGTGAAGCCTCCAAATTCTTCTGCTTTCATATTATATATAGATTATCATGTGTCTTTTCTAATATTACAAAGTATATGTCGTAATATTACACTTATAAATATTCAAGCAGACACTTTTATATATTCAAAGAGGCACTTTTAGTGATAGTTTTAAGACTGTCTGTCTTACTATTACAAAGTGCCTCTTGGATTATTGAAAAATGCCTCTTCCATTGTCAACAAGTGTTTGGTGGGTTTTTAAAATTTTCAAAACAAGTGCCTGCCGTAATACTAAAAAGTGCCTCCTACAGTATAAAAAAGTGACTGGTGAGTTTTTGTTAGTGCCTGGAGAGTTTTTCTAAGTTCCAAAACAAGTGTCTGCCTTAGTATTAAAAAGTGTCTCCTGTAGTATTGCAAAATGCCTCCTGTAGTGTTAAAAAGTGTCTGGTGAGTTTTATAAGTTCCAGTTATTTACAGCAATGCCACCGCGTCTTTTAAGTAACGTTCCACTTATTTATAAAAATACCACCCCGCATAGGAAAAACATGTTTTACACTAAAACGCTTTTTTCCTAAGATTTTCTGAATGGGAAGGGGGAAAGAGATACAGAAGGTGGGTTTTTTCTCTGTCATTTTTTTTTTTGGTAAAGGAGATGGGTTGGTGACTGGGATTATACTGTTGTTTTTTTTCTCTCTCCTATCCACTCATAATAACTATCCACTAACTCATTTTTCTCTCTCATATCAACTGGAGTAGGAGTGTGCATGGTACGGCATGGTACGGTTTTGGGCTAAAACCGATATCATACCAAAGTGATTCGGTTTATTGATATTAATAACATAAGGCTTCGGTTTTTCTCAGTTTGGTAGTTCGGTTTTTTGGTTTGGTATGACAACGGTACGGTTTATTTTGGTTTTTTTCTAACTAAATGAAAAACTTGGTTACATGACATTCACTAAATGAAGATGACAATAAAATGATACTTGACATTCAAGCAGACAATGAAAATACTAAGAGTAAAGTAAAATATTGACAAGGAAAAGTTGGATTAATACTAAGAATAAAAGACCAAACTAATCTAATTTCAAAATAAAAAATTGATCATCAACTATGCGAAACAAAGAACTTCGATCCATTTTCAAATGCATTTATAGGATGAAATGAGTATATATACATAGTTACATACACTTCAGTCATTTTTAGATGCATTTACAAGAAGAAATGAGTATATATACATACAAAATTACATACTTTAATTAGAACGGTACGGTACGATTTTTATATTTGGTATGAGTCAAATACCATACCATTACCAAACTATCGGGTTTTGTAAAAATAAAAACCATTTATGTCGGTTTTTCGGTGCTTTCGGTACAGTTTTTTCGGTTCGGCGCGGTTTTTCGGTATGCGCGGTTTTTTTTTTTTTTTTTTTGCACACCTCTAAACTGGATGCTATTTATTCTCCTCCACCGCTCCACCCTCGACTCTGCCTAGTCTGCCTTGACACCACCTATAAGAGAAATGGCTGAATTTTGAACTTAAATTCACAGGTTAAGAAAGGTTTTGTTTTGAATGCATGATTTTTGGTAGAATGGTGCCCCGCCTTGAACCGCTCACCCCGATTGCACATTTGATTTTGTGTTTCTTCTTGTTTTAAGTGTTTTTCGTTAGTTTCTGTTGCTTTCGTTAAGTTCCTGACTGACTCTGTTAAGATCAGGGGCTAAACTGAATTACAGTTCTAACTTTTCAGTCCATTCTATCAAAAATGCCTTTTCAAAGTCGCGCGCCTCCGCCTCCATAGGTCAGACGCGCGCACCTTCCGCCTCCATAGGTCAGACGCGCGCGCCTTCCGCCTCCATATGCCGGAAGCGCGCGCATCTGGGCGTCAGTTATTGCTCAATTTACATGATTTTGCCCGGGAATTCCCTCCTTGTGACTTCGTTTTGGCACAAAAAACAACTGATTTTCACCTATAAAAACCCCTCTTCTCACCATTGAAAAGGAGAGGAGGACTTTTGAGATAACAAAATGATACCAAAACTCTTAAGGCATAATCAAGCATTTTCTCCAAAGAAGCCCTTGAAGACTCTTGAAGTTTAGGTACTTTTTACTTCTTTCTTTTCTCTCTATTTCTCCCATCTCAAACTCTTCTTTTATTTCTCATCAAAGTGTGCAATCACCCAAACCATTTTGGGACATGACACCAAAGGCCACTTCACTACATTGAAGTTGGCCAAGGAGTTATCTCCCCATATTCAAACTCCTCTTTTTAACCCCTTAAATCTCATTTTCAAAGTATAGGAAGAACACATTTTTTATTATGTAGATTATGAACAAGCAAGACCAACGTTAGTTGGGCGAAATGGGTGTTTAAGTACTTCTCATTTCGTAACCTAACCCCCAAACCTCAATACAAGAATCTTTGGTTTTCGTAACAAAACTTAGGCTATATTTATTAGGTTTTTCTTATGTTCCTCTAAAACATAGGTGGCGACTCTAAACACTAAAACCAAGTTAGACATCCCAGGATAATCCGCCCGCTCTAGCCTAAAGCGCGTGGGTTGCCCGCGCCCCGGGGTATCTACAGTGGCGACTCCGCTGGGGAAGTGTTGAGGGTTAAACTTGCGTTTTGTTCGTAATATACATCTTTTTGGGCATTCTGGTTTGTGATGGTGAGAAGCGTGCGCCTCCGGCCTTCTTAGCCTAAGGCGCGCGCGTCTCACATCAGTGATCAGAATCGCCCACCTCTTATGTGTTCTTCCTATTCTTCTTTTTTTTTGTGTTAATCACTTTTGCAGGGGTTCCAAAATATGTTCAGGACCAGGGCAATCCCTAGAGTCCAAGTGTCTGACAGGTTCACCAAGAAGCAGGTGCCTCTCAGTTATTAGGCGCGATGCGCGCACTTCCCATTGCACAGACCAGAGGCGCGCGCTTCTGGGTAGTTTTCCAGAACATGAACAAGTTCCCAAAACTGGACAGAATGATGGGGTGTGGGCACAGTTGCCTGCATCAGGACTGATTTGGACTCCTAAACTGTTTTCTATTGTGTTCTTTTTTATCGGTCACATGGGTGATTCGAAAGTTGTAAATTATGTGCTTAATTGTTTTTCTTTTGTTTTACAATATATATATATATATATATATATATATATATATATATATATATATATATATATATATATATAAAAATTTTGTCACATATGTTTGACATCACACTACGTGCACTAAACTCCTATGAATTGCTCACTATCGAGTCGCACAAGTTCATAACCCCAAACCCGTCGAGGCCCGTCCTAGAGAGTTTCAAGCTCCACCAGACCTTGACTCTCTCGAAGCGATAAACCTCAACCCGTGGCGTATTTCACGACTACATGCCGGGGGTGACCTTTAAGCCTCTCTTTAGCCGAGCACAAGCCAACACATTCTAGTTAGGGTCTAACACACCGTGACCAAGTCGGTTTTCATGTGCCGAGATTTCCCTAAACTAATGTTTTCAAATCATACATGTCATTTCCAAGAGAAACAAGTGGTTATTAGGGACAAAATAAAAATCCGTCCCCGCATGTATGCTTTACCACATTAATTTAGTTTAATCCCATCATGTGTAGGATTCACAAGCGTGGTGGAATCCGATGAGTATATGGGACCGTGAGAAAGTCCATATACTAGTGTGACGATTCTACTATTTTCTTAGAAACCCCAAAAGGGACCCCGTCCCTCCGACGGCAACAACAATGGTGGCAATCTCTCCCAGTCCAACGAGGATATAGCCAACATGATCAAAGCACTGAAAGGACAAATTGATGCACTCACCGAGAATGCCCGACGCAAGGATGATTTGTGGCAATCCTGTCTCAAGCATGAGAGAATGGCTCATAAGAAAGAACTTGCTAAGATCGAGGACCAATTAAAGGAGCTCACAAACGAAGGAAAAATGGTCCAAAGCATTGATAACAGTTTGGTCAACACTCTCATGGCATACATTTACCAACGTTTTAGTGGGCTAAATTTGAACAAAGGCCCAAGCTCCGATCTCTATCATGCTTCTCTTCTCATGAACACTATGGTGGCCCTTCCCGAGAAATTCAATATGCCCGATATCGGAAATTCATAGGGAATTCTTGTCCCAATGCCCATGTTGATACCTACGTTTGGGTCATGCTACCGAAGAAAGTGTCTCCTCAAATAATGGCACAATGCTTCCCACTTACTCTTGATGGGGTCGCGAAAGATTGGTATATGGGTCTCCCGGTTTCCACCCGCCTCAATTGGGATGCCGCTATGCTTGCCTTTAACTCACAATATGAAGGCAATTACATTCACCGTCCCACGAAGAAAGAATTGGCGAACACCATGCAAGAGGGCAATGAATCATTTGTGGACTTTTCTCGCCGTTGGAATGACAAGTTGGTCGAGATTGTTGATAGGCCCTCAATGAAGGAACAAATGGAGATCTTCTTGAAGTACTTAAATATGGACTACCGAGCTCATCTTAGTAGGTCCTTTTATCCGACAGGGAAGAGATCCTGGACAGTTCAAGCAGTGACATGAAAGGTTACAACGGTTTTGAGGACTACGACGACAGGGAGGACTACAACAACGAAGGCTAGGGAAAACTCCCTTTCTCTATCTCTACAAAAAAAATCAAAAGTCCTCTAATGTGTACATTAAGTTTTTTTCCTTCTCATTAATGTTAAAGTTCGAGTCGGTCTTATCAAATAAAATTCGTTCTTGTCCCCCATACACTATTCCAAGTTGTTCAATTTAATTCTTGGCAAAATGATGAAAAGATGTCTAAGCTAGTTTTGGAACGAAGGCCATCACTTGAACGCCTTGGGCTAAACATCAAGAACACGAAGTCAAGCCATAAAGTGCCAAAACAGGGTGGAGCTACTGTTGGTAGTGGTGCCCTAGGCACGTTTAATAAACGTTGTAATTGTTATCATTTATTTCATATCAATAAAGAGATGTTTTGATTATTATTGTTGTTCATGTTTACTTATAATAATCCCCGTCCCTAGTACTTGTTAAGCACTAGTATAAAGGCTAAATGATCATGGGATGATCATGTTAGATTTATGGGTACTTGTTTGGAACAAGGTACTGGACATGACCCGCTGTATGAGATTTATGTCATGGTCTATGTCGTACAAATATCTCATATTAGTTATGTCATTTGAATCCTTAGACATGAAGTTATTATAGTCTTCCACTTGATGAACATTATGTTTGACATATTCAAACGCTATCTTAACACGGTAGTTATAAAGTGTATGATTGGCATAATCGGAATCCCGTTGGGAAGAATAATAAGCTAAATGGATTTGTCCCTCCACGGAGAGATGTCAAGCTTGGGCCCCTTGAAGGAATGATGTTGATGAAATGTTCGGCCGGACTCAAATGGATTGATTGGATCAAGAGCATTTGAATTATCAACATATTCGGAATCGAGAAAGTATTGAACAAGACAAGTTGACTGTTTGACCATGACTTGTGTTCAATGACATCGTGGACAAAGGGATTATGACATATTCTAAAGGAATGCGAACTTGTATCTAGTTATACTATTTGGGTAGGTATGACGGTTTTGCTAGAACCTAATCATATCTTATGGTTTCATGTTTGAGCCCATTGCCAACTTAGTATAATCCTAGAGGGTCACACACAATAGAACGAATCTTAAATAAGAGGACTATATTGGAATTTAGGATCGAAGGACCTCAAAGGAATTTCTGGAAAAATTCTGGGCTTCCTGGTCAACCAAGCGGGCGCTTGGGTTGGACCAGGCGGGCGCTTGAATGAATTCTGAAAAGATCTGGACCTTCTGGTCAAATAAGCGGGCGCCTGGGTTGGACCAGGCGGGCGCTCGGTCTGGCGGCAGAAAAATTCCTAATTCGATTAGGAAAGGTTGTTGGCACAAGTTACCTATTTGGAATAGGTCTTAATTGTATATAAAAACCCCAATTCGGCCAGACCATCAAAGTGTGTGATTTTGTGAGTCTCAAAGAGTTTGAGAGAGATTTTATTTTGTTCTAAGACATCCTTGATTGAGGAACAAAATAATTCACAAATAAATTCCATATAGTTCTTTATTAAATTGTGAAAGTGTGTTTCATAATTATTGGTCTAGCAACCAAGATCAAGGAGCCTCTTGATATTCGTTCGAAGTGTGGACACCGCTAGAGGGTGAATTTTATCATCTACAAAGTTCGTGATTTTGTCCGTGATAAAGCTTCAAGTTTCTCCACCAAGACCAAAGAAAACTTTGATAGTCATTAAGGGTTAGTTTTTCCTTTATTCATTATGTTGTATTTGATTTAATCATATGAACGGATCCATGGCTTTGGGTTTCTTAAAATTTTAATTGCTATATTCCGCTGCGCATGTTACTACGAAACCCAACAGTGGTATCAGAGCCCCGTTCATGTTGATTATTTCAATACCTTGATCATGTTATGTGTATATAAATTGTTTATGTGCCTAGCATGATATGAATATTGGAATATATGATGCTTATGTGTTTTGTGATTTTATGTGGTTTATTGTTTTGCAACTTTAATCGCACGATTCAATCGCAATAAAAATTATGATGGATTCTGAATTATTTCGATTATTGATTTTTGATCAGATCAAAGTTTTAATAATCGGGGAAAAATAATTTTGAGACAAAATTTTCGAACTTTAAAATTCTGTACCATTCTGACCAAATAGGCGCCCGCTCGCTGGGGACCAGGCGGCCGCTTGCTTCAGGCTTGCTCAGGCGCGCGCTCGATCAAGACCAGGCGGGCGCTCGCTCGTCAGAATCTGTTCTGATTTTGGTTAAAATCTGAATATGGAATTTTCGATAAATTCAACAAAACCAGTAACAGAACCAGTCCAGACTTGCTGATCTGGAATGTGTTTTGGGTAGTTGGTTTGTGTATGGATTTTGGGGTTTGATTTTCCTATTTGTTTTAGTCTTGTGATTCCTAGATTGGTTCAAGTTTTGGATGGCTAATCTGCGTTCATCGAGATTGTGTTTCCCAAAATTGATCGCAATCAAAGTTTCAAAGATAAAACGAAGTTAGAATTATGAAGAGTTCATAATTGCTAAAATTGAGAAACAAAGTTCTTAATTCAATGATTGGAGATCCATGTGGAATTGTGAATGCAATTGGCCTACGTTCATCGAGACCATCTATTGCTTAGTTTCGGCCACATGGACTACTTTCTTGGTTTCTTGAATTAGTGCGGGATTGTGGTTGCCTAATGGCTTAGTTCGACCGCACTTCTTGTTGTCTTGATTTGGAGATAATAACCGAAGTTGAAATAGTCTCATCCTCATAATTATAGAGAAACTAATGACACATAAATATCATGCTTAAATTAATGGAGATTAATTTAGTGGCTAAACTTGATGTGTAACATGTTTATATTATGTGCTCATAAATATGTTATATGCTATATGTGATGAACCTTCAAAGAAAGTTTTAAGTCCTTTTTGCCATGCCATGATTAAAACACTTGTTTATACATGGGTAATCTTGATGTGGGTTCGCCTCCGCGAGGTGCATTAATCTTATTCATGTATGAGCAAGATGAGGTTCATTAATTTAATGTGGGCTTGCCTCCGCAAGGTGCATTAAATTGAATGGTTCCTATGCGTTTAAAATGGTTGGACTTAATTAGGCGTCAAAACAGTTTTGGGCCTAGGCAAAAGATGAGATTAAACATGCTTTTTTAAATTGGATTTCTCAAAGAATCTCATAAAAGGATCTAAGAATCATATGGGATATGATTGACATGATTGTCTACCTAATTAATTTAGTTTTGAGCGGTCCGCCTCCGTGGACTCAAAAGTTAAATTAAAGTTGGATCTTAGCCCAATTAAATTATATTATACATTGGATGTATATGAAGGTTATATAATTTAGTGGGAGTATTTTGTTTGAAAATACATTGTTTATTTCTTTAATGAAAACCGGTACTTATTAAATTTTGGAAATTTTGCATGTTTGTAGATAATGACTAATAACACTCAATCAATGTCGTTGCGATCGATCCTTGAGAAGGATAAGCTCGAAGAGAATGGTACTAACTTTATGGATTGGATCCGTAGCATAAGAATCGTTCTTAGGCAAGAAGATAAGTTGTACATTCTCGATGGGCCTCTCCCTGCTGAACCACCGCCTACTGCCCCTAGGGTAGAAAGAGACAATTACAAGAAACATCGTAATGATTCTAGAGATGTAAGATGTCTCATGCTTGCTGCTATGTGCTCAAAACTCCAACAAAGTTTGGAACATTTGGAAGCCTATGAGATAGGCGTGGAGTTGAGAACCATGTTTCAAGAGAAAGCTAGGCAAGAGAGGTACAAGACCATTGTTGCATTCACTACTTGTAAAATGAATGAAGGGAAACAAGTGAGTCCTCACTTTCTTAAAATGAAAGGTTATGTAGAGCACCTTGAGAAACTTCGCTATCCAATCCCATTGGAGCTAGCCACGGATCTCATTCTTAATTCATTGCCTAAAAGTTATAATCAGTTTGTGATGAATTATAACATGCATGGAATGGATAAGAATCTCTCTCAGTTGCATGGGATGCTCAAAACTGCAGAGATGAAAATTGTGGAGAAAGGTTCTCCCGTGCCCTTGGTTCATGATGGGAAGAAGGCTAGTGCCAAAGGAAAGGGTAAGGAAAAAGTTGTCAAACCCAAAATAAGCAAGGCAAAGGTTGCCAAGGCTTCTGAGGCAAAACCTGATTCACAAAAGGATGCAATCTGTTTCCATTGTCAAGAAATTGGTCATTGGAAACGTAATTGCAAGGCTTTCTTGGAAGAGCAAAAGAAGAAGAAGAGCAGCAAGGCTGCGTCGACTTCAGGTATCTATATGATAGATATTCTCCTTTCTACCACTGATTCTTGGGTATTGGATACCGGATGTGGTTCTCACATTTGTCTAAATGTGCAGGGACTAAAGAATAGGAGACTGCTTAAAGAAGGTGAAGTAGATCTACGCGTGGGGAATGGAGCAAGAGTTGCTGCATTAGCCGTAGGGACTTATGAAGTCACTTTACCTTCCGGATTAATTCTTGTTTTGAACAATTGTTATTATGTTCCGGATTTAAGTAGAAATATTATTTCAATTTCTTGTTTGGATAATGAAGGTTTTAAGTTTCTTATTGAGAATAAGAAATTTTCTATTTATTTAAATGATGTGCTTTATGGTATTGGTAATTCATTTAATGGCCTTTATATCTTGGATGTCAAGAATGAAAATAATGACAATGTCTATCATGTAAATAAGAAATCTAAACCTAATGATGTAAATCATACTTATTTGTGGCATTGCCGTCTTGGTCATATTAATGAGAAGCGTATCTCAAAACTCCACGGGGACGGACTTTTAGGTTCATGTGACTTAGAGTCATATGATACTTGTGAGTCGTGTCTTCTTGGAAAAATGACTAAGACACCTTTTACCAAGTTGGGTGAAAGGGCAAGCGACTTATTGGGTTGATACATTCCGATGTATGCGGACCATTAAGTAGCAATGCTAGGGGAGGATTTCAATACTTCATAACCTTCACTGATGATTATAGTAGATTTGGGTATGTTTACCTAATGAAACATAAGAGTGAAGCATTTGAGATATTTAGAATATTTCAAAATGAAGTAGAAAAACAACTTGGCAAAAGTATTAAGGCACTTCGATCAGATCGAGGTGGAGAATACTTGAGTCAAGAATTTGATGATCATCTAAAGAATTGTGGAATAGTTTCACAATTGACTCCACCCGGAACACCACAATGGAATGGTGTGTCCGAGAGGAGAAATCGGACTTTGTTAGACATGGTTCGATCAAAGATGAGTCAAGTTGATCTTCCAATATCCTTTTGGGTTTACGCTCTAGAAACCGCTGCTTTCACGCTAAATCGTGTTCCAACTAAATCGGTTCAAAAGACTCCATATGAGATGTGGAGCGGAAAGAAAACTTGTTTATCTTTCATGAAGATTTGGGGTTGCGAAGCTTTTGTCAAAAGACTTGTCTCAGACAAACTTGCACACAAATCTGATAAATGTGTCTTTGTGGGATATCCTAAGGAAACTAAAGGATATTACTTTTACAACCGTGAGAACAACAAAGTGTTTGTTGCCCGAACTGGTGTCTTTCTAGAGAAAGAGTTTCTCTCCAAAGAAATCAATGGGAGTAAAATAAATCTTGAAGAAATTCGAGACCCAGAAAATAACATTGAACCAATAGTGGAACAAGAACAAGAACAAGAACCACAAGGAGTTGTGGAACCTGTTCAAAATACACAAGCAACTCGCAGATCTAGTAGGTTACGATCCGAGCCCGAGAGATATGGATTTCTTGTAACAGATAGTAATGAGGTAGAAATCATTGAGAATGATGAACCGTCAACCTACCAAGAGGCGATGTCTTCTCCTGATTCGGACAAGTGGCTTGGAGCCATGGAATCTGAATTGCAATCCATGCAAGACAATCAAGTTTGGAATTTGATTGATGCGCCCGAAGGTGTAAAAACCATAGGATGCAAATGGGTCTTCAAGAAGAAGACTGACATGGATGGGAAGGTGCATACTTACAAAGCTAGGCTTTTAGCGAAGGGTTATAGGCAAGTTCATGGTATTGACTATGATGAGACCTTTTCACCAGTAGCAATGATCAAGTCTATAAGAATTTTGCTTGCCATTTCCGCATATCATGACTATGAAATATGGCAAATGGACGTCAAAACCGCTTTCCTAAATGGAAAACTTCAAGAGGATGTGTATATGACACAACCAGAAGGTTTTGAACAAGATTCTAAGGTATGCAAATTGCAAAGATCCATCTATGGATTGAAGCAAGCTTCAAGGAGTTGGAATCTCCGTTTTGATGAATCGGTCGAAGAGTTTGGTTTTATCAAGAACGAAGATGAGCCTTGTGTATACAAGAAGATTAGTGGGAGCATAGTGATATTCCTTATTTTATACGTGGATGACATATTACTCATTGGAAACGACATTCCTACACTTCAGTCTGTGAAGACTTGGTTAGGAAAGTGCTTCGCAATGAAAGATATGGGTGAAGCCGCATATATACTTGGCATTAAGATCTATAGAGATAGATCAAGGAGACTACTTGGTTTAAGCCAAAGTACATACATTGACAAGGTCAATAGAAGATTCCATATGGAAAATTCTAAGAGAGGCACCTTGCCAGTGTTACATGGAGTTTCTCTAAGCAAGACTCAATGTCCCAAGATAAACGATAAGCGTGAGAAAATGAATGATGTTCCATATGCTTTGGCAATTGGGACCATCATGTATGCCATGATTTGTACTAGGCCGGATGTATCTTATGCTTTGAGCATGACAAGTAGATACCAATCCGACCCTGGCGAAAATCACTGGATAGCTGTAAAAGGGATTCTTAAGTACTTGAGAAGAACTAAAGACTCGTTTTTGGTCTATGGAGGAATGGAAGATGATCTCGTTGTAAATGCTTACACGGATGCAAGCTTCCAAACCGACAAAGATGATAGCCGATCGCAATCGGGTTTTGTGTTTATGTTAAATGGTGGAGCTGTAAGCTGGAAGAGTTCCAAGTAAAGTACAACCGCTGATTCTACAACAGAAGCTGAGTATATTGCTGCATCGGATGCTGCAAAGGAAGCTGTTTGGATTAAGAAGTTCATAACTGAACTTGAAGTGGTTCCTAGTATTGCTAATCCAATAGACCTTTATTGCGATAATAATGGTGCTATTGCTCAAGCAAAGGAACCAAGAGCACATCAAAAATCCAAACGCATACTTAGCGTTTTCATATCATTCGAGAGATCGTTGATAGGGGAGACGTAAATATATGCAGAGTACCTACTGATGACAATGTTGCGGACCCGCTAACAAAGGGACTTCCACAAGCTAAACATGATGGTCATGTTAGGTCCATGGGTATTAGATACATGGGAGATTGGGCCTAGGGCAAGTGGGAGATTGTTGGTAGTGGTGCCCTAGGCATGTTTAATAAACGTTGTAATTGTTATCATTTATTTCATATCAATAAAGAGATGTTTTGATTATTATTGTTGTTCATGTTTACTTATAATAATCCCCGTCCCTAGTACTTGCTAAGAACTAGTATAAAGGCTAAATGATCATGGGATGATCATGTTAAAAACACCCGGGGTGAGCGGTCCAAGGAGGGGTGTCTACAGAGCCCCTCGGCGACGTGGATTGCAAAGCAAAACGCGTCGACGAAAGTTAAAAACACCCGCCGAGGACATCACCAAGAAAAGGCAAAGACTCGATGAAAGCAGGAATTTGAAATTGCGAGAGATAGTGGTGCGCTCCCTGTGTGAGCGGCTTTTGTTGATAGAGGGGGTGGCATGATCCGTTAGGTGAACCTGCCGGCTGAATGTTTTGAATGAGGCCGTTAGTGAACCTTTTGATGAATCCGTTAGTGAATCCCTTGGATGAGTCCGTTGGTGAACCCTTGTTGACGAATCCGTTGGTGAATCCGTTTGATGAATCCGTTAGTGAATCCCTTGGATGAGTCCGTTGGTGAACCTTTGTTGACGAATCCGTTAGTGAATCCGTTTGATGAATCCGTTAGTGAATCCCTTGGATGAGTCCGTTGGTGAACCCTTGTTGACGAATCCGTTGGTGAATCCATTTGATGAATCCGTTAGTGAATCCCTTGGATGAGTCCGTTGGTGAACCCTTGTTGACGAATCCATTGGTGAATCCGTTTGATGAATCCGTTAGTGAATCCCTTGGATGAGTCCGTTGGTGAACCTTTGTTGACGAATCCGTTAGTGAATCCGTTTGATGAATCCGTTAGTGAATCCCTTGGATGAGTCCGTTGGTGAACCCTTGTTGAGGAATCCGTTTAATGAATCCGTTAGTGAATCCCTTGGATGAGTCCGTTGGTGAACCTTTGTTGACGAATCCGTTAGTGAATCCGTTTGATGAATCCGTTAGTGAATCCCTTGGATGAGTGCGTTGGTGAACCTTTGTTGACGAATCCGTTAGTGAATCCGTTTGACGAATCCGTTAGTGAATCCCTTGGATGAGTCCGTTGGTGAACCCTTGTTGACGAATCCGTTGGTGAATCCGTTTGATGAAATATTGCTTTGAAGTCTCGTGCCATTTGGAGTCACACTTGACTTTTGAATTGTGGGGTGCGGGCACAGTTAACCGCGACCAGAAAAATGTTCTTGCTGGGGATGAAATATTGAGATTGACTCTTGAGGGGGGTGTGGCACCCGTGACAGAACTTAGGGAGTTCGGAATTTTGAAGAGGACAGCCTACTTTTGAGTGGGAGTTTCTATCCTACTTTCGATTTTTGACGTGCCTTAAGGGCGGACCAGAGAAAGGTGTGCCCAACTGGGTGTCTGAGGATCGGGACAGTGTCTTGATTTAGGCTGGAGATCTCTGACAAGGCCCTTTTCTTGAAGCGATTTAGACCTGGGAGGCGCGCGCCTTTCTATGTAGGCTTGGGACGCGCGCGCACTTCAGACTGCTGGCCGGTGGCGCGCGCGTCTGGGAGGCGGAATTCCGGGCTTGACATTTGCTGACCAAAAGAGCCCCCAACAGCTATAATATCATCTTCTGTTCGATCACTTGATTCTCACAACTCCTTTCTGCCATTTTTGAACATCATATTATTGCTTAACTTTGATTGTGATCAACATTTTCCATGGCTTCCAATTCTTTTGCCCATGATGCCAAGGTTGTTAGTGAGTATGAGAAGGACTTGGGTACTTTTGTGTATTCTTTTAAGACCCATCTCAAGAAGGCCTTCATTAAAGACTTCGGGTTCCGAATTCTTTTCACTTTGTGAACATTGAAACCGGATTGGGATTTGTTGAGAGCTGCCGCGGCTTTCTGGGATTGCGACAGCCATACCTTCAACCTTTCAGCTAATGAAATGGTGCCGACTGTTGACGATTTCGGGCCATCCTAGGCATGCCTTTGGCCGGTCGGATTGCCTTCCCTAAATATCACCGTGGTGCCATCGACTCTTGGGTTGAGTTACTGAATCTCCCTGTTGAGGACGTGAGGAAGATGTTGCACGGTACCGTGATTGATATAACTGAGTTTCCGATGTTCTTCAGTTTACACTCGGAGGACCCGGTGGTTCAATCTTTCAAAAGAAATGCCATGGCCGTTTGTCTCTTCAGCGAGGTACTGTTTGTTACACCCTTCGGGACTGCGGACGCGCAGTTGGCTGAGGTTATTTTGCAAGCTAAGGACCAGCAATTTAGTGTAATCCCTCTTATTGTAGGGGAGACGTTGCACGGCCTTGATGAGTTACACAGGACGGGCAAGATGTGTCGGGGAAGCCCTTTGCTCTTGACCATATGGCTCCGAGAACACTTCAGAATTTATTCTCCGGATGGTGATTTGTCTCCTTTTGCTGTTCATAGGAGGAAGTTGTTGATCCGGGATTTATCTGAAGATGATTGGAAGAAATTCTTTGCCTCTTGGGTGACCGTTGATATTGAGTGGTGTCCTCCTTCTTGGGGTCTTCGTCCTTTTGTGGAATGGACTCTTGGTTTTCAGCACGTGGTTGTACCCGGTTTGAGAGATTCTTCATTTTACCAGCCAGAGCGGGTTCTGCGGCAGTTCGGTCGCCAACAGACAATTCCTTTTCCGAGGGGCGGAATGCTTCGTCCAGTTGCTTACATGGGTCCTGACTTCTCGAGTGAGCTTCAGTCGGCTTGGGGAGATGACCGCAACCGTTGGGCTTTTGCTCCTCTGCATCGGGGGAGTGTCTTCCTTCCCGAGAGCTACTTGGATTATTTATTTGGCACCCTTTACCGTGGCATCACTTGGGTTGATGTGCTTCGTGCCGAGTTGTTGGGACAGGGTTTTGAGCCTAGCAGCACTTTGAGATATAGGGAGGCTGCTGCTGATTCGAGTAACATTCTCGCTGACCCTTTCGGTACTCCTTTGGATGACTTTTATTCTAGGAGACGTGTTGCAGCACAGAAGGTTTCGGTGCGTATTAGTGCTCCTTTGTTACCCAAGAAGAAAAGGATTGAGAGACGATCGGGTGGCCCTTCGAAAGCTAAGAGAAAATTAGATTTTTCTTAGTACCCTAAGAGATTGCAATTAGACCACTTTGTTTTAGGATTTAATATTTTGATGTCTTTTGTTGCTCAATAAATCCGTTGTAATGGTTTGAATAATTCATTGAATGAATAAAAATTGCATTTTGTTATTTGAAGTGAATTGGGTATTTTAGATATGTTTTAGACCGCACCCGAAGGTTGCCTACGTTCCTCCAGTTGGGAGGCTCAGGTCTTCGTAGTTCAAACAAACAAATACCATATTTTTTTTTTTTTTTTTTGTGCACCCTGTTTTTTGCCTATACCGCCCTTGCGGGTTTTCAATCTAGCGGGCTTCTTTTTTGGCACGTGCTCTAATTTTTGCCTAGGCCGCCCTTCCGGGTTTTCAATCTAGCGGCGGCGAAAGTGGCCGCGTGGCCATCGTTGCGCGCTGACTTGAAATTCAAGCTAGGGTTTTACTGTTCATACAAGGCAACCCTAAATGTCCATATTTAATGTTTTCTAGAACATTGAGCTATTTTTGGGAATCCGGGACAAGTCTTTGCAAGGTTTCTAATTCCTATAAAGTCCTTGTATATTTGGGAAATCCCTAATAAACTCATTTTCAGATCGGGTACTAACAGTAGCCCCTCGGCGACGCTTCTTGCAAGGCAATGTGGGGTCGACGATAAAAGAAGGATCCGTCTGAAACATGAGTTCCAAAACAGATGAAAGGTAAGGGAACGGCTGAACCTTGACAGGCGACCTACGTATCCGCGGGGGAATCAAGCCAAACGTAGTTCAAATCTGATGGAATTTGGGAATGACTGTCCTTTGATGGGGAACAAAGTCTTCTGCTGGGGAAAATGCACCTGCTGGGGATGAGAGATGACCGCGTCGGTCGGGTGGCTGGACCTTTTCAGGTTTCCTACGTATCCTCCGAGGAATCAAGCCGGTCGTAGTTCAGAGATATTGGGGAAAGACGAGACATCGAACTTCTACTGTGGATAATAAACCTACGGATACAATCTTGTATGAAGAGCGAACATTCGTAAGCAATGAAGTTATTTGGGAAAACTAAAGACTACGTTGTCTAAATAATCCCAAGATGGAATGGTAAACGCAATCAGGATCGCCAGGGTTCCTGCCGATTGTGCTAACGAAACGCCGAGGCTTCTGCCAACCACGATCAATCAAGGATACGTATGTCATAGAGGCGCCAGAGTCTCTACAATCATACGAATCCTAATAATAGGTGCTGGATCTCTCGCACACAGAAACGCCGAGGCTTCTGCCAATCGCGATTGATCAAGGATACGCATGTCATAGAGGCGCCGAAGTCTCTACAATCATACGAATCCTAATAATAGATGCTGGATCTCTCGCAAACAGAAACGCAGAGGCTTCTGCCCATCGCGATCGATCTAGGATGCGTATGTCATAGAGGCGCCGAAGTCTCTACACCCATACGAATCCTAAGCAAATATTAGGAAGTGCTAAAATAATAGATGCTGGATCTCTCGCAAACAGAAACACCGAGGCTTCTACCCATCGCGATCGATCTAGGATGCGTATGTCATAGAGGCGCCGAAGTCTCTACACCCATACGAATCCTAAGCAAATATTAGGAAGTGCTAAAATAATAGATGCTGGATCTCTCGCAAACAGAAACGCCGAGGCTTCTGCCCATCGCGATCGATCTAGGATGCGTATGTCATAGAGGCGCCGAAGTCTCTACAACCATACGAATCCTAAGCAAATATTAGGAAGTGCTAAAATAATAGATGCTGGATCTCTCGCAAACAGAAACGCCGAGGCTTCTGCCCATTGCGATCGATCTAGGATGCGTATGTCATAGAGGCGCCGAAGTCTCTACAACCATCCGAATCCTAAGCAAATATTAGGAAGTGCTAAAATAATAGATGCTGGATCTCTCGCAAACAGAAACGCCGAGGCTTCTGCCCATCGCGATCGATCTAGGATGCGTATGTCATAGAGGCGCCGAAGTCTCTACAACCATCTTTTTCAACAAGATCTGAACGAGACCCTTGGGTGGCCTCTGAGTAAGGGCTAGATGCTGGATCTCTCGCAAACAAAAACGCTGAGGCTTCTGCCCATTGCGATCGATCTAGGATGCGTATGTCATAGAGGCGCCGAAGTCTCTACAACCATCCGAATCCTAAGCAAATATTAGGAAGTGCTAAAATAATAGATGCTGGATCTCTCGCAAACAGAAACGCCGAGGCTTCTGCCCATCGCGATCGATCTAGGATGCGTATGTCATAGAGGCGCCGAAGTCTCTACAACCATACGAATCCTAAGCAAATATTAGGAAGTGCTAAAATAATAGATGCTGGATCTCTCGCAAACAGAAACGCCGAGGCTTCTGCCCATCGCGATCGATCTAGGATGCGTATCTCATAGAGGCGCCGAAGTATCTACAACCATACGAATCCTAAGCAAATATTAGGAAGTTTTCCGTATTCAAAGGTAACGAATATCAGTCAAAATAGCGCTAAGGGCACCTAAAAATGAACAAAGGGAAATGTACCAGGGGTAAAACTGAAATTTTGCATGTGGAGGCAAAGATGATGGATTATTTTAGAGTCACAAACGGGATGAACTCTCAAGGAGTCATGAAGGTGATAGACTCTCAGGGAATCGCAGAAGTGATGGACTCTTGGGGAGTCGCAAAGGTGATGGACTCTCGGGGAGTCGCCAAGGTAAAGGACTCTTTGGTGAGTCACAAGGGCAAATGACCTTTAGGGAGACGCGAAGGAGATGGACTCTCGGGAGTTGCTAATATGGGAAACATGATCTAGGTTCCGCTTATCCTAATTTAGGAGGGGATGAGGCTACGAGCCATTGAGACCAAGGTGTTAGGTAAGGGACATTTTTCTTGGTTGCCTAGAGGTAGGACCTAAGGCTCTTCTAAGGAAAGGGAATAAGGAAGATGGTGGTCTCCTAATCTTGAGATAGGGATGCCAAAGATGTCACGGCTTCTTGGGCTTTAGATTATGTCTTGAAGATACTGTGGGTTTCCTAGGCTTACAGGCTAGGGATAGGAGTTTATTTAAGCATGAGGAGAGTATTCTATCCTAGGCTTAGTGCTAGGGCTTGGAAAGGTTGAGGTTTGGGAACTTCCTAGATGTTAGGGTTTCGAACAAGGGTTTGGAAACTGGTGTTTAAGGACCATGACTCTCCTAGGTTTAGGACTAGGGTTTAGGAATTTCCTAGGTCTAGGAGGCTAGGGCTTGGAATTGTGGTAGGCTCAGAGGTTGCAAAGGCGTTGGCTTTTAGACATAAGGCTGGGAGTTGGAAAGGTTGTGACTTCTTAGGCTTGAGACCATGGACCGTTGGGAAGAGGGATTGCTTTTGTGGAAGGTCCACTAAGCTTGATGTTAGGGTTCACCATTTTCCGGGATTGGTGACTATGGTTTGGAAAGGTTCATGGTAACCTAGGCTTTAGGCTAGGTTTTAAGGCTAGGGACTGTAAACTTCCTACGTTTTGAGACTAAGCTGAAGGAGTTTCCTAGGTATAGGACTGGGGTTTGAAGGGAATGTTGAATCCTAGGCTTGATGATAGAGTTTAAAGATGATAATTTCTACCTAGCCTTGAGACTAGGGCTTTAGAAAGAGTGCGACTACCTAGGCTCGAGGCTAGGGTTTAGAGCGAATGTGACTACCTAGGCTCGAGCCTAGGGTTTGGAAAGAGTGCGACTACTTAAGCTTGAGGCTAGGGTTGATTGAGTTTTGGACAGGGCATTATATCCTAGGTTTTGGACTAGGGTTCAATAAAACGGAGAATTGAGATTGTAAATTTCCTACGTTTCGAGACTAGGGTTTCGGGAATTTGGAAATGATGTTGCATACGGGGCTTTGGAAATTCCCTAGAATTTGGGCTAGGGTTAAAGGGGATGTTGTGGTTTCCTAGGCCTAAGGATAGGGTTTAGATAGGATATGTGACTACCTAGGATCAAGGCTAGGGTTTAGGAAGGGTGTAACTACCTAGGATCAAGGCTAGGGTTTAAGAAGGATGTAACTTCCTAGGCTTTAGGATAGGGTTTGAAAGGATGTAATTACCTAGGCTTGGGGCTAGGGTTTGAGAGAATGTGATTACCTAGGTTTAAGGCTAGGCTTCGGATAGAAGGTGACTACCTAGGCTTGAGGCTAGGGTTTAGAGAGAAGGCGATTACCTAGGTTTGGGACTAGGGTTTAGAGGGAATACGATTACCTAGGTTTAAGGCTAGGATTTGAATAGAAGGTGACTACCTAGGCTTGAGGCTAGGGTTTGTAGAGGATGAAGCAACCTAGGCTTGAGGATGGGGTTGAGAGAATGTGACTACTTAGGCTTAAGGTTAGGGTTTGGAGGCCGAAAGCATTTGAAGGTTTGTCTTGGTTTAGACCGGGCAAGTTTGAGGTCTAAGAGTGTTTCGATTTGGGGCAGGTGAGCTTGATACCTCATGGCTGGATAGGCTCGATAGGTTAGACCTAGGCTAGAGTGCTAGGGTTTGGGGAGGATGTGGCTACCTAGGCTTGAGGCTAGGGTTTTGAGGGAACGTGACTACCTAGGCTTGAGGCTAGGGTTTGGGAAGATGTGATTACCTAGGCTTGAGGCTAGGGTTCGGAGCGCATATGACTTCCTAGGCTAGAGGCTAGGGTTTGTAGAGGATGTGGCAACATAGGCTTGAGGCTAGGGTTTGGGAAGATATGATTACCTAGGCTTGAGGCTAGGGTTCGGAGCGCATGTGACTTCCTAGGCTAGAGGCTAGGGTTTGTAGAGGATGTGGCAACCTAGGCTTGAGGCTAGGGTTAAGAGAATGTGATTACCTAGGTTTAAGGCTAGGCTTCGGATAGAAGGTGACTACCTAGGCTTGTGGCTAGGGTTCGGAGCGCATGTGACTTCCTAGGCTAGAGGCTAGGGTTTGTAGAGGATGTCGCCACCTAGGCTTGAGGCTAGGGTTGAGAGAATGTGATTACCTAGGCTCGAGGGTAGGGTTTAGGAAGGATGTGGCTTCCTAGGATCGAGGCTAGGGTTTAAGAAGGATGTAACTTCCTAGGCTTTAGGCTAGGGTTTGGTAGGATGTAGTTACCTAAGCTCTAAGCTAGGGTTTGGAAGGGATGTAACTACCTAGGCTCGGGGCTAGGGTTTAGGAAGGATGTAATTACCTAGGCTTGAGGCTAGAGTTCAGAGAGAATGATATGACCACCTAGGCTTGAGGCTAGGGTTTAGGAAGGGTGTAGCTACCTAGGATCAAGGCTAGGGTTTGGAGACCGAAAGCATTTGAAGGTTTGTCTTGGTTTAGACCGAGCAAGTTTGAGGTCTAAGAGTGTTGCGGTTTGGGGCAAATGAGCTTGATACCTCGTGGCTGGATAGGCTCGATAGATTAGACCTAGGCTAAAGTTCTAGGGTTTAGCTAGGGTAAGACTCAGACATGTGTTAAGGAGACCGGGGCCTAATGGAATGGTAGGCGTGAGATCTAGGAGATCGAAGGCTAGGCAGGGTAGTGTTGGGACATAAGGCTTTCAAGCGGGTAAGTCTTTTGTCCTAGAGAAACCGCATTATGGATTAGGACCAAGCAGGCTTGAGGTCGGCCAAGGAGCAATGGATTGGGATTGGATGATCCTAGTACCTAATACGTATGTCGGGCTTGGATCCTAGAGTGTTTGAAAGTTTAGGCTAGGTGTGAACCGTAGGTGCAGGAAATGGTTTTGGATATATGACCATGTTGGCGCTTTAGGTAAAGGGATTGAGGGTCCAAGACTTTGCTTGAGTACAATAGGTACCTTAAGTTGGATTGGGTATGCTTTGGTCTCGCGTGACCAAGCTCGTTCGGCAATTGCAAAGGTGGGTTTGGTATGGGACTAAAGGTGTTAAGCGCATGATTTTTGACTGGATGGGTTTTGATATCTTTATGGCATATCACGGTACGCGGGAGGTCCTATGCGTTCGAGCACATTTGAGGTTTGGACTCGTGGGGAAGAAAGGTTTGAGATCCATGGAGTTCAAGGGTGGACCTTGTAGGTGGTGAGGTTTAGACTCGGCTCGGATTAAGTAGGTTAGAGACCTAAGTGGTTGAAGGTCAGACTAGGAAGTCTTTTAAAGCTAAGGAGTGACACTAGGTTTAAGAGTGGCAGGGCCATGGTTTGGGTATGACAGTATGCGTAGATGGCATTGTTTTGGTTGGACCAAGCAGGCTTGGGAACTAAAGAGTTCTAAGGGTCGACATCTAAGGTTATAGACCTAGAGGGTAGACAGTTTTGTGATCTAAAGGGTTTAGGAGTTGAGACCTAAGGTGTGAATCGGATATGCTAGAGACCTATAAGGTAGGTGTTTGGCGGCCTTGCATGGACTTGGGATCTAAAGGATAGTTCAATAGGTTAGACTGGGTAGACCTAAGAGGATGGACCTAAGAGGATAGGGGAGACATAGTCTGGACAAGGTAAGGATGAATATATATTGGTAGGTTTTAGGATCTAAGAGATCAGGTAGACTCGAGACCAGTAGGTTCGGGACCTAATGGGTCATTCTAAGGATTTGGATTCGGTAGACTGGCTTAAGGCTTGAGGTTTTGGGTAAGACTGGTTTGAGGCTTTTAGGAGTCCCGCTACTAACTTATGGAGGGTCGAGCTAAGGGGTTATGGTGTAATCTATGTAAGACTGACCGGGTAGGTGCGGGACCTAAGGTTTTGAATCAAGTCAGATTGGGACGTAAGGGTATCCTATTGTGTAGGAAATAGGGTGAAGGACCGAGTCGGTTCAAGAATCACAAAGATGGGTCTCAGAGTGGACCGAGGAGGTTTATACAAATTTTGTGGAGACCGAGAGTGCGGGTTTATAAACAAAGTGTCGTGGAAGAGAAAACTTTTGAAAGTGTTATGACTTTATAAAGATGCCTTATAATTAATTATGATTCTAATCAATCCAAATAGGTCGTCGCGTGCCGAGTTTGACGATGAGGGGTGCCCTTCTTCTAAGTGTATCCTTGTTGACGCCTCGGTATTCTCTGGGAAACCACATAGTCGACCCATTCTGTTGGGGAAGCCCAGTCCGATAAGGGTGTAGAGCGGGGTATCCTACCTCCTTTAAGACGCACCATTTTTTCTGCCTAGACCGCCCTTCCGGGTTTTCAATCTAGCGGGCATCTCTTTTGCGTCATCATTTTTTTTTTTTTTTGAAATCATTCAGTCGACTCAAAAAAGGAAAAAAGAATTGTTTGAAAACATGCGGGGGCATTTTGGGGAGAGTAAGAGGGAGAGAGATAGTACTCACATTTTGACTCTTTGGGCAACTGAGTGTATATATGTACAAATGGTGGGAAGCCCCTGCTTGACAGAAAGTAAGTGTTTAGCTCTTTCCTAGATTGTAGAACGGAAGACTTGTCGAGACATTTGAAAATTATTTTATTCAAGATTCTCATTTGATTGCTCGAGAATGGGCCTCGTTGATTAGTTATGCATCTTAAGTAGTCTCAAAATAATAAATGTTTTGATCAATTGTGAGTGAAGAAGTCAGGAGTAGAAATATGGGGCAAGAGAGAAGAGAAGGAAAATTGGCTACGAGGTGGGTTGTGTATATTTTGGACCGGACCCTAAGGTTGCCTACGTTCTCCTCAAGGTGAGGAGCTCAGGTCCGCGTAGTTCGGGGATGACCCGCTTGACGATGGTGTCGGGTTTCAGTGGGTATGTGTGGGAGGAAAGAAAGGAAAGAAAGTTGGCCCAAGGTAGGTTATGTTTGGCTTTGAGTGGTCGCCCGGTTGACGATGAAGTTGGGTTTTGAGTTTAGGGTGTGAGGTTCGTTTGAGGTGAGTTGTTCTTTGTAGCTCATTGCGGTGGATTACTCCTTTGTAGTTGTTGCAGTGGATTGCTCCATCGTAGTTATCATGGGTTGCTGCCGTTTATCTACTTTGTAAGGAAAGAAAGGAAAATAGAACATTTGAGGTGAAAAGAAAATGAGACTTTTACTTTTCTATGGTGATAGCCCCTTCTATTTTTCTTTATTTTTTTTATTTTATCTCTTTGTGCACACCCTTTTTTTGCCTAGGCCTCCCTTTCGGTTTTCAACCTAGCGGGCTTCTTTTTGTGCAATGCTCTAACTTTTGCCTAGGCTGCCCTTTTGGGTTTCAACCTAGCGAGCCATATTTTTTTTTTTTATATATTTGTACATGAAACATTGTGCAAGCCAAGCCCCTAATTTGCTTTCGCCTCTCTCGATTGCGAGGTAGCTTCCTTATAGTTCAAACGGCCTTTTGCTGGCGGCGGGCATCCTAGCCCCTTGATTTTCATCGGTAGAGCTCCATTGGATTATCACGTGCACCAATTAATGGCATGAATGACTTCGTGGACTTGTCTTACATTTGTGATGGAATACGGACAGCCCCAGTGTAACGGCATGTAGTACTCATGAAGGGAACAAACCAACCCTTTAAATTGTGGCAGCATGGATGTCTATTTGATGATTAGCAACCGCAGTCCATTTCTTTGTCACGACCTTATAAAAAGGGGTCTAATGGTGGGATGAGAGGCGTATGAGGATAGTGTATGGGAGAAGGTGTATATAGAGAGTGTACATGAAGTGTGTACAAGGGGTGAGCGTATAGAGAGAGTGTATGGGGGTAGAATGTAGAGAGAAGGGAAAGTGATTCGTTCATCCCAATTGATCGAAGCATTTGTTATTTTGAGATTAATTCTTTACTTAGTTGTGTGAATGGTTTGTGGGTTCATTTACCTTTTAATGAGTCGTCATTAATGAGTAAGATTAAGATTAATTCATCATATAATGATATAGCAATCAAGCGAAAATGGTGAATAAGATAATTTTCATGAAATTGATATATGCAAGCTTATGTCTCAAGTCTAGAGAGAAAAGAAAAGAAATAAAGACCTTTTTATTGGAACTAAAAGATTTAAACTGACTAGTCCGGGGTGGACTTTTACATAAAGAAACAAAAATCGTCCAATGTGGACTTTTGACTAAGGACACTCTAGAACCTACGAAGACTGAATGACCCTTTTCTTTTCTTTTATTTAAAGGAGGTAGCCCCAATTTCCTCTTTTGCCCATGCCCATGTATTCCGTTGGCGGGTGATGGCTCCGCTGTCAATGAGGCTTTGAATCTTTCTCCTCAATTGGACGCAATCTTCAGTGTCATGCCCAATGTACTGGTGGTATTGGTAGTGTTTGGAGGGATCCAAGCATTGCTTCACCCTACTTGGTTCATAGTTGATCAAAGGAGACAACTTGCCGGCTTGAACTAGACTTTTGAAGAGTTTGGCTAACGGCATACCTAAGTCGTCGAATTCGCGCTTGTCCTTCCTTTCACGAACTGTCTTTGAGGGTGATTTAGGTACCGGCACCCCTTGTTGATGAGTAGTCATAGGAGGCATCCCGACGGGGACAGTCTGTGGCGGCCCGTATATTTGAGGAGCGTACAGGTGTTGACATTGAGCAAGAGGGGGAACTCGACTGAGGTAATCATAAACGCCACGAATGTCAGACAAATGGCGCCTCTCGATATCTCTTAGGGTCTTATGCATCTCCTTTTGAAAGTATGTTTCTTGCTCGTTGAGAATGGCCTTAAAGTGGATTGCTTGTTCATCGAGGATGGCTTCGAAGTGAGATGCTTGTTTACTGAGAGCAGTACCGGTGTAGAGGATTGTCTCGGGATCTTGGGTAGCAGCTTCAGTTGCAACTTCGATGTTCTTTGCAGCCGACATGATGCAGAACTCTATTCATGAAAGAATTAAGCCTCTTAGTTGAATTAAATTAGATTCGTATTTAATGATAAGGCATCGTTATAAAATCATTTTTTGGAAAAGAGTCGGTCTCCACATTTTTGAAATGCATTTTGGTAAAAAATTGAAAGTTTGACCGGGCCGAAGTTGCCTACGTTCCCCTTATCATGGGGGAGAGGTCCCACACAATAAGAGGCTCAGGTCACCGTAGTTCGAATCAAGTTAGACTTTTAAAAAGAGGTGAGAGATGACCATAGGGGTCAAAAAGAGGGAGATGACTCGGTCCTTGGTCAAGCATGGGTGAGGAAGACCTATAGGAGTTGGTTTTGATTGAGTCGGGTATGGTTTGACCTAAGGTTTGACCTAAATTTGACCTAAGGTTTGACCTAAGGTTTGAGACAAGAAGTGGTTCAAGCTAGAATGCGACAATAATGGTGGTTTGACCTAGATGGGTGTAGGATAGGTCGACCTAATTGAGAAAAGGTTGGATTGACCTATATGGTGAATGGATCAAGATAGCGGGTTGTAACGGGTTGCCTATGGGATGATCTAAACGGGATAGGCATGGTTTGACCTAAGCGGGTCAAAGGTTGACCTATTCGGGTTGGTGGACTAAGGAAGGTTGGAGATTGACCTAGATGGATCCAAGATTGGTAAGTCGACCTAAGCGGGTCACGGGTTGACCTTGACGGGTCGAAGGTGAAGGGGTAGTTTTAACCTAAGACGGACAAGTTGGACCTAAACGGGTTGACCTAGGTTGGTCTGGACGACGGTGGGTCAAATAATGACCTAGGTGGGTCAAGATGACGGCTCGACCTAAGGGGGTTAGGACCAAAGGTAATTGGGTTCACCTATGGAATCAAAGATTGACCTAAGAGGTCGAAAACGGATAAGGTTGACCTAGGAGTCCAAGTTTGACCTAAGAGGTCGAAGGTGATTGGTTTGACCTAGGAGGTCAAAGGTTGACCTAAGAGGTTAACGGGTGATAATGTTGACCGAGGGGGTCAAAGGTGGATGAGGTTGACCTAAGAGGTCAAAGGCGGATGAGAATGACCTATGGGGTCAAAGGTTGACCTAAGAGGTCAAAGACGATAAAGTTTACCTAGGGGGTTAAATGTGATAAGGTTGTCCTAGGAGGTCAAGGGTTGACCTAAGAGGTCAGAGGCGGATAAAGTTGACCTAGGTGGTCAAGGGTTGACCTAAGAGGTCGAGGGGTGACCTAAGAGGTCGAGGGTGATAAGGTTGACCTAGGAGGTCAAGGGTAGACCTAAGAGGTCAAAGGCGGATAAAGTTGACCTAGGGGGTCAAAAGTAGACCTAAGAGATCAAAGGTTGGTAAGGTTGACCTAGGGGGTCAAAGGTTGACTTAAACGGATAAGATTGACCTAGGGGGTCAAAGGTTGACTTAAACGGATAAGATTGACCTAGGGGGTCAAAGGTTGGCCTAAGAGGTCAAAGGGTGGTAAGGTTGACCTAGGAGGTCAAAGGTTAACCTATGGGGTCAAAGGTTGGCTTAAGAGGTCAAAGGTAGATAAGGTTGACCTTGGAGGTCAAAGGTTGGGAAGGTTGACCCAGGGGGTCAAAGGTTGACCTAGGAGGTCAAAGGTAGGTAAGGTTGACCTAGGGGGTCAAAGGTTGACTTAAACGGATAAGATTGACCTAGGGGGGTCAAAGGTTGACTTAAACGGATAAGATTGACCTAGGGCGTCAAAGGTTGGCCTAAGAGGTCAAAGGGTGGTAAGGTTGACCTAGGAGATCAAAGGTTGACCTAGGGGGTCAAAGGTTGGCCTAAGAGGTCAAAGGTAGATAAGGTTGACCTTGGAGGTCAAAGGTTGGGAAGGTTGACCCAGGGGGTCAAAGGTTGACCTAGGAGGTCAAAGGTAGATAAGATTGTCCTAAGAGGCCAAAGGATGGTGGGATTTTGACCAAAGCGGGTCGAGATGAAGGGTAGGCCCAAATGGATCGCAATGATGGGTAGGTAACCTAGATAGGCCAAGATGAGGAATTTTGATAGATGGCCCAATGGGTGAGCGATGGACCTTAGAGGTCGTCTAGATGCAATGCACATTTTATTTTGCGAAAAGTTTTGCATTTATTTACATCCTAAATGGTTGGTCTAAGGAGTGTCCTAATCTCTATGTGTGGGTTGACACGGGTAAGGTAAAAGGTTCCCACCGCTCGCGGAACGTACACGGTGAGTGGAGTAGACGAGTGACTCGAAAAGAGGGCGGCAGTAGCGCACAAATTCCTGCACATCGAATACTCCGGGTAATGGGGACCTGTGCAGTGCTGACACGGACTAGTGGTAGTGTGTGGTAAAAAACTAATTCTTTTTTTTTAGGGAGAAAAGAGAGGAGTTTTTAATGTTAGGATGATGCAATGCAATGCATGAGAGAGAGAGAGAGAGAGAGAGAGAGAATAATGTACAAAGGAGCATAGCAGAGTTTTGTTTGACCCTAATACTAAGACGAAAACAACAAAGGTACAAGGATACAAGGTATATACAAAGTACAAGTATCAAGTATTAACATTGCGGGGTGCACGGGTGCATGTGTAAACATGCCAAGTATGTGAGGTGCATGTATAAACATGGCAAGTGTGTACATGTGTAAACATGGCAAGTATGTGTAGGGTGCATGTGTAAACATGGCAAGTGTGTAAGGTGCATGTGTAAACATGGCAAGTGTGTGTGAGGTGCACGTGTAAACATGGCAAGTGTGTGCATGTGTAAACATGGCAAGTATGTGCATGTGTAAACATGGCAAGTGTGTGCATGTGTAAACATGGAAAGTGTGTGTAGGGTGCATGTGTAAACATGGCAGGTGTGTGCATGTGTAAACATGGCAAGTGTGTGCATGTGTAAACATGGCAAGTGTGTGTGCATGTGTAAACATGGCAGGTGTGTGCATGTGTAAACATGGAAGGTGTGTGCATGTGTAAACATGGCAAGTGTGTGCATGTGTAAACATGGCAAGTATGTGCATGGAGAAACATGGCAGGTGTGTGCATGTGTAAACATGGCAGGTGTGTGCATGTGTAAACATGGCAAGTGTGTGCATGTTTAACATGACAGGTGTGTGCATGTGTAAACATGGCAGGTGTGTGCATGTCTAAACATGGCAAGTGTGTGCATGTGTAAATATGGCAAGTGTGTGCATGTGTAAACATGGCAAGCATCATGATGTGACGAAAGTTAGACCCACTAAGTTTGAAAAAGTTTCAAAGCAGTCCCCAGCAGAGTCGCCACTGTGAATACCCCTTTCCGATGAAGCGACGCATGGGAAGTATCTTGTGATTATTTTTATTTACAAAGGGAATATTCTTAACCACATTAAAATTATGAGAGTCGCCACGCCGTTTTAATTAAAGCCAAAACATTGAAAAAAGCATTTTTAGTGGGTTCGGGGGTCAAATTACAACAAGAGAAGAATATTGGACGTTATCACTCCTATTGCCCGAATTGATCGGTCTTTCTATCATGATGAATGTGTTAGTAGTGTGTTAGTGTTTGAGACCGGATCCGAAGATTGCCTACGTTCCTCTCAATGTGAGAAGCTCAGGTCAGCGTAGTTCGAGAAAATTAGAATAGGCAGAAGAATCGGGATCATGCATAATGAGGGGGGAATTACCTAAAGATTAGGGTTTAGAAGTAGTTCCTAGATCATCCTTGGGTCGATGAACCCTAGATCATCATCGGCTATGAAATAACATGCAAACATGAATATCGCAACCCTAAATATAGCATAAATAAGGTTTTAATCTATGAACACGATGAACATATGAAGAACATATATGAACATATGAATGAACATGCGAAGCATATGAAGAAACTATGAATAAACATGCAAGAACATGAATATTAAAGATCTACATTAGAAATAATGCAAGAACGTGAAGAAATAAGTTAGAAAACTTACCTATGTTGGCAAGAAATAAACCTTGATCTTCTTGGAGGTTTGAATGCTAATTAGAGAGCAAAATTGTGTTTAAAAACTCTCAAATTCGGATCCCCCTAAACCAATAGCATGAGATTGGTTTATATAGTAAACTGAGGGGAAGATCTGATGGTCCAGATCATCCGGGGCGGATGTGGCCGCGTGGCCAATATTAAGGGCGGCGGCGAAAGTGGCCGCGTGGCCAATATTGAGGGCGGCGGCGAAAGTGGCCGCGTGGCCATCGTTGCGCGCTGACTTGAAATTCAAGCTAGGGTTTTACTGTTCATACAAGGCAACCCTAAATGTCCATATTTAATGTTTTCTAGAACATTGAGCTATTTTTGGGAATCCGGGACAAGTCTTTGCAAGGTTTCTAATTCCTATAAAGTCCTTGTATATTTGGGAAAGCCCTAATAAACTCATTTTCAGATCGGGTACTAACACTATTCACCCCCCTCTAGCTATTTTCTATACCCTTATTGCCCTTTGGGACCAACAAGTGGTATCAGAGCAAACACCTTTATAAAACATCTTTGTTTTTCAAGCTTAACAGCTTGGGTGCCGATTCGTTATGTCAAACTCAAAACCTTCGGCAACTGCTAACTACACACATGTTCCGGTCTTTGATGAAGATCATTTTGACGTGTGTAAATTCAGCATCTTGACTCAGCTCACCTCAATCGATGAAAGACTTCATGAAACTTTGGTTTATGGACCTTACATCCCAATGAAAGCGAATCTAAATCCGCGCACCAACGCTGCTCAACCAACCATCAAGAAACCAAAGGAAGAATGGACTGAGGAAGAAACAAGAAGAGTTGCAAATGATGGCAAATCAAGAAACATTCTTCTAAGCACTCTAAGTACGACTATGAAACAACAAGTCATACATTGTGCTACCGCCAATGAGTTATGTGATGCTATTGAAGAGCATATAGAAGGAGACACGGTTTGCAAGGAGAATAAGAGATACGAAGTGCAAAAGTGATTCAACAATTTCTCTCAACTCCCCAGTGAAACTCTTAGACAGACTTATGAACGCTATTGTGAAATTATCAATCTCTGTATTTCACTTGGAAAGAAGTTCTCTAATAAGGAATTAAACACTAATTTCCTTGCTGCTTTTGGATCAAGATACCTACATAAATCTAGCGCCCTTGAAGATGCTGGAACTTTAGATGTATGGACTTTAAGGAACCTTTATGCAAATCTTAAGGTTTATGAGCTCAAACTTCAGCGCATTAGTGAAACTGAAGGAAAATCAAAATCCATTACAATGGTGGCGCATAGAGAGGAAGCGCATGCGCCGGTTCAAGATGAGAAAAGTTTGGATCCTAAAATTTCTACTTCTGAGATATTAGACATGGATGATGAAGACTTCGTTTTATTTGTGAAGAGATTCCAGAAGTTCAGAAAATTCTCAAAACCTGGCTCATTCAACAATGCTCAAGGATCTACAAGCAGAGCTCCTCCAAAGTTCACGAGGAGCAGTGATTCTAAAATAAAAGAAGACCTTGTTTGTTTTAATTGCATGAAACCAGGACACTTTGCTTCAAGCTGCCCAATTCCCAAATTTGAGTACATGCAGAAGGATAGCATCCATACTCCCAAGTTCACTCCCAAATTCACTCGTCACAAGGGAATGGTTGCCGTTTGCGCGCGAGGTTTTCCTTCGAGGAACGTTTTCGTCCTTCGATTTACCTTTTTATTGATTTGAGAGTCGCCACCATGTTATTGTCAGAACACGGACCGAGATGTCTGGATTCGGGGGTTAAGTTATGAATTGGGAAGGTCAATGAGCACCCAATTCACCCAATCTAGGATTGGTCTTGCTAAGAAATCACCATCATCGTTTCAAAATCATGCATTCATGTACCAAAAGGGAAAAAAAACAAACAAATAAATAATTGCTTATTTATTTGGGATGTCAGATCATGTGCTTCGAGACCATCTCTATGGATTGGAGAGGCTCTAGGCTGATCCTTTAATGGAATCACACTACTTCAAAGCAAAGAAGGAGATGAGAAGATAGAAAGAAAAGATTTTACCTAAGCGTTTTCTTCAAGAATCCTATGGATGGCCTTGACTAAAGGCCTTGATCTTCAAAATTTTGTGGGTATCAAAGAGGGGCTGATTATGAGAGCTTCTTTGATCAGATTTGGAGTTTAGAGTTGAAAGTTAATTCACCATTAGTCATTCTAGCCAAGAACAACTATATTTATAGGGGTTTTTGGACCTAGGGTTTTGGCCAAGAAGGTAAGTTGAGGTGGGAATCCAAGACTTGATTCTCACAGAGGTATATTTGGACTCTAGGATCGTCCATGGGATTTTCCCCGGATTGCATGAGTGTTTGCCAAGAAAAGGGGTTAAGATCAACAAGGAAACTGACCAAAACCCAACTGTCAAGGGGGCATACCTCGTACAAGACATCAATGTCTCGTACGAGATATCCATGTGCTGGAATCACATTTTTTCCCTCTGCAGCAGTTTTAAATGTTCATTTTGGGCCCTGACCAATAGAGTTAGTCAGAAACTTAACAAAACATGTCAAACTTAACGAGTTTTGACCCAAATCAAAGGCGAGACACATAAGTAGTGTGATTATAAATGAACGTCCAAAATGGGGTGTCTACAGAGTCCCTCGGTGACGATACTTATGGATGAAGTACCGTCGTCGATAGAAAAGACGCCTTTTTGAACTGGGGTATGGTCGTGCTAAAAAGCTGCCTACGTATTCCTCGGAAGGAAATCAGACCAAATGTGGTTCGACTCTTAAAATACGCAAAAACTTAGGTTTAAGGTATTTTGAAAATCATTTTTCGAAAATAATACTTGCGGTAAGTAAAGCTTAGAGTTTAGAGAGTACCCATACTGAGGAATCAATGGCCTTGGCCCAATTCTGAATATACTCCTTTTTGTTGATGATGAATCGTCTCCAGTTGCAATCCATACTGAGGAACCAATCTCTTTGGCTCCAATTCTGAACATGCCCTGTTTGTTGATGACAAACCATCTTCGATTTTGGAGACGCTAGTTACCCGGACCTTGCTTCTCCGTCCAATGAGGTTGTGTGAATACGTATGTTTAAATTTGGGAATATTCATAATGACATTGAAATTATGAGAGTCGCCACGCCGTTTTAGTTATAGCCAAAACATTTAATAGAGCATGTTTAATGGGTTCGGGTGGTCAAATTACAACAAGAGAAGAATATTGAACGTTATCACTCCTGTTGCCCGAATTGATCGGTCTTTCTATCATGATGAATGTGTTAGTAGTGTGTTAGTGATTTAGACCGGATCCGAAGATTGCCTACGTTCCTCTCAATGTGAGAAGCTCAGGTCAGCGTAGTTCGCACATAATTAGAATGTGGAGAGAGAATAGGGATCATGCATAATGAAGAGGGAGGATAAAGAAACATGCAGGATGATCACATCCTAGAATAATGACTATGCCATCAATGAGATCTCAATGAACATTCATCACATTTATCATGGGAGGATTATTGATCATGGAAGTAATTACCTAAAGTTTAGGGTTTAGAAATAGTTCCTAGATCATCCTTGGGTTGATGAACCCTAGATCATCACCGGCTATGAAATAACATGCAAACATGAAGATCGCAACCCTAAATATGGCATAAATAAGGTTTTAATCTATGAACACGATGAACATATGAATGAACATGCAAAGCATATGAAGTAACTATGAATAAACATGTAAGAACATGAATATAAAAGATCTACATTAAGAATGATGCAAGAACATGAAGAAAGAGTTAGAAAACTTACCTATGTTGGCAAGAAATAAACCTTGATCTCCTTGAGTGTTTGAATGCTTAATTAGGGAGAAAATTGTGTTTAAGAACTCTAAAATTTGGACTTCAAGTTCTCCAAAACCGGTGGCCCAAACCAATAGGCTGAGATTGGTTTATATAGTAAATTGAGGGGAAGATCTGACGGTCAGGATCATCCGGGACAAGTTTGGCCGCCTGGCCATGATCGAAGACGGCGACAAGAGTGGCCGCGTGGCCAAGGTTGAGGCGTGGCAAGGTTGGCCGCGTGGCCAATTCTACTGGCTGACTTGATTCTTAAGCTAGGGTTTCTGCATGGTTTTAAGGAAACCATAAGTTACCTATTTTGATAGATTTTGTCATAAATGTGGTATTTCGGGAATCTGGGACAAGTCTTTACAAGGTTTCTAATTCCTATAAAGTCCTGGTATTTTTGGTAAAGCCCTAATAAACTCATTTTCAGGTCGGGTACTAACAATAGCCCCTCGGCGACGCTTCTTGTAAGGCAATGTGGGGTCGACGATAAAAGAAGGATCCATTATGAAACATGAGTTTCAAAACAGATGAAAGGTAAGGGAACGGATGAACCTTGACAGGCGACCTACGTATCCGCGGGGGAATCAAGCCAAACGTAGTTCAAATCTGATGGGGAAATTGAGAATGATTGTCCTCTAATGGGGAGCAACGTCTTCTGCTGGGGAAAGTGTATCTGCTGGGGATGATAGATGACCACGTCGGTCGGGTGGCTGAACCTTTTCAGGCTTCCTACGTATCCTCGGAGGAATCAAGCCGGTCGTAGTTCAGAGCGATTAGGGAAAAACGAGCTATCGGACCTCTGCTAGGGATAATAAACCTACGGGCACTATCCTGTATGAAGATCGAACATTCATTAGGAAATGAAGTTATTTGAAGCAAGAGGGATAATGGGACAATAAAGACTACGTTGTCTAAATAATTCCGAGATGGAGTAATAAATGCTGAGGTAAACGCAAACAGAAACGCCCGGGTTTCTGCCGATCGCGCTAAAATAATGGATGCTGGATCTCTCGCAACAGAAACGCCGAGGCTTCTGCTGACCGCCAAAATAATAGATGCTGGATCTCTCGCAAACAGAAACTCCGAGGCTTCTGCCAATCGCGATCGATCTAGGATGCGTATGTTATAGAGGTGCTGAAGTCTCTGCGATCATACAAATCCTAAGCAAATATTAGGAAACTGCTAAAATAATAGATGCTGGATCTCTCGCAAACAGAAACGCCGAGTCTTCTGCCAGTCGCGATCGATCTAGGATGCGTATGTCATAGAGGCGCCGAAGTCTCTACAACCATACGAATCCTAAGCAAATATTAGGAAATGCTAAAATAATAGATGCTGGATCTCTCGCAAATAGAAACGCCGAGGCTTCTGCTAATCACGATCAATCTAGGATGCGTATGTCATAGAGGCGCTGAAGTCTCTACAACCATACGAATCCTAAGCAAATATTAGGAAATGCTAAAATAATAGATGCTGGATCTCTCGCAAACAGAAACGCCGAGGCTTCTGCCAATCGCTATCGATCTAGGATGCGTATGTCATAGAGGCGCCGAAGTCTCTACAACCATACGAATCCTAAGCAAATATTAGGAAATGCTAAAATAATAGATGCTGGATCTCTCGCAAACAGAAACGCCGAGGCTTCTGCCAATCGCGATCGATCTAGGATGCGTATGTCATAGAGGCGCCGAAGTCTCTACAACCATATGAATCCTAAGCAAATATTCGGTGAAGAATGGAAATTTTAAGAGGCTTCCCGTACCCAAAGGTAGCGAATGTCAGTCAAAATAGTGCTAAGGGCACCGAAAATGAATCAAAGGGAAAAGATGAGGGGCAAAAATGGGATTTTATCTGAAGGGACAAGGTTGGCCGCGTGGCCAAAGTCACTGATTTGCAATAGTGGCCGCGTGGCCAAGGACGCTGAGTGGTCGGATCTCCTTCACGCGGATCGCTGATCTGACGGCTGAGATTGCGAGGGCATAAGTGGCCGCGTGGCCAAGGTCGCCGTCGGGCTGACTCCTTGGTCACATCACCAGAAACCCTCCCTCTTCTCCTTCTTTTCTTCTTTCTTCTTCTTCCTTCCTCCATTGTTGATGAGTTAGAGAGAGAAAATTAAGTTTTTAGAGAGAGAAAGCTTAGATTTTGATAATTTTGAAGACTTCATTTCACATATTTCTTGAAGCTATGGCAGATTGGATCAATAAGGCATTATTTAGGGATTTTACGGGCCAAGGTGGGTATATGCTTCCACAACAAGAGCAACAACGAGAGGGGCACGGTGATGCTCAGGGCGAGGGAAATGTAGGGGCTGACCCAGGAGCGGGTTTTGAAGCGGCACCGTTGATTCCACGGGGCGGTTTGAGACCACGAGCAGCGACTCGGAACTTCCGCGACGGCCTTCTTCGGTCAACATTTGATCAAGACTACGATTTCTATATAGACTCAGAGCGTCACTGGTCGATGGGCCTTCCGGAGACACGAGAGGTAAATTTCAAATTTTCGCTCCTCTCATTTTTACATTTTTCGCACTTTTGTACAAAATATATATTGCTAGAATCATAATTTGCTAGAAATGTAGATTGCTAGAAATGTAAATTGCTAGGAGTGTAACATACCTGTGCTGTGTTTACCTGCAGAGGATCAAGGCTCGTGGGTCCACAGTGACTGTGGGCAAACTATGGGCGTCTCTGCCGGAGGGACCGGGCGGTTTGCGTGCTCGGATCAAGGCTATGGGCTTTGGCCCATTCTTTGACAGTGTCCGCATGGTTGGGGGCACCCTGAAGGTGGCGGCGGTGATAGAGGTGTGCAGGGAGTTCTGGTGGGACACCACCCATACCTTCCACTTTAGTTGGGGAGAGATTACCATCACGCCGACGGATTTCGCGGCTATCACGGGGTTGAGGTTCACTGCTACCCCTTTGCCTTTTGATGAGAGCTTGGCGGAGCGGCGGGACTATAGGCAGGCTATGTTGGGAGTTGACACTGATCTGGGAGGAGGTGTCAAGGGTTATGGAGTGGAGGCCGGGAAGGTAAACCGTTTGGTGGAGATGGCTATTGAGGCCTTTGGTAGGGGGAGTATGATTTGGATTGCTTGGTCCCGCTGTTCTTATGGTACATCTTTTCAGAGATCTTGTTTCCCAGTGGGGCTACTCACTGCTAGGGGCTCTTGTGGACTTGGACCTAGTCGGCGGGATTTCTTGGGGTGGAGCCGGTTTGGCTGAGATTTACCGGGCATTGGACCATTGCTCGAGGGCTAGCTCGTCGGCCTTTGACGGGTTTCAGTTCGCCTTTGAGGTATGCTCTTGGCTACCCTTCTTTTCACTTGTTGAGATTTCTGCTCTATCTTTTGGTCTGAAATGTCTCTTTTATTGCATGCACAGGCTTGGGTGTACGAGATCTTCGGTGTTGCCCCTTTTCAGTTGGTGATGAGTGCCAACAAGGTTGTTCCCATCATGTCGTACTGGTGCAAGGGCAACAGGGTTCATCCCCGCAGGAACCGGGACAGGAAAATGGTGGATGCCGCCGATCTGAGGAGGGCTTTTGCGATGTCTGAGCCTGTCGGGGTCAAGTTTTACCCATGGAGTCCGGCCAATGAGGCGTCGGTCGGTCCCTATGTTGTGGAGTTGACCGCTTCTAGGGTTCTGCTTGTGGGTCTCACTGGGGAGGCCATGTATCTCGGAGAGAGGGTGCTTCGTCAGCATAGGGCCGGCGCATTACCGTGGGCTCCTTATGATCCTCCTCGGGATATGCTCCGTCCCACGAGGTTGGCAACTTTCTTGGCTCCCACTCCGGTAGAGCATTACAGAGGGAGTGATGACTATGCCGGCTACGTGCGGACACGGTTGATCAGCCCACAGGTACGGGCTAGGATCTTATCGGGAGAGGGATCGAGCTCGGCCCGGTATGTTGGTCGGAGTCAGCCTTTGGTTGACATGCCCCTTCGCTCGAGTAGCGTGAGAGTGATGAGGGGCGGCCGGGAGGTGGAGCTTAGCTTAGAGCCGACTGATGCAGATCTTGTTGAGGAGACATTCATTCCTCTGCCCGATACTGGGGTATGGCTTTGTGCTTTATATTAGTCATTGTTCGCACACACTTATTTCTTTCTGTATCACAATCTCTGTCTTTGGGCCTCTTTCAGGTGACTCGAAAGGCATATATCCGTTCAGCTCGGCGGGAGAACGTGTTGATGCGCTTACTGAGGGAGGCGTACCATTCATGTACTTGTCAGAGGGACGACGTTGCTTCACCCCAGCGTCGTTAGCGGTCTCCAAACGGTGCGGGCTCTTCTCACACTGGTGGTCGAGCGGTCCGGGGACGGAGTTCGGGTGGCGGTAGCTCTCGAGCTATAGCGCGGCGTGGAGACACCACGGAGGAGGATTTTGATTAGGCGGGGCCCATCTTTCCATCTTTATTCCCTACACTGTTATGGCTAGTAGAGAGCAGAGGGATATGTATGTATAGAACAGATGTTCAAAATGTATGTATGTATATTATGTTCTAAAATGCAATTTTATTGTGGGAGCCTACTTGTGCAAACTAGTTATTTTACAAATGTTCCTAATTTTATACAATGCATGAGCCACGGGACGGGGCAGGTGCGTAGTTGCATGGATCCGTTACGGAGTGGGAGGAAACAAACTGGATTTCTGCATGGAGCGATGTTGGCCGCATGGCCATGGCAAGGCCCGGATCAATGTTGGCCGCGTGGCCATATCTTCCAAGATCACAAGTGGCCGCGTGGCCACGTCTGTAGTCGGCTCTGCTTTTCCTTTTCCTGGCAAGAGTGGGAGTTTGTATACTATCTAAGGGGAGTTTGTGTTGCCTTAGAATTCGTACCAGCCACTCCTTTTGTGAAATTTAGAGTTCCAATCACCAATTTGCTTGCTCTTTGCCATGGATCAAAAAAAGTCTTTATAACCTCTTTGGAGAAGTGGGTTGCCAAACTTTCTGGTTCTAGTCGTAGGAAACTTGATGAACGGTATGGGATAAAGTGTCTTTGGTCACTTTTGCACATGAACTCCAATACCAACCTTTTGCAAGCCTGTGGGAAATTTTGGAATGATACCCTGACCTTTCTTGGATGCCACAACACTTTATGCACATGGACGTGGTTTCTGACCGTTCTTTGGACCATCTTGCACTATGCTTGTTTGCCTCTATTCTCTTCCCCTCTGCAGTTGGATTTTCCAGTGAAGGGTGCTTGGGCATGGTAAATTCCCCTCGTCTAGGCTATGACATTGTGCCGGCTATCCTTGGAGAGATGCTCTGTGGGATTCCCCATCTCGCGGCTTATGGTGGGATGCCCTGTGGTAGTGATAGGCTCTATAAATTAGACCTAGGCTAAGGTTCTAGGGTTTAGCTAGGGTAAGACTCAGACATGTGTTAAGGAGACCGGGGCCTAATGGAATGGTAGGCGCGAGATCTAGGAGATCTAAGGCTAGGCAGGGTAGCGTTGGGACATAAGGCTTTCAAGCGGGTAAGTCTTTTATCCTAGAGAAACCGCGTTATGGATTAGGACCAAGCAGGCTTGAGGTCGGCCAAGGAGCAATGGATTGGGATTGGATGATCCTAGTACCTAATACGCATGTCGGGTTTGGTCTCTAAGGTGTGCTAGGTGTAAGCCATGTGCGAGAAATGGGTCTGGACATGTGACCATGTTGGCGCTTTAGGTAAAGGGATTGAGTGTCCAAGACTTTGCTCGAGTACAATAGGTACCTAAGTTGGATTGGGTATGCTTAGGTCCTATGTTTGTCTTAGAGGTCATGCGTGTGACTAAGCTCGTTTGGCAATTGTGAAGGTAGGTTAGGGATGGGACCAGAGGTGCTAAGGACAAGAGTCTTGACCGGATGGGTTTTGAGATCCTTAAGGCATGTCGCGGTGCGAAGGAGATCCTATGTGTTTTGAGCAGGTTCAAGGTTTGGACTCGTCGGGGGAGCGATGTTTGAGATCCACGGAGTTTTGAGGAGAGGATCGCGTAGGTTCGAGGTTTGGACTCGACTTGGATTAAGTAGGTTGGAGACCTAAGGGGTGAAGGTCAGGCTAGGTAGTCTCTCGCGACTAACGGGTGACACTAGGTTTGTAGAGGGGTTTAGACCCAAGAAGTATGGATAACATAGATTTAGTTGGTCAGACCAAGAAGGCTTGGGAACTAAAGAGTTCTAAGGGACGAGCTCTAAGGTTATAGACTTAGAGGGTAGACAGTTTTGTGATCGAAAGGGTTTAGGAGTTGAGACCTAAGGTGTGAATCGGATATGCTAGAGACCTATAAGGTAGGTATTTGGCGGCCTTGCATGGACTTGGGATCTAAGGGATCGTTCAACAGGTTAGACTGGGTAGATCTAAGAGGCTGGACCTAGGAGGATAAGAGAGCTATGGCCTAGATAGGGTAAGGACGAGTATGTGTTGGTAGGTTTGAGATCTAGGAGATCGGGTAAGCTTGGGACCGGTAGGTTCGGGACCTAATGGTTCATCCTAAGGACTTGTCTTTGGCTAACCGGTTTAAGGTTTGAAGGTCTGGGTAGAACCGGTTTAAGGCCTAAGGGGTCATGCTACAAACTTACGGAAGGTCGAACTAAGGGGTTATGATGTAATCTAGGTAAGACTCACCGGGTAGGTTTGGGACCTAAAGAGTTGAGGGTTTAGCCCTAAAGGTTCCCTAAAGTGTAGGAGATAGGGTAAAGGACCGAGTCAACTCTGGGAATCACATAGATGGGTCCCGGATGGACCGAAGATGTTTTTACAAATTTGTGGAGACCGAGAGTGCGGGTTTATAAACAAAGTGTCGGGGAGGAGAAAACTTTATGAAAGTGTTATGATTTTATACAGATGCCTTATAATTAATTATGATTCTAATCAATCCAAATAGGTCGTCGCGTGCCGAGTTTGACGATGAGGGGTGCCCTTCTTCTAAGTGTATCCTTGTTGGGACCTCGGTATTCTCCGAGAAAACACATAGTCGACCCATTCTGTTGGGGAAGCCCCAGTCCGATGAGGGTGTAGAGAGGGGTATCCTACCTCCTTTAAGACGCACCCTTTTTTCTGCCTAGACCGCCCTTGCGGGTTTTCAATCTAGCGGGCATCTCTTTTGCGTCATCATTTTTTTTTTTTTTTTTTTTTTTTGAAATCATTCAGTCGAATCAAAAAAGGAAAAAAGAATTGTTTGAAAACATGCGGGGACATTTTGGGGAGAGTAAGAGAGAGAGAGATAGTACTCACATTTTGACTCTTTGGGCAACTGAGTGTATATATGTACAAAAGGGAGGAAGCCCCTGCTTGAAGAAAGTAAGTGTTTAGCTCTTTCCTAGATTGTAGAACGGAAGACTTGTCGAGACATTTGAAATTTTTTTTATTCAAGATTCTCATTTGATTGCTCGAGAATGGACCTCGTTGATTAGTTATGCATCTTATGATTATGTTTTAGACAAGTAGTCTCGAAATAATAAATGTTTTGATCAATTGTGAGTGAAGAGGTCAGAAGTATAAATATATGGGGAAGAGAGAAGAGAAAGGAAATTGGTTCAAGGTGGGTTGTGTATATTTTGGACCAAACCGGGAGGTTGCCTACGTTCTCCTCAAGGTGAGGAGCTCAGGTCCGCGTAGTTCGGGGATATCCTGGCTGATGATGGAGTTGGGTTTGAGTATGAGGTTCATTTGTCGCGATAGGTTGCTCCGTTGTAGCTTGTTGCTTTGGATTGCTTCACTGCAGCTCATTGCGGTGGATTGCTCCATTGTAGTTGTCATGGCTGCTGCTACCGCGTTAATCTTCTTTGTAGGGAAAGAAAGAAAAATAGAACATTTGAAGTGAAAATAAAATGGGACTTTTACTTTTCTATGGTGATAGCCCCTTCTATTTTTCTTTATTTTTTTTATTCTATCTCTTTGTGCACACCTTTTTTTTTTGCCTAGGCCGCCCTTTCGGGTTTTCAACCTAGAGGGCTTCTTTTTGGTGCAATGCTCTAACTTTTGCCTAGGTTGCCCTTTTGGGTTTCAACCTAGCGAGCTTTTTTTTTTATATATTTGTACATGAAACATTGGGCAAGACGAGCCCCTAGTTTGCTTTCGCCTCTCTCGATTGCGAGGTAGCTTCTTTATAGTTCAAGCGGCCTTTTGCTGGCGGCGGGCATCCTAGCCCCTTGATTTATACCGGAAGAGCTCCATCGGATTATCACGTGGCACCTATTAATGGCATGAACAACTTCGTGCATTTCTTTTATATTTGCGATGGAATACGGGCAGCCCCGGTGTATCGGCATGTAGTATTTATGAAGGGAACAAACAACCCTTTAAATCGTGGCAGCATTGATGTCTATTTGATGATGAGCAACCGCAGTCCATTTCTTTGTCATGACCGTATGGAAAAGGGGTCTAATGGTGGGATGAGAGGCGTGTGAGGATAGTGTATGGGAGAAGGTATATATAGAGAGTGTACATGAAGGGTGTACAAGGGGTGAGTGTGTAGAGAGAGTGTATGGGGGTAGAATGTAGAGAGAAGAGAAAGTGATTCGTTCATCCCAATTGGTCAAAGCATTTGTTATCTTGAGACTAATTATGTACTTAGTTATGTGAATGGTTTGTGGGTCCGTTTACCTTTTAATGAGTCGTCATTAATGAGTAAGATTAAGATTAATTCATCATATAAAGATATAGAAATCAAGTGAAGATGGTAAATAAGACAATTTTCATGGAATTGATTTATGCAAGATTATGTCTCAAGTCTAGAGAGAAAAGAAATAAAGACTCTTTTATTATTTGAAAGAAAAACGACTAATCCGAGGTGGACTTTTACTAAAGAAACAAGGATAGTCCAAGGTGGACTTTTGACTAAAGACAACCTACGAAGACTGAATGACCCTTTCCTTTTTTTTTTTATTTAAAGGAGGTAGCCCCAATTTCCTCTTTTGCCCATGCCCATGTATTCTGTTGGCGGGTGATGGCTCCGCTGTCAATGAGGCTTTGAATCTTTCTCCTCAATTGGAGGCAATCTTCGGTGTCATGCCCAATGTATTGGTGGTATTGACAGTATTTGGAGGGATCCAAGCCTTGCTTCACCCTACTTGGTTCATAGTTGAACAAATGAGACAACTTTCCGGCTTGAACTAGACTTTTGAAGAGTTTGGCTAACGGCATACCCAAGTCATTGTACTCGCGTTCGTCCTTCCGAACTGTCTTTGAGGGTGGTTTAGGTACCGGTACCTGTCGTTGATGAGTAGTCTTAGGAGGCATCCCAACGGGGGAAATCTGTGATGGCCCATACATTTGAGGAGTGTAAGGGCGTTGAAATTGAGCAAGAGGGAGAACTCGGCCGAGGTAATCATAAACACAATAAATATCAGAGTGAAGGCGCTTCTCGGTGTCCTTTAGAGCCTTGCACATCTCTTTTTGAAAGCGGTCGACTTGCTTGAGGAGGACAGTCTCAAAGTAGGCTTCTTGTTCGTCGAGAGCGGTCCGGAAGAGGGTTGCTTGCTCGTTGAGGATGGTCTCGAAATGGATCGCTTGCTCATTGAGATCAGTATTGGTGTGGAGAGTTGTCTCGAGACCTTGGGTAATAGCTTCATTTGCAACTTCGACGTTCCTTTCAACAGACATGATGCATGATCTACAATAGTTATAGGGGAATTATGTCTTTGAATTGAGCTTAGATTTATAATTAATGACAAGGCATCGTTATAAAATCACTTTTGGAAAAGAGTCGGTCTCCACACTTTGAAATGCATTTTTGACAAGAATTTGAAAGTTTGACCGGGCCGAAGTTGCCTACGTTCCCCTTACCATGAGGGAGAGGTCCCACACAATAAGAGGCTCAGGTCGCCGTAGTTCGAGTCAAGTTAGAATTTTAAAAAGAGGTGAGAGATGACCACAGGGGTCAAAAAAAGAGGGAGATGACTCGGTCTTTGGTCAAGCATGGGTGAGGAAGACCTATAAGAATCGGGTAAGGTTTGACTTAAGGTTTGACCTAAATTTGACCTAAGGTTTGACATAAGGTTTGAGACAAGAAGTGGTTCAAGCTAGAATGCGTCGATGATGCTGTCGCGACCCCGAACCCCGCGGGCCCGAGATCGCGAGCTGGACGTCGACTTAAACAATAAACTCTAAAATAATGGAGATAAAAATTTCCTTTTATACCAAAAGAGGATAACACAAAGTTTTGGAAAAAAATATAACAACAACAAAATAAAACTAGTATAAACTCCATAAGCTTATACGCCAAAGTTATAGAATATACAAATCCTAATGACGTCAATGTTTGGTACAAATATCCCAAAAAGGTTACACATTTATATAATGTAAACCCACCAATATCAACCTGCCCCAAAAGCTCGAACCCACTCGACGTCCTGTCTCGTGATCAGCGAGTCTAATCCTTTCCACCTGGGGGGGGGTGGGGTTAAGGAAAAACAAAGATAAAAAGAAAGGGGGTGAGATAAATCTCAATAAGTTACTAATGCAACTACATGACATGCTATGATGCAATAATCAATAATAAATCACATAACACATAGCAATTATCATATAACAGATAGCAGCGGAAATAAACACATAACAAAGGATATTAGCCAAGGTTTCCCCACTGAAAGAACCAAATAAAGGTCGCTGCGCAGCTTCAATAATCAACAATCAACATCTTCATAGTAGCATGAAAGCTTGAAGAGAAAACCCCCGGTACCGGAACCAATAACCAAGTAATATGCCATAAAGGGCGGGAGCCATGCCACAAAGTCATGCTCCAAAACGCCTAGCTAGAATACTCACAAAAAGAGCTAGCTCATCCCATCCAAGGCCAATCTGGATGACGAAAGAAGGACCAATGGGCGATGCTATACTGGACTTGGCTTGTGCCATTATAGCATTATCCATTGCCTGACTCGATACACAAATAACCAGCTGGACTTTCAAATTAAAGCTAAGTAATAAACTCTAGCTTAAATAAACAACCATTGATTCCAAAGTAGGGAACCTTTCCAAATAAATTACCACAAAGGTAAACCAATCCAAACCACACATCAAAGATGGCACACATTCCCAAACTATACTCAATCAAATTCTATAACATTTTTATTCACAAAAGAACCCAATCCACTTAATAAAGTATTCCACGATGTTAACTTAAGTTAATTAGTGTAATTATACTTGAAATAGGGAAGTCACTTAGTTTTAAACAAGCAAAAAGGAAGATTTCTGGAACAGTGGGCGGGCGGGCGCCTGGAGGGGGGTCGGGCGCGCGCTTGAATGACTAGAAGGTCTGGCCATCAGAAAAGGGTATGTAGGCGGGCGCCTGGTCTACGGGCTGGGAGGAATTCCCAGCTGGGTTCTACCATTTTTCTTACCCATTTCACACAACAATCAAAATCAAACACAATCAACCTTCCACCAAGCATAAAGATGAACCCAAAACAACTTATAACTAGAATGGGGACACAAATAATACCATTTATCAACCAAGATCAAGATTCAAACCCAACATTCCTAAAATCACCATTTTTGACCAAAACTCAAATAAATTCCAAATAAATTCTAAACTCAATCAAACATCAAATGTATCAACTAAAGCATTATATAAACATGAAATGAACACTTTAGCATAAAAATGGGGGAAAAGCAACTTACTTGAATTTTCTCAAAGATGACGGAATTCGAATATTTTTGATTCTACGCGATCCTATCGACGATCTAAACAAGTTTCATGTTTTAAGAAATGATAAATAACAAGAGGAAGATGAAGAAAATGAAGAGAAAAGGGAGAGAAGAAAAACTTACCACCAAGGAGAGAGAGAGATTGAGCTGGGAGAGAGAGATGAGAAGTGAGGGTGAAAGAGTAGGGAGGTGAGGGAGAAGAGAGGGAGTAGGGAGAATTATTTCAAAAACTTACACTTAGGCCCCTTCCCCATCTACTAACACAAATACTTACACTCCCTACTAAAAATTAAGACCCAACAATACTACACTGACCCAAATGACTCAAATAAAATGCTAGGCATAATTATTATGAAACATAAAATGCACACATAAATATTTAAATAACTAATAATTTAAATAAACAAATAAGCAAATAAATAAATAATAATTATTTATTACAAATAAAATAGAGCCTAGTTTTCGGGTCGTGACATTCACTCCCCCTTAAAGAAAATTCGACCCGAATTTTAACGAGACTTACCCGAATTAGAAAGGCACGTATATTTCCTCTCGATCTCAACTCGGAGCTCCCACGTCGACTCCTCGATATTATGATTCCTCCAAAGAACTCTAACCAACGCGATGCTTTTGTTTCTCAATTCTTGGACTTTGGAGTCAAGGATCCTAACCGGTCGTTCCTCATAAGTCATATCGGGCTCTATATCCTCCGGTACCCTCGGTAACACGTGCGATGGATCATGAACATACTTCCGAAGCATAGAAACATGGAAAACATTATGTAACCGGTCCAAAGAAGATGGTAACGCAAGACGGTACGCTAGAAGTCCAACATTTCCCAAGATCTCAAACGGACCTATAAACCTCGGAGCCAATTTGCCTTTCTTCCCAAACCTACGAATACCCACCTTCGGAGATACTTTCAGGAACACAAAATCACCGGTCTGAAAACTAAGATCTCGCCTTCGGTTGTCTGCATAGCTCTTATGTCGACTCTGGGCTGTTTTCAATCGATCCCGGATAACTCTAACTTTCTCAACTGAATCCTGAAGAAAATCAATACCCACGATCTTCGCTTCACCAACCTCATCCCAACAAATAGGCGATCTACACTTTCTTCCATACAAGGCCTCATACGGTGCCATCTTGATACTAGCCTAATAACTGTTGTTGTAAGAGAATTCCACTAACAGTAGGTACGAATCCCAAGAATCAGAAAAGTCTATCGAACAAGCTCGCAACATATCCTCCAAAACCTGAATGGTCCTCTCGGATTGACCGTCGGTCTGAGGGTGAAAAGCTGTGCTGAATCGCAATTCTGTACCCAAAGCTTCCTGTAACGCTTTCCAGAATCTAGAAGTAAACCTCGGGTCTCGATCTGACACGATGCTAACCGGAACCCCATGCAATCTAACGATCTCATCGATATAAGGGGTCACAAGCTTCTCCATCGAATATCTGATGTCAATAGGCAAGACATGGGCACTCTTGGTCAATCTATCCACTATTACCCAAACACTGTCATACTTCCTACGGGTACGAGGTAGTCCCGTAACGAAATCCATAGTCACATGCTCCCATTTCCACTCTGGAATCTCTAACGGCTGAAGTAGTCCCGCGGGTCTCTGATGCTCGGCTTTGACCTGCTGACAAGTTAAACATTTCGAAACATACTCGGCTATTTCCCTCTTCATGTTGTTCCACCAAAAGTGTTGCTTCAAATTTTGATACATCTTCGTACTACCCGGATGAATAGTATATCTCGATTTGTGACCCTCATCTAAAACATGCCTCTTTATTCCACCAACATCGGGTACGCACAAACGACCACGGAAAGCCAACACCCCATTCGAACTCATAGAAAAATCCTCGAAATTCTTTTCCTTCATTTTACCCATTATCTTCACCAACTCGGGATCTTCTTTCTGAGCTTCCTTTATCCTCTGAATTAGGGTCGGAGACACCCTAATATTTGCAAAAATAGCCCCATGTATCGATTCACGAGGACACCAATCTCTAACATCCTCAAGCATTTTCCATTCTCGAACCATCATCGAAGCCACATAAGACTTCCTACTAATCGCATCGGCCACAACATTTGCTTTTCCCGGGTGATAAGATATTGTACAATCGTAATCCTTTAAAAGCTCCATCCATCTACGCTGTCGGTTGTTCAATTCCTTTTGAGAGAAGAGGTATTTCAAACTCTTGTGATCGGTAAAAATTTCAAACTTCGCCCCATAAAGGTAGTGCTTCCATTTGTGCAACGCAAAGACTATCGCCGCCAACTCCATATCATGAGTCGGGTAATTCTGTTCACTAGGGGTCAACTTCCTCGAAGCATAAGCAATTACTTTCCCGTTCTGCATCAACACACAACCCAAACCCTCTTTCGAAGCATCACTGTAAATTACTAAATCATCATTCCCATTAGGCAAAGTCAAGATCGGAGCGGTAGTCAACCTCTTCTTCAATTCCTCAAAACTGTTTTGACATTTTTCACTCCACACAAACGGTACATCCTTCCGGGTCAACTGAGTCATCGGAGTAGCAATCATCGAAAACCCTTCTATAAATCTTCGGTAATACCCGGCCAAACCCAGAAAGCTACGAATCTCGGTCACTGACTCGGGTCTCTTCCAATCCACTATAGCTTCAATCTTTGCAGGATCCACAGAAATCCCATCTTTCGAAATAACATGACCCAGAAAAGAAACCTTCTCGAGCCAAAATTCGCATTTACTAAACATCGCAAATAATTGCTCCCTCGCAAGAATGGATAAAACTGTCCTCAAATGTTGTTCGTGCTCCTCTCGAGATTTAGAGTAGACAAGAATGTCGTCGATGAAAACCACCACAAATGAGTCAAGGTAAGGATGGAAAACCCGGTTCATCAAATCCATAAACACGGCCGGTGCGTTAGTCAACCCAAACGGCATAACCAAGAACTCGTAATGACCATAGCGAGTGCGAAAGGCAGTCTTCGGAATATCTTCCGATCGAATCTTCAACTGATGGTACCCACTCCTCAAATCAAGTTTAGAAAACACAACTGAGCCTTGAAGTTGATCGAACAAATCATCAATGTGAGGTAGAGGATACTTGTTCTTCACCGTAACTTGATTCAACTTCCGGTAATTGATACACAATCTCAGAGAACCATCTTTCTTCCGCACAAACAAAACCGGTGCTCCCCACGGGGAAACACTAGGGCGGATAAACCCTCGATCAAGCAACTCTTGCAATTGAACCTTTAGTTCCTTCAACTCTACGGGAGCCAATCTATATGGTGCTTTCGAAATCGGAGCCGTACCCGGCAAAAGATCTATACAAAACTCTATATCACGATCGGGAGGCATATTATATTCAGAAGAGAAAACATCGGGAAATTCCCTAACTACCCGAACACTCTCCAAACTAGGGGATTCTTTCCTAGTATCAAGCACACTAGCCAAGTACCCCTCACAACCACGGTGCAAAAATTTTCTCGCTTTCACATAAGAAATGATACGAAAATTTCTACCAAAGGGCATAGCCTCAAAAGTAAACTTAGGCACATCAGGGATGGAAAAATTAACAACCTTTCTACGACAGTCAACAGAAGCATGAAACTTTCTCAACCAATCCATACCCAAAATAACATCAAAGTCCTGAATAGGAAGGAGTACCAAGTCCGCACACAAGACATGACCACAGATAAGCACATCACAAGCACGAAAGACTTTATCAGTCACCAAACACTCTCCTATAGGGGTCGACACCTCTAGCACATAGGGTAAAGACTCAAATGCAGCATTTAGCAAGGAAGCAAATTGCACAGATATGTATGAATGAGATGATCCTGGATCTACTAACGCTCGGGCGCTCATATTAAACACAGAAACAATACCTCCAATAACAAAAGGATCATCGGTAGCTTGTTGTTGATTCATGGAAAATACCCTTCCTTGGACCTTGGGCTTCCCCGCAGCATCTCTTTTCTGACCCTGTGGAGCACCAGCTCCTACCCCAGTCGGTTGACCTCTGAATCTCGGGCAATCCTTCACAAAATGCCCCAACTTCCCACAGTTAATACATTTCCCTTGTTTCTTCCAACACCGGTCCTCTGAATGACCCTCCTTTTGGCAATAGGAACAAAGTCTCCTATTTTAGTTTCCTTGGTTCCCGAAAGTAGTACCCGGGTTCCTTGGGATTGGTTGCCCTCGGGACTGAGATTGTCCCCCAAAATTACCTCGGTTATCTGAACGGGATTGTGGCTTGCCTTGCCCCCCTTGTTTGCTCGGGTTAGCCACCTCTACCTTCTTTTTATGCTCCTCTATATCTTGCTCGATCATATAGGCTTGGTCTATTGCATCCTGGAATGTCACAATCATTTGGGCTATAAGTTGAGTCCGAATAGAAGTCTTGAAACCCCGAATAAATCTCATAGCTTTCTGTTCTTCGGTCCTCACAAGATAGTCACAATACCGGGCTAATTCTGTGAACTTAGCCGAGTATTAAGCTATAGACAACAAACCTTGCTCCAAGTTGAGAAGCTCGATCTCCTTTCGGTTCTGATCCACTACTGGAATGAAATGCTCTTTGAACTTCCGCACAAACAATTCCCAAGCATACACTGTGTGAGTGTCATCCCAACTAGCTTTAACCCCTTTCCACCAATGCTCGGCGGCACCCACAAGCTTATAAGCCGCAAACCGGACTCTATCCTCGTCCGTGCACCCAAACACATCATAAATTTTCTCCATTGACTCGATCAATAGTTTGGCCTTCTTCACATCGGGCTCACCGTCGAACTCTCTCGGTTTTAACTTCAGAAACTGCTCCAACCCGTAACGTGGAGGTGGCACATGCTCCTCTCTTGGCCCTTGGTCATGAATAGCCTTCATGGCGGCCTCAAACATTCCTTGGAACATGGCACGGTTCTCTTCCCGAAGATCATTCTGATTCTGAGCCCCACTAGAAACCTTCACCTGTTCTTCTTCTAGCCATTGGAAACAATTACCTGCATAAAACATCAACCGTTACTCACTCCGAACACAACTACCCTCCTAGGTCATACTAGTCCACCTAGACTTATACTTAGATCTAAACCATAGCTCTGAAACCAACTGTCGCGACCCCGAACCCCGCGGGCCCGAGATCGCGAGCTGGACGTCGACTTAAACAATAAACTCTAAAATAATGGAGATAAAAATTTCCTTTTATACCAAAAGAAGATAACACAAAGTTTTGGAAAAAAATACAACAACAATAAAATAAAACTAGTATAAACTCCATAAGCTTATACGCCAAAGTTATAGAATATGCAAATCCTAATGACGTCAATGTTTGGTACAAATATCCCAAAAAGGTTACACATTTATATAATGTAAACCCACCAATATCAACCTGCCCCAAAAGCTCGAACCCACTCGACGTCCTGTCTCGTGATCAGCGAGTCTAATCCTTTCCACCTAGGGGGGGTTAAGGAAAAACAAAGATAAAAAGAAAGGGGGTGAGATAAATCTCAATAAGTTACTAATGCAACTACATGACATGCTATGATGCAATAATCAATAATAAATCACATAACACATAGCAATTTTCATATAACAGATAGCAGCAGAAATAAACACATAACAAAGGATATTGGCCAAGGTTTCCCCACTGAAAGAACCAAATAAAGGTCGCTGCGCAGCTTCAATAATCAACAATCAACATCTTTATAGTAGCATGAAAGCTTGAAGAGAAAACCCCCGGTACCGGAACCAATAACCAAGTAATATGCCACAAAGGGCGGGAGCCATGCCACAAAGTCATGCTCCAAAACGCCTAGATAGAATACTCACAAAAGGAGCTAGCTCATCCCATCCAAGGCCAATCTGGATGAGGAAAGAAGGACCAATGGGCGATGCTATACTGGACTTGGCTTGTGCCATTATAGCATTATCCATTGCCTGACTCGATACACAAATAACCAGCTGGACTTTCAAATTAAAGCTAAGTAATAAACTCTAGCTTAAATAAACAACCACTGATTCCAAAGTAGGGAACCTTTCCAAATAAATTACCACAAAGGTAAACCAATCCAAACCACACATCAAAGATGGCACACATTCCCAAACTATACTCAATCAAATTCTATAACATTTTTATTCACAAAAGAACCCAATCCACTTAATAAAGTATTCCACGATGTTAACTTAAGTTAATTAGTGTAATTATACTTGAACTAGGGAAGTCACTTAGTTTTAAACAAGCAAAAAGGAAGATTTCTGGAACAGTGGGCGGGCGGGTGCCTGTAGGGGGGGTCGGGCGCGCGCTTGAATGACCAGAAGGTCTGGCCATCATAAAAGGGTATGTAGGCGGGCGCTTGGTTAAACCCAGGCGGGCGCCTGGTCTACGGGCTGGGAGGAATTCCCAGCTGGGTTCTACCATTTTTCTTACCCATTTCACACAACAATCAAAATCAAACACAATCAACCTTCCACCAAGCATAAAGATGAACCCAAAACAACTTATAACTAGAATGGGGACACAAATAATACCATTTATCAACCAAGATCAAGATTCAAACCCAACATTCCTAAAATCACCATTTTTGACCAAAACTCAAATAAATTCCAAATAAATTCTAAACTCAATCAAACATCAAATGTATCAACTAAAGCATTATATAAACATGAAATGAACACTTTAGCATAAAAATGGGAGAATAGCAACTTACTTGAATTTTCTCAAAGATGACGGAATTCGAATATTTTTGATTCTACGCGATCCTATCGACGATCTAAACAAGTTTCATGTTTTAAGAAATGAGAAATAACAAGAGGAAGATGAAGAAAATGAAGAGAAAAGGGAGAGAAGAAAAACTTACCACCAAGGAGAGAGAGAGATTGAGCTGGGAGAGAGAGATGAGAAGTGAGGGTGAAAGAGTAGGGAGGTGAGGGAGAAGAGAGGGAGTAGGGAGAATTATTTCAAAAACTTACACTTAGGCCCCTTCCCCATCTACTAACACAAATACTTACACTCCCTACTAACAATTAAGACCCAACAATACTACACTGACCCAAATGACTCAAATAAAATGCTAGGCATAATTATTATGAAACATAAAATGCACACATAAATATTTAAATAACTAATAATTTAAATAAACAAATAAGCAAATAAATAAATAATAATTATTTATTACAAATAAAATAGAGCCTAGTTTTCGGGTCGTGACATTCACTCCCCCTTAAAGAAAATTCGACCCGAATTTTAACGAGACTTACCCGAATTAGAAAGGCACGTGTATTTCCTCTCGATCTCAACTCGGAGCTCCCACGTCGACTCCTCGATATTATGATTCCTCCAAAGAACTCTAACCAACGCGATGCTTTTGTTTCTCAATTCTTGGACTTTGGAGTCAAGGATCCTAACCGGTCGTTCCTCATAAGTCATATCGGGCTCTATATCCTCCGGTACCCTCGGTAACACGTGCGATGGATCATGAACATACTTCCGAAGCATAGAAACATGGAAACCATTATGTAACCGGTCCAAAGAAGATGGTAACGCAAGACGGTACGCTAGAAGTCCAACCTTTCCCAAGATCTCAAACGGACCTATAAACCTCGGAGCCAATTTGCCTTTCTTCCCAAACCTACGAATACCCACCTTCGGAGATACTTTCAGGAACACAAAATCACCGGTCTGAAAACTAAGATCTCGCCTTCGGTTGTCTGCATAGCTCTTATGTCGACTCTGGGCTGTTTTCAATCGATCCCGGATAACTCTAACTTTCTCAACTGAATCCTGAAGAAAATCAATACCCACGATCTTCGCTTCACCAACCTCATCCCAACAAATACGCGATATACATTTTCTTCCATACAAGGCCTCATACGGTGCCATCTCGATACTAGCCTGATAACTGTTGTTGTAAGAGAATTCCACTAACAGTAGGTACGAATCCCAAGAATCAGAAAAGTCTATCGAACAAGCTCGCAACATATCCTCCAAAACCTGAATGGTCCTCTCGGATTGACCGTCGGTCTGAGGGTGAAAAGCTGTGCTGAATCGCAATTCTGTACCCAAAGCTTCCTGTAACGCTTTCCAGAATCTAGAAGTAAACCTCGGGTCTCGATCTGACACGATGCTAACCGGAACCCCATGCAATCTAACGATCTCATCGATATAAGGGGTCGCAAGCTTCTCCATCGAATATCTGATGTCAATAGGCAAGACATGGGCACTCTTGGTCAATCTATCCACTATTACCCAAACACTGTCATACTTCCTACGGGTACGAGGTAGTCCCGTAACGAAATCCATAGTCACATGCTCCCATTTCCACTCTGGAATCTCTAACGGCTGAAGTAGTCCCGCGGGTCTCTGATGCTCGGCTTTGACCTGCTGACAAGTTAAACATTTCGAAACATACTCGGCTATTTTCCTCTTCATGTTGTTCCACCAAAAGTGTTGCTTCAAATTTTGATACATCTTCGTACTACCCGGATGAATAGTATATCTCGATTTGTGACCCTCATCTAAAACTTGCCTCTTTATTCCACCAACATCGGGTACGCACAAACGACCACGGAAAGCCAACACCCCATTCGAAGTCATAGAAAAATCCTCGAAATTCTTTTCCTTCATTTTACCCATTATCTTCACCAACTCGGGATCTTCTTTCTGAGCTTCCTTTATCCTCTGAATTAGGGTCGGAGACACCCTAATATTCGCAAAAATAGCCCCATGTATCGATTCACGAGGACACCAATCTCTAACATCCTCAAGCATTTTCCATTCTCGAACCATCATCGAAGCCACATAAGACTTCCTACTAATCGCATCGGCCACAACATTTGCTTTTCCCGGGTGATAAGATATTGTACAATCGTAATCCTTTAAAAGCTCCATCCATCTACGCTGTCGGTTGTTCAATTCCTTTTGAGAGAAGAGGTATTTCAAACTCTTGTGATCGGTAAAAATTTCAAACTTCGCCCCATAAAGGTAGTGCTTCCATTTGTGCAACGCAAAGACTATCGCCGCCAACTCCATATCATGAGTCGGGTAATTCTGTTCACTAGGGGTCAACTTCCTCGAAGCATAAGCAATTACTTTCCCGTTCTGCATCAACACACAACCCAAACCCTCTTTCGAAGCATCACTGTAAATTACTAAATCATCATTCCCATTAGGCAAAGTCAAGATCGGAGCGGTAGTCAACCTCTTCTTCAATTCCTCAAAACTGTTTTGACATTTTTCACTCCACACAAACGGTACATCCTTCCGGGTCAACTGAGTCATCGGAGTAGCAATCCTCGAAAACCCTTCTATAAATCTTCGGTAATACCCGGCCAAACCCAGAAAGCTACGAATCTCGGTCACTGACTCGGGTCTCTTCCAATCCACTATAGCTTCAATCTTTGCAGGATCCACAGAAATCCCATCTTTCGAAATAACATGACCCAGAAAAGAAACCTTCTCGAGCCAAAATTCGCATTTACTAAACATCGCAAATAATTGCTCCCTCGCAAGAATGGATAAAACTGTCCTCAAATGTTGTTCGTGCTCCTCTCGAGATTTAGAGTAGACAAGAATGTCGTCGATGAAAACCACCACAAATGAGTCAAGGTAAGGATGGAAAACCCGGTTCATCAAATCCATAAACACGGCCGGTGCGTTAGTCAACCCAAACGGCATAACCAAGAACTCGTAATGACCATAGCGAGTGCGAAAGGCAGTCTTCGGAATATCTTCCGATCGAATCTTCAACTGATGGTACCCACTCCTCAAATCAAGTTTAGAAAACACAACTGAGCCTTGAAGTTGATCGAACAAATCATCAATGTGAGGTAGAGGATACTTGTTCTTCACCGTAACTTGATTCAACTTCCGGTAATTGATACACAATCTCAGAGAACCATCTTTCTTCCGCACAAACAAAACTGGTGCTCCCCACGGGGAAACACTAGGGCGGATAAACCCTCGATCAAGAAACTCTTGCAATTGAACCTTTAGTTCCTTCAACTCTACGGGAGCCAATCTATATGGTGCTTTCAAAATCGGAGCCGTACCCAGCAAAAGATCTATACAAAACTCTATATCACGATCGGGAGGCATATTATATTCAGAAGAGAAAACATCGGGAAATTCCCTAACTACCCGAACACTCTCCAAACTAGGGGATTCTTTCCTAGTATCAAGCACACTAGCCAAGTACCCCTCACAACCATGGTGCAAAAATTTTCTCGCTTTCACATAAGAAATGATACGAAAATTTCTACCAAAGGGCATAGCCTCAAAAGTAAACTTAGGCACATCAGGGATGGAAAAATTAACAACCTTTCTACGACAGTCAACAGAAGCATGAAACTTGCTCAACCAATCCATACCCAAAATAACATCAAAGTCCTGAATAGGAAGGAGTACCAAGTCCGCACACAAGACATGACCACAGATAAGCACATCACAAGCACGAAAGACTTTATCAGTCACCAAACACTCTCCTATAGGGGTCGACACCTCTAGCACATAGGGTAAAGACTCAAATGCAGCATTTAGCAAGGAAGCAAATTGCACAGATATGTATGAATGAGATGATCCTGGATCTACTAACGCTCGGGCGCTCATATTAAACACAGAAACAATACCTCCAATAACAAAAGGATCATCGGTAGCTTGTTGTTGATTCATGGAAAATACCCTTCCTTGGACCTTGGGCTTCCCCGCAGCATCTCTTTTCTGACCCTGTGGAGCACCAGCTCCTACCCCAGTCGGTTGACCTCTGAATCTCGGGCAATCATTCACAAAATGCCCCAACTGCCCACAGTTAATGCATTTCCCTTGTTTCTTCCAACACCGGTCCTCTGAATGACCCTCCTTTTGGCAATAGGAACAAAGTCTCCTATTTTAGTTTCCTTGGTTCCCGGAAGTAGTACCCGGGTTCCTTGGGATTAGTTGCCCTCGGGACTGAGATTGTCCCCCAAAATTACCTCGGTTATCTGAACGGGATTGTGGCTTGCCTTGCCCCCCTTGTTTGCTCGGGTTAGCCACATCTACCTTCTTTTTATGCTCCTCTATATCTTGCTCGATCATATAGGATCGGTCCATCGCATCCTGGAATGTCACAATCCTTTGGGCTATAAGTTGAGTCCGAATAGAAGTCTTCAAACCCCGAATAAATCTCATAGCTTTCTGTTCTTCGGTCCTCACAAGATAGTCACAATACCGGGCTAATTCTGTGAACTTAGCCGAGTATTAAGCTATAGACAACAAACCTTGCTCCAAGTTGAGAAGCTCGATCTCCTTTCGGTTCTGATCCACTACTGGAATGAAATGCTCTTTGAACTTCCGCACAAACAATTCCCAAGCATACACTGTGTGAGTGTCATCCCAACTAGCTTTAACCCCTTTCCACCAATGCTCGGCGGCACCGACAAGCTTATAAGCCACAAACCGGACTCTATCCTCGTCCGTGCACCCAAACACATCATAAATTTTCTCCATTGACTCGATCCATAGTTTGGCCTTCTTCACATCGGGCTCACCGTCGAACTCTCTCGGTTTTAACTTCAAAAACTGCTCCAACCCGTAACGTGGAGGTGGCACATGCTCCTCTCTTGGCCCTTGGTCATGAATAGCCTTCATGGCGGCCTCAAACATTCCTTGGAACATGGCACGGCTCTCTTCCCGAAGATCATTCTGATTCTGAGCCCCACTAGAAACCTTCACCTGTTCTTCTTCTAGCCATTGGAAACAATTACCTGCATAAAACATCAACCGTTACTCACTCCGAACACAACTACCCTCCTAGGTCATACTAGTCCACCTAGACTTATACTTAGATCTAAACCATAGCTCTGAAACCAACTGTCGCGACCCCGAACCCCGCGGGCCCGAGATCGCGAGCTGGACGTCGACTTAAACAATAAACTCTAAAATAATGGAGATAAAAATTTCCTTTTATACCAAAATAAGATAACACAAAGTTTTGGAAAAAAATACAACAACAATAAAATAAAACTAGTATAAACTCCATAAGCTTATACGCCAAAGTTATAGAATATGCAAATCCTAATGACGTCAATGTTTGGTACAAATATCCCAAAAAGGTTACACATTTATATAATATAAACCCACCAATATCAACCTGCCCCAAAAGCTCGAACCCACTCGACGTCCTGTCTCGTGATCAGCGAGTCTAATCCTTTCCACCTAGGGGGGGGAAAAAAACAAAGATAAAAAGAAAGGGGGTGAGATAAATCTCAATAAGTTACTAATGCAACTACATGACATGATATGATGCAATAATCAATAATAAATCACATAACACATAGCAATTATCATATAACAGATAGCAGCAGAAATAAACACATAACAAAGGATATTAGCCAAGGTTTCCCCACTGAAAGAACCAAATAAAGGTCGCTGCGCAGCTTCAATAATCAACAATCAACATCTTTATAGTAGCATGAAAGCTTGAAGAGAAAACCCCCGGTACCGGAACCAATAACCAAGTAATATGCCACAAAGGGCGGGAGCCATGCCACAAAGTCATGCTCCAAAACGCCTAGCTAGAATACTCACAAAAGGAGCTAGCTCATCCCATCCAAGGCCAATCTGGATGAGGAAAGAAGGACCAATGGGCGATGCTATACTGGACTTGGCTTGTGCCATTATAGCATTATCCATTGCCTGACTCGATACACAAATAACCAGCTGGACTTTCAAATTAAAGCTAAGTAATAAACTCTAGCTTAAATAAACAACCACTGATTCCAAAGTAGGGAACCTTTCCAAATAAATTACCACAAAGGTAAACCAATCCAAACCACACATCAAAGATGGCACACATTCCCAAACTATACTCAATCAAATTCTATAACATTTTTATTCACAAAAGAACCCAATCCACTTAATAAAGTATTCCACGATGTTAACTTAAGTTAATTAGTGTAATTATACTTGAACTAGGGAAGTCACTTAGTTTTAAACAAGCAAAAAGGAAGATTTCTGGAACAGTGGGCGGGCGGGTGCCTGGAGGGGGGGTCGGGCGCGCGCTTGAATGACCAGAAGGTCTGGCCATCAGAAAAGGGTATGTAGGCGGGCGCTTGGTTAAACCCAGGCGGGCGCCTGGTCTACGGGCTGGGAGGAATTCCCAGCTGGGTTCTACCATTTTTCTTACCCATTTCACACAACAATCAAAATCAAACACAATCAACCTTCCACCAAGCATAAAGATGAACCCAAAACAACTTATAACTAGAATGGGGACACAAATAATACCATTTAGCAACCAAGATCAAGATTCAAACCCAACATTCCTAAAATCACCATTTTTGACCAAAACTCAAATAAATTCCAAATAAATTCTAAACTCAATCAAACATCAAATGTATCAACTAAAGCATTATATAAACATGAAATGAACACTTTAGCATAAAAATGGGAGAATAGCAACTTACTTGAATTTTCTCAAAGATGACGGAATTCGAATATTTTTGATTCTACGCGATCCTATCGACGATCTAAACAAGTTTCATGTTTTAAGAAATGAGAAATAACAAGAGGAAGATGAAGGAAATGAAGAGAAAAGGGAGAGAAGAAAAACTTACCACCAAGGAGAGAGAGAGATTGAGCTGGGAGAGAGAGATGAGAAGTGAGGGTGAAAGAGTAGGGAGGTGAGGGAGAAGAGAGGGAGTAGGGAGAATTATTTCAAAAACTTACACTTAGGCCCCTTCCCCATCTACTAACACAAATACTTACACTCCCTACTAACAATTAAGACCCAACAATACTACACTGACCCAAATGACCCAAATAAAATGCTAGGCATAATTATTATGAAACATAAAATGCACACATAAATATTTAAATAATTAATAATTTAAATAAAAAAATAAGCAAATAAATAAATAATAATTATTTATTACTAATAAAATAGAGCCTAGTTTTCAGGTCGTGACAGATGGTGGGTTGACCTAGATGGGTAAAGGATAGGTCGACCTAAATGAGAAGGGTTGGATTGACCTATATGGTGAATGAATCAAGATTGCGGGTTGTAGCAGGTTGCCTATAGGATGGTCTAAGCGGGATAGACGTGGTTTGACCTAAGCGGGTCAAATGAGGATTGGTTCACCTAGATGGGTCCAAAAGGTGAGTAGGGTGACTTATTTAGGTAGGTTGACCTAAGGAGGTTGGAAATTGTCCTAGAAAGATCAAAAAAGGGGGGTAGGTTGACCTAGGCGGGTTAAGGCTCAACCTAGACGGGTTAGAGGTTTGATAAGGTTGACCTAGGAGGTCAAAGGTCAACCTAAGAGGTCAAAGGTTGACTTAAACGGATAAGATTGACCTAGGGGGTCAAAGGTTGACCTAAGGGGGTCAAGAGCGGAGAAGGTTGACCTAGGGGGTCAAAGGTTGACCTAAGAGGTCAAAAGGTGTTAAGGTTGACCTAGGGGGTCAAAGGTTGACCTAGGAGGTCAAAGGTTCAGAGGGTTGACCTAGGTGGTCAAAGGTTGACCTAGGAGGTCAAAGGTTGAGAAGGTTGACCTAGGCGGTCAAAGGTTGACCTAGGAGGTCAAAGGTTGACATAAGGGGTCAAAGGCGGATAAGGTTTACCTAGGAGGGCAAAAGTTGGTAAGGGTTGACCTAGGGGGGTCAAGAGCGGAGAAGGTCGACCTATGGGGTCAAAGGTTGACCTAAGAGGTCAAAAGACGAATGAGGTTAACCTAGGGGGTCAAAGGTTGAGAAGGTTGACCTTGGCGGTCGAAGGTGAAGGGTAGACCCAAATGGATCGCAATGATGGCCCAACGGATGAGCGATGGACCTTAGAGGTCGCCTAGATGCAATGCACATTTTATTTTGCGAAAAGTTTTGCATTTATTTACATCCGAAATGGGTGGTCCGAGGAGTGTCCTAATCTCTATGTGTGGGTTGACACGGGTTAGGTTAAAGGTTCCCACCGCTCGCGCAACGTACACGGTGAGTGGAGTAGACGAGTGACTCGAAAAATGTGAGGCAGTAGCGCACAAATTCCTGCACATCGGATACTCCGGGTAGTAGGGACCTGTGCAGTGCTGACACGGACTAGTGGTAGTGTGTGGCAAGAAACTAATTCTTTTTAAGGATAAAAGATAGGAGTTTTGAATGTTTGAATGATGCTATGCAATGCAATGCAGGAGAAGGAAAATAATGTACAAGGGAGCATAGCAGAGTTTTGTTTGACCCCAATACTAAGGCGAAAATAACAAAGGTACAAGGATACAAGGTATATACAAAGTACAAGTATCAACAAAGTATAAGTATTAACATTGCGGGGTGCACGGGTGCATATGTAAACATGGCAAGTATGTGAGGTGCATGTATAAACATGGCAAGTGTGTGCATGTGTAAACATGGCAAGTGTGTAGAGTGCATGTGTAAACATGGCAAGTGTGTGAGGTGCATGTGTAAACATGGCAAGTGTGTGTGAGGTACACGTGTAAATATGGCAAGTGTGTGCATGTGTAAACATGGAAAGTGTTTGCATGTGTAAACATGGAAAGTGTGTGCATGTGTAAACATGGCAAGTGTGTGTAGGGTGCATGTGTAAACATGGCAGGTGTGTGTAGGGTAAACATGGCAAGCATCATGATGTGACGAAAGTTAGACCCACTAAGTTTGAAAAAGTTTCAAAGCATTCCCCAGCAGAGTCGTCACTGTGAATACGTGTGTTTGAATTTGGGAATATTCATAACGACATTAAAATTATGAGAGTCGCCACGCCGTTTTAGTTATAGCCAAAACATTGAAAAAAGCATGTTTAATGGGTTCGGGGGTCAAATTACGACAAGAGAAGAATATTGAACGTTATCACTCCTGTTGCCCGAATTGATCGGTCTTTCTATCATGATGAATGTGTTAGTAGTGTGTTAGTGATTTAGACCGGATCCGAAGATTGCCTACGTTCCTCTCAATGTGAGAAGCTCAGGTCAGCGTAGTTCGCACATAATTAGAATGTGGAGAGAGAATAGGGATCATGCATAATGAAGAGGGAGGATAAAGAAACATGCAGGATGATCACATCCTAGAATAATGACTATGCCATTAATGAGATCTCAATGAACATTCATCACATTCATCATGGGAGGATTATTGATCATGGAAGTAATTACCTAAAGTTTAGGGTTTAGAAATAGTTCCTAGATCATCCTTGGGTTGATGAACCCTAGATCATCATCGGCTATGAAATAACATGCAAACATGAAGATCGCAACCCTAAATATGGCATAAATAAGGTTTTAATATATGAACACGATGAACATATGAAGAACATATTATGAACATATGAATTAACATGCAAAGCATATGAAGTAACTATGAATAAACATGTAAGAACATGAATATAAAAGATCTACATTAAGAATGATGCAAGAACATGAAGAAAGAGTTAGAAAACTTACCTATGTTGGCAAGAAATAAACCTTGATCTCCTTGAGTGTTTGAATGCTTAATTAGGGAGAAAATTGTGTGTAAGAACTCTAAAATTCGGACTTCAAGCTCTCCAAAACCGGGGGCCCAAACCAATAGGCTGAGATTGGTTTATATAGTAAACTGAGGGTAAGATCTGACGGTCAGGATCATCCGGGAGAAGGTTGGCCGCCTGGCCATGATCGAAGACGGCGACAAGAGTGGCCGCGTGGCCAAGGTTGAGGCGTGGCAAGGTTGGCCGCGTGGCCAATTCTGCTGGCTGACTTGATTCTTAAGCTAGGGTTTCTGCATGGTTTTAAGGAAACCATAAGTTACCTATTTTGATAGATTTTGTCATAAATGAGGTATTTCGGGAATCCGGGACAAGTCTTTACAAGGTTTCTAATTCCTATAAAGTCCTTGTATTTTTGGTAAAGCCCTAATAAACTCATTTTCAGGTCGGGTACTAACAGGTTGCCTTATTCGTCGGAAAATGTGAATCCTATGTTATTAACATACGTCTTGATAACAATTATCGGACTCTGGGTTTGGAGACGCCAATTACTTGGATCCTTGCTTCTCCTTCCAACGAGGATGCCTTATTCGCCGGAAAAGTGAATCCTATGCCATTAACATACGTCTCGATGGAAATTATGGGATTCTAAATGGTGGGATCCTGTGTTATTAACTTACGTCTTGATAACAGTCGTGGGATACCCAGTTTTGGAGACGCCAATTACTTGGACCTTGCTTCCCCTTTCAACGAGACTGCCTTTCCATTGAAAATGTGAATCCCATGCCATTAGCTTATACCTTGATGACAATTGTGGGATTCTGAATGGTGGGATCCTGTGTTATTAACTTACGTCTTAATAACAGTCGTGGGATACCCGGTTGTAAATCCTGTGCCATTAACTTACGTCTTGATGACAGTCGTGGGATTTAAAGTTTGCTGATGCAGATTTCGTTGCTCACCCATGATCTTGGATGCGCGGTGAGAATAAATTCGTACTGAGAAACAACTTTGCTTGTTCTAATTCTGAAAATATCCATTTGTTGATGACTCAATGCTCCATCTTGAACCGGGTTTAGATTTGACCTCTTGGTCTAAAGCAGCGCTTTTTCTGACCTTTTTGTTAAAAGCAGGGCTTTTCTAGAATTTCCCAAGAAAACATGGTTTTCTGAGACTTTTCTGGGGATACCTCTTACGAGGAAACGATGTCTCGTAAGAGACTTCTCTGTTTTTGCACAGAACAGAGGCATATTAGGCACTGAAAGTGATTTTTAAATCACTTTTCCTATTTCATTTTCGGGAGCTTTCGACCCTAGGCGATTTTATCACTCAAAAATCTTTGTTTTCACCAAGTTCTAGTGATTCCCAACCGTTTCAAATGGCCGGTGTGCATCGTTCCCACAAAGATCACCTCTTTGGTAGGCATATGAAGGGTAGACTGTGGGCGACGGATGAGTTGTGCCCGTTCCTGGAGGACCATGTTTCTCATGCCGTTCGGACTAGGCGGGTAAGGATCTCTTCCTCTGATTGAGTTTCCATGTCAATTTTATTGTTTCATGTCTCAATTTAGTGTTCTAGCAATTCGACTTTCGCTAATTTTTCGCCTAGAATTATTGCTGCTAGGGTTTATCATGCATGGCTGATCTTTCGATAGAATTTCACCCTTGTTAATGCTAAAAATCATTGTAGTATGGTAGTACATGATTTCGACTGTCGTTCTAGGCAATTCTGCGACTTTTTGGGTAAAATGCTTGAATGAGGATTTTACCGTTTTTCTGACATTTGTCTCTGTTGTTTGTAGTCATTCAGTGTGATCAATAACTGTAGAGGCAGCATACGAGGTGTCGCTGAGAGGTGGGAAACTCTCAATGACGAGATGAAGGAAGAGATCGAGAATCTCGGATTGAAACCCTTCTTTGACGGCCTTGTCGGTGAGAGGAGGAACGTGCACTTGCTCCAGGCCATCCGGGAGCGCTGGTGGGATAGTACTCATACCATGCACATACGGTGGGGGGAGGTTACCATGACTCCTACTGACTATCATGCCATTACTGGGCTTGCCATCGTCGGTGAGCCGCTTGAGGTGGATGCGGACTTTACTCCTAGTAGGGACGATATGATGCATTTTCTGGGTTTCTCTATGCGTACCCTAGGAAAGGGTGTCCCTCTGAAGGCCTTGAGGGACAAGGTCGATACCTATGTGACTGTTAATGCTGGCCAGATGCATCTGACCGGTACCCGTATTGCAGCTGTCCGTGGCTTTCTGTGGTGGGCCTTTTCTGAGATGCTTTTTGCTAACCATGCGTCGACTGCCCTTTTTACTCTGCTGAGCTGCCTGAGGGATATGCAGCATGTTACTGATGCTAGTTGGGGTTCTGCTGGCTTGGCCCACTTTTATGTGGCCATGGATGAGAGTTTGCGTGATCGAACGAACGCTGGCTTAGGCGGTTACAGTCATGCTTGGGAGGTACAATACTCATATTCTTCTGTATTCCTCCTTTGTTTCAGCCCCCAGATTATTTTCTGTCTTAGTAGCTTATTCAATTTTGACATTTTTCTATGTTTCTCCCATTTTGCAGGCCTGGGAATACACCATGTTTGGTCTCTTCACTTTCAACCTTCGAGACAATACTGTTATGTTCCCAGATACTTTGAGATGGCGCCGGGATAACAGGGATACCCGTGATGAGCAGGCCGAGGGGGTCGACATGACGGTGGAGCGCATAAGGCTGTATTTTGACAGATGGGAGGTCGTCCCTGAGTCTGCTCGCTTTCTTCCCATGGCAGAGTTTGGACCCGCCTGCTCATATGCTTAATTCTTATGCCATCGCAGAGGAGGAGAGAGGGGATCTCATTATTGGTCAGGATGCTTTTATCCATATGTCCTTGGAGGCTAATTACAAGGACTTCCTTGCTTGTCTCATAGCCCGGTTGATTATAGAGGGTGATCAGGCTCAGGCCCAGGGAGTTGTCCACGTCCCTTTCCGTCCACAACTTGGACCAGCTTCATTTACCTACAGCGTGGCTGAGGGGATAGAGAGCGCGGAGGATCTTCCCGCGCATTTTGATATACCTGAGGAACTCGTGCCTCCTGCTGATGCGACCATGGTATGATTTATGACCCTTCTTCCGTCATTTCTATCATTCTACCATTTCATCTTTCTGTTTATTATTTATCTAAAGATTCTGATGTCTCTATTCAACATGTGCCTATTGCCGAGTATAGAGAGGTTGCGGGACGGCTTGCCCAGTTCATGGCCTATGCCAAGAGGATGAAGAGAGAGACAGCGGGGCTGCTTGGACGGTTGGCTCAGCAGATGGCGGAGCTAGCTTCTTGCGGGAAGATGCCTCGGACCGACGGATGATAGTGTGGCAGTGGCGACACATCCTAGATAGGATTCCCCCATTCTCCCCTTTTTTGATGATGTATTTATTGCCTCGGCGTAGGCGAAGAAAACTTTTTCTTTCTTTGGCTTGTACCTATGCAACAGTTATTTCCTAACTCTAACACACAATACATTAGTTAATTTTAGTTTTGTTTCTGACTGTGTAAATGTATTGACTCATATCCGGTTGGTCAACCGAGGGGTAATCTTATGAAATGGATTCGCGTTGGGCCATATATATGTAATGTATGAACTGTTTCGGGTGGATTTCTGAGGTGATTGAGACATGTTTTGACTTGTCGGGCAACCTGGGATTTGAACAGAGTTGTTGCTGTTCTGAACTAGGAGATGCCTCGTACGAGACATCGATGTCTCGTACGAGTCATCCTTTCAATCTGCGGCTGTTTCTCCTTTTTCCTCGAGGATTTGGTGTCCAGACTTGTATATAAACACATCTAGTGCGTCCTAGAATACCATGCAGACTTGAATCAGTTCTGGGAACCTTTCTTTTGGAGTAAAATTCTCAACCTCTTGCTCCCAATGGCCCTAAGTAAGTCCGTCCCTTCATCAATATTTTTTTATGAGTTTTCCTTGGATTTAGAGTTAGTAGAATGCTGCAATGGCAATTTAGCAACGTTCTTTCGTTCATTCAATAAACCTCGCCAAGAGAGATTTGTGGAGATGTCCGGGTTTAAGATTCTTTTCACCTTGAAGAATCTAAATCCGGAATGGGACCTTCTAAAGGGAGTTTCACGCTTCTGGGATCCATCGACTCACCTCTTCAACTTTTCACTTAATGAGATGGTCCCTACCGTAGAGGAGATGGCGGCTATCTTGGATATGCCATTGACCGGGGTGATTGCGGTTCCTAATTGTGACAAGGTACCGGCGGAGTCTCTTAGGGACTTATTGAGTATTGGCCTTCCTGAGGCGCAGAGTTACATTCATAACCGCTATGTTGATCTCCATGCTTTTCCTAGGAGATTTAAAGGTCGGGTGACTCGTGGTCACGGTGTGGATTCCCAGTGCTACCTCTTGGCATTGTGCTTATTTCGAAGCGTGCTTTTCATGAGCAAGCTAGAGGATGGGCCTTCAACATAATCCCTCTCATCTTGGGGGAGACCCTTCATGGTCTTGATGAGTTAAACTGAACCAGCTCTATGACTCGGGGAAGTCCCTTATTGTTGACTATTTGGCTTAGAGAACATTTCAAATTGTTGGACTCTCCGGTCGAGTATTCTCCTTATACTTTCCATAGGCGGAGACTGTTAGTGAAGGGTCTCAGCATTGAGGAGTGGGCTCATCTTTTTGCTAAAGCGGAGGAAGGTGAGGAAGTTTGTAGCTAATACCCTTGGGTATGACAGGGTCGTCCTTCCGGGTTTGAGGGACTCCTCTTTCTATTTTGCTCGGAGGGTAATGCGACAATTCGGTCAACAGCAGGACACTTTCTTGTCAGGGGGACGGCCTCAAGACATTTCTTTCATGGACTCAGAGTTCTCTACGGGTTTGGCTCACGCTTAGGGGTGTAGATACCCCGATCTCGCACCCCTTATCAAACCCTTTTCGAATGGTCTAAACCCTAAAATTGACCTAAGCCCTCGATTTGGCTATGCGGAAGTGCCGTGATCCTTATTGGTGCATCGAATGGATAAACGGACTTCAATTTCATGATCAGAACGAAAAAAACGAGTAAACAGGAGTGCACTTCAAATTTTTGAGGTGCGGGACCCAAAACGGGGCCTGCACCCTTAGAACTGCTCGTTATTGCCCATTCTGTGCATTAAAAAATACATACTTGTCATCCTTGCTCATAAAAATATTTCAGGTCGACGGGTATGACCACAAAATTGTTGGTGTTGGTGCCCTAAGCACGTTTGTTAAACGTTGTATAAGTTATCATTTTATTCATAATGATAAAGAGATAATAAGATTATTATTGTTGCTCATGTTTGCTTATAATAATCTCCGTCCCTAGAGCTTGTTAAGTACTAGTATAAAGGCTAAATGATCATGGGATGATCATGTTAGATTTATGGGTACTTGTTTGGAACAAGGTACTCGACATGACCCGCGGTATGAGATTTTTGTCATGGTCGATGTTCTATATAAATCTCATATTAGTTATGTCATTTGAATCCTTAGACATGAAGTTATTATAGTCTTCCACTTGATAAAGATTATGTTTGACATATTCAAACGTTACCCTTAACCAGGTAGCTATAAAGGGTATGATTGGCATAATCGGACTCACGTAGGGAAGAATAATAAGCTAAATGGATTTGTCCCTCTTCGGAGAGATGTCAAGCTTGGACCCCTCGAAGGAATGATGTTGGTGAAATGTTTGGCCAAACTCAAATGGATTGATTGGATCAATGTCATTTGGATTATCAACACATTCGGGATCGAGAAAAGTATTGAACAAAACAAGTTGACTTATTGACCATGACTTGTGTTCAAAGACATCGTGGACAAAGGGATTGTGACATATTCTAAAGGAATGCGAACTTGTATCTAGTTATACTATTTGGGTAGGTATGACGGTTTGCTAGAACCTAATCATATCTTATGGTTTCATGTTTGAACCCATTGCCAACTTAGTATAATCCTAGAGGGTCACACACGAGAGAACGAATCTTAAAAAAGGACTAAAATGGAAAATATGGCCTTCTGAACCATGTTGTGAGACCGCACAAACTGGGCTGGGCAGCCGCACAGTTTTTGGGCGACCGCACAGCTGGTTTTGGGCGGCCGCACATGCATGTCGGGACAGATTTCCTAATTTGATTTGGAAAAGAATTTTGGACGGGTTTAAACACAAGTTTCCTATTTAGAATAGGTCTTACTTGTATATAAACACCAAAATTCGACCAGAACTTAAGTTCCAAGCTTTTGTGCAAGTCTCAAAAGAGTTTGAGAGAGTTTTATTTTGTTCTAAGACATCCTAGATTGAAGAACAAAATAATACACAAATAAAATTCCATATAGTTCATATTAATTGTGAAAACGTGTTTCACAATTTTGGTCTAGCAACCAAGATCAAGTGTTCTTGATATTCGTTCGTGGTGTGGATACCGCTAGAGGGTGAAACTTATCATCTTCAAAGTTCGTGATTCTTGCTATGTTCATGATCAAGCTTTCAAGCCTCTATCGAATTCAAGGTTGCAAAATCAAAGGCATCAAGGTTTAGTATTCTAGTATTCATTATGTTGTATTTGACTTAATCATATGAATGGATCTATGGGCTTTGGGTTTCATTAAATTTTAAATGCTTAATTCCGCTATGCATGTTACTCCGAAACCCAACAGTGGTATCAGAGCCCCGTTCATGTTGATTATTTATATACTTAGATCATGTTGTGTGCATATTAATTGTTTGTATGCGTAGCATGATATGAATATTGGATTATATGATGTTTATGTGTTATATGATTCTATGTGGTTTATTGTTTTACAACTTTAATCGCACTATTGAATCGCACTAAAAATTATGTTGGATTCTGAATTGTTTGATTATTAATTTTGATTTGATCAAAGTTTTAATAATCGGGGAAAACAATTTTGAGACAAATTTTCGAACTCTAAAAATCATTCTGATGCTACTGTGCGACCGCACAGAAAAACGTGGGCGGCCGCACAGTCTTTATGGGCGGCCGCACAGTGATGGTCAGAAGCTGGAATTTTGAGGTAGGTCCGACCGGACCAAAGTAAGTACCCGGCCGGACCTTCTGGTCTGGGCTGGGGTTCTTTTTGGGTCGCGGGGTGGATTTAGTTGGTTTGAATTCCTATTTGTTTTAGTCGTTTGATTCTGAGATTGATTCAAGGTTTGGATGACTAATCTACGTTCATCGAGATTGTGTTTCCCAAACTTGATTGCAATCAAAGTTTCAAAGATAAAATGAAGTTAAAATTATGAAGAGTTCATAATTGCTAAAATTGAGAAACAAAGTTCTTGATTCAATGATTGGAGATCCATGTGGAATTGTGGATGCAATTGACCTACGTTTATCGAGACCGTCTATTGCTTAGTTTCGGCCACATGGACTACTTTCTTGGTTTCTTGAATTAGTGCGGGATTGTGGTTGCCTAATGGCTTAGTTCAACCGCACTTCTTGTTGTCTTGATTTGGAGATAATAACCAAAGTTGAAATAGTCTCATCCTCATAATTATAGAGAAACTTACGACACATAAATATTATGCTTAAATTAATGGAGATTAATTTAGTGGCTAAACTTGATGCGTAACATGTTTATCTTGTGTGCTCATAAATTTGTTGTATGCTATATGGTAATGAACCTTCAAGAAAGTTTTAAGTCCTTTATTGCCATGCCATGATTAAAATACTTGTTAGTATATGAGTAATTTCAATGTAGTTTTCGCCCTAGCGAGGTGCATTAACTTTATTTATGTATGAGCAAGATAGATAATGTGGGCACCCCCTAGCGAGGTACATTAACTGTACGTTTAAAATGGTTGGACTTAACAAGGCGTCAAAACAGTTTTGGGCCTAGGCGAATATGAGATTAAACATGCTTTTGAAATTGGAGCCCTAAGAATCATATTGGATATGATTGACAAGAAATTGTCTACCTAATTAATTTGATTTTGTGTAATCCGCCTTAGCGGACTTGAAATTAAATTAAAGTTGGATCTTAGCCCAATATCAAAATAATCTCAGAAAAAGGATCTAAGAGTCAAATGGGATATGATTGACAGGGTTGTCTACCTAATTAATTTGATTTTGTGTAATCCGCCTTAGCGGACTTGAAATCAAATTAAAGTTGGATCTTAGCCTATATAAATTATATTATACATTGGATGTATAAGAAGGTTATATAATTTAGTGGGAGTATTTTTGGAAAATACATTATTTATATCTTTAATGAGATTGGTACTTGTAAAATTTTGGAAATTTTGCATGAGTTGTAGATAATGACAACTAAAATCGTTGCGATCAATCCTTGATAAGGATAAAGCTTCAAGAGAATGGTACAAACTTCATGGATTGGATCCTGAGCCTAAGAATCGTTCTAAGGCAGGAAGATGTGTTGTGCATTCTTGATGATCCTATTCCTAAAGAACTCAATGCCGGGAGTAGACAATCACAAGAATCATGAGTATGACTCTAGGAATGTGAGTTGTCTCATGCTCGCGATTATGTGCTCAAAACTCCAACAAAGTTTGGAACTTGTGAAAGCCTATTGGATAGGCGTGGAGTTGAGTTACATGTCTCAAAGAGCAATCTGAGCAAGAGAGGTATAAGACCAATATTGCATTCACTTTTTGTAAAATGAGTAAAGGGCAATAAGTGGTACCTCACATGCTTAAGATAAAGGCTACGTAGAGCATCTTGAGAAACTTGGTTGTCCAATTGGATTGGAGCAAGCCACGGATCTCATTCTTGATTCATTGTCCAGAAGTTATAATCACTTCATGATGAACTATAACATGCTTGGAATGAATAAGAATCTCTCCGAGTTGCATGATATGCTGAAAACTGCGGAGATGAAGATAATGGAGAAAGGTTCTCCAATGCTCATGGTTCATGATGGAAAGGAGGCCAAATGCCAAAGGAAATGTAAGACAGACTTGTTAAACCTAAAGGAAATAATTGTGGTTAAAATAATAACTCTAATTGATGCAATTTGGTAAAATGGCAATTGGATTGACCATTTAGAATTGTAGTCAAAATTCTGGATGATCAACAAAAGGGAATGGTAGTGGGACTACTGCTTGGAAATATTTATGTTATGAATTAATCTTTCTAAATTTAATTATTGGGTATTGGATATCGCAATAATTAGTAAATTGAAAGACTTCTTATAGTAAAGTTTGATCTATGAATGGTAATAATGCCATGGTTGCAACATTGTTCATAGAACACTTGTAAAGTGACTTTACTAATATAGTAAGAAATATTATTTTGTTATAAGATAATGAAGGATATTCATTTCTTATTTGGAATAAGAAAGGTGCTTTATTTATTATGATTTACTTCATTGTGTTATCATATAAATAAATCTTATATCCTAAATCTTGAAGAACAAAGTAATAAAGGCTATAACATAAATAATTGAAATTCTTTATGCATTATTGTTTTGATCAAATAAATGAGAAATACATATCTAAAATTCCATGGGACGGAGTTTTAAGTCATATGATTTGGAATCACATGATTTATGCAAATCTCATTTACTTGGACCAAAACATCTTTTACTATGAATAGTAAAAAGCTAATATCTTACTTGACCTAATACATGTCCATGTATATGGTGCATTAAGTAGCAATGCTAAAAGAGAATTTTGCTCGGACTTAGTAAAACTGTTCAAAGATTCTGATTCAATCATGATGATGAATAATTAAACCAAGAATTTGACAATCATTGTTAATATTGTGAAATGGTTTCACAATTAACTTCACTAAGAACACCATTCTAAGTGATGTATCTACGTGGAAGTGTAAGAACCTTATTGGATATCGTTCATTAGATGATAAAGTCAAATTGATCTTCCATTTTTGTTTTGGGGTTATGTATTACAAACCGCTATAACTACACTAATTTGAGTTCCAACAAAAGAGGTTAAATGGTGAAAGAAAACTCAGTTTGTCTTTCGTAAAGATTTAAGACGGTGAGACCTTTTGGAAAGGAGCTGTCTGGAACACACTCACACTTAAATCTAATAAATATATTTTCATGGGATATCCTAAGGAAACTTGAGGATAATGTTTTACTCATAAGAAACAAATGGCTTGTTACTTATGATGGTGCTTTTCTTGATAAGTCATTTATCTCTAAAAGAATCAGTGGGAGTAAAATATATCTCGAATGGTTCGAGACCTAGAAAATAGTATTTAACCTATGATGGAAGTTGAACGAGTTTTCACAAGGGGTTGTGAAAATCCGTTCAAGATATACAAGTACTTGCATACATGATAAAATACAATCTATTAGAAGAAATATTGGATATTTCTAGATAGAAAGTATTGAGGTAAAGTTTATTTAGAATGAAGTATTTACCACCTATCAAAGATGAAATATCAACTCCACATTTAGATTAATGGCTTGGAGTCATAAAATCTAAAAGGCAATTCATGTATAATAATCAAGTTTGGAACTTGATCATTCTAACCTAAGGTGTAAAAACCAAAGGAGATGAATGACTTTTCTTGGAGAAAAACTTACATAGGTAGCAAGAAACTTATTAGAATTTTCATAGTCACATGTTCATATTTGGAATATGAAATTTGACAAAATGATGTCAAAACAAGCGTTCCTCAATGGGAACTGTCTTAAGGATGTATTGGATACAACCTAAAGGTTTTGATAGTCAAAGAAAATTCTAAAAGGTATGAAAGTTGCAAAGATTCATTGGATGGATTGAAACAAGTTTTTGGGAGTTGGAATCTCCGTTTTAATAAGTCATAGAGTTTGGCTTGATCAAGAACGAAGATGAATCTTGTATATACAAGAAGATTAGTGGGAGCATGGTGCTATTCCTTATCGAATATGTGGATGACATATTGCTCATTGGAAACGACATTCCTACACTTTAATCTGTAAAGATTTGGTTAAGAAAGTGTTTCGCAATGAAGAATATGGATGAAGCCGCATAAGTCATTAGCATTAAGATCTATAGAGATAGATCAAGGAAGCTAAATGGTTTAAAGCCAATGTACATATATTGACAAAGTCATAAGAAGATTCCGCAAGGAAAATTCTAAGAGAGGACATTTGTCAGTGTTACATGGAGTTTCTCTAAGCATGACTCAATGTCCTAAAGACAAAAGATGGGCATGAGAAAATGAATGAGATGCCATTTGCTTCGACAATTGGATCCATGATTCCATGATAAGTACTAAGCCGGATATATCTAATGCTTGGAGCACGACGAGTAGATATCAATCCGACACCGGTGAGATTCACTGGATGGCTATGAGAGCGATTCTTAAAGTACTTTAGAAGGACTAAAGATTCGTTTATGATCTATGAAGGTATGGAAGATGATCTCGGATGCATGCTTCCAAACCAAGAAAGATGATAATAGATCGCAATCAAGTTTTGTGCATATGTCAAATAGTGGAACTGTAAGTTGGAATGGTTCCAAGCAGAGTACAGTCACTAATTCTACGACTAAAAATAAGTATATTGCTGCATTGGATGCTGCGATGGAAACTGTTTGGACTAAAAAGTTCGTTGGAGAACTTGAGATGGTTCCTAGTATTGATAATCCAATAGATCTTATTAGTAACAATAGTGGTTCTATTGAATCAAGCAAAGGAACCAAGAGCACATCCTAAATCCAAACACATACTTAGGCGTTTTCTTATCGTTCGAGAAATCGTTGATAAGGGAGACGTAAATATATGCAAAGTACCAATTAATAATAACGTTGCGGACACGCTAACAAAGGAACTTCCACAAGCTAAACATGATGAAATGTTAGGCCAAACTCAAATGGATTGATTGGATCAATGTCATTTGGATTATCAACACATTCGAGATCGAGAAAAGTATTGAACAAAACAAGTTGACTTATTGACCATGACTTGTGTTCAAAGATATCGTGGACAAAGGGATTGTGACATATTCTAAAGGAATGCGAACTTGTATCTAGTTATACTATTTGGGTAGGTATGACGGTTTTCTAGAACCTAATCATATCTTATGGTTTCATGTTTGAACCCATTGCCAACTTAGTATAATCCTAGAGGGTCACACACGAGAGAACGAATCTTAAAAAAAAGGACTAAAATGGAAAATATGGCCTTCTGAACCATGTTGTGCGACCGCACAAACTGGGCTGGGTGGTCGCACAGTTTTTGGGCGACCATACAGCTAGTTTTGGGTGGCCGCACATACATGTCGGGACAGATTTCCTAATTTGATTTGGAAAATAATTTTGGACGGGTTTAAACACAAGTTTCCTATTTGGAATATGTCTTACTTGTATATAAAAACCAAAATTCAGCCAGAACTTAAGTTCCAAGCTTTTGTGCAAGTTTCAAAAGAGTTTGAGAGAGTTTTATTTTGTTCTAAGACATCCTAGATTGAAGAACAAAATAATACACAAATAAAATTCCATATAGTTCATATTAATTGTGAAAACGTGTTTCACAATTTTTGTCTAGCAACCAAGATCAAGTGTTCTTGATATTCGTTCGTGGTGTGGATACCGCTAGAGGGTGAAACTTATCATCTTCAAAGTTCGTGATTCTTGCTATGTTCGTGATCAAGCTTTCAAGCCTCTATCGAATTCAAGGTTGCAAAATCAAAGGCATCAAGGGTTAGTATTCTAGTATTTATTATGTTGTATTTGACTTAATCATATGAATGGATCTATGGGCTTTGGGTTTCATTAAATTTTAAATGCTTAATTCCGCTGCGCATGTTACTCTAAAACCCAACAAAAATTAGTTCAAGAAAACCTCATGTGGGACCCGCGGACAACCGGGACACTGAAGCACGCACCACGGAGCAGTTATGGAGCTAATGCCGGAACGGGAAGGATAGTTATCCATATTGCAAAATATCCCTGTATGAAATGATCACGGCCAGCCCACAAGTCAAGAAGGGCAGGACCAATTAGAATAGGACATGTGGCAGTCAAATCTGGTCAAACTTGGCACTTCGACTGTACGGCTTGAAGGAAGCCGTACGGCAACTTTTTTCAGCCGCACGGCTCCTGCATTCTAGGCAGATTTCAGTTTTATCAATGTTTTAACACTCCAAGTCAAGACTTTTGGGACATCAAGCAACCCCAAATTCGGGGATTAGGCATTTCTTTGAAACCCTAGTGGATGGAAGAGTGATTGATGACCAAAAACCTCCCCCCTCCTCCCATATACATCCCCCTAATACACAATTCTCACTACACACTCTAACACACTTCACTTCACACTCCACACATACACAGCCCTCTTGCTCTCTATAGCCACCCCAAACACCCTCCAACTCAGTCCTAAGACCACCACTACACCACTCTAGCACCACCACTACACCCTCACTAAATACAAACCAAAATCAAACCACCAAACACTCACACAAACACAAGGCAAAAACCTTAAGAAAAACACAAAAAAAAAACTTCCCTTGGAATCAAAGGGAGCACAACCTAGGTAATCTCTTCATCTTGTAATCTCTCTAAGTGTAAGACGTAGTTGATTATGTAATTTCTTGAGAGGTCTAGCCACCTTGTTAGGCTAGACCTCCATTTGGTGTTAAAAAATGTAAGGTTCACAATCTTGTTGTTCATATTCAAATGAGTATTCATGATGATCTTTGACTCTTGAGTTGTTTCCTACTGTAAATAATGTGCATATTGTTCATGTTTTCATGTTAGTGTTGATACAAGATGATTTGGGGAGGTTTTCCAAAAGATGAACATGATGCTTTCTTTAAAACCCCTAAATCTGTCCATGACTTGTTTCTCTCCATATTAACCATCATGTAATCTGAGTTAAAAGTGTGAATGGGTGTGGCTTTGTGTTGTTAACATGTAGATATATGCTCACAAGAAGTTTCATGTTCATATCATATCATTTGAGTGGGTTTACATGAGTGTTTCCATGCCTTTTGTGGATTTCCAGTGGTCTGTCCAAGCTGTACCTTTGTGTCTTGTTGCTCTGTTTAAGCATAGTAAACTTGGGATTTGGTCTTAGACCACAAAAGAGATTTTGTTTTAAACAAACAGAGGACGACGATAATGCTAAAATAATATTTTTCCCATGAGTATAAGCTTTTCTTTCCATTTATTGTTTAAGCTCTTGATCTGTAGATTTGTGTTTGTTCATCTCTGACATGAAAAAGTCAGAGATGTTTTTCATGACTTAATCTTGTTGTATGGCCTTGAAACTCACCATATCTAAAATTTGAGATGTTAGGAAAAACTTTCATGTTTAGTGATTCCCATTATTTCCCCATTTTCATGATGCAAAAAGTGGATATTTTATGGATGTATGCATATCTGTCAGACTAGGCTGTTGAAAGTTCCATCTTGCATGCCTTATTTGGACACCATAACATGATCCTAAAATCAAGGAAAAATTCATGGAATATTATTGATGTAATAGGAAGTTTTCATAACCTTTAAAGATTGAGTGAGTACAGAAGCATGTACAAGAAAGAAAAATGGACAGCAGTCCCTAAATCATTTGGGGATGGACTTTTGGACAAGTTATTTGATGGGATTTGTTTCCCTTTTGTACACCAATGTAAATATTAATCCCCCACCCCTTTATGTATTTTATTTGATGTATATAAATGTTAAAACCATTTTCAAAACCAAGTGTGAGTCCACCCAAACCGACTCTCATTTGTGAATTAAAACAAACCTTCCTAGAATAGGAAGACTCCCCTGTATATAAATCACAATTTTTGTTAGGGCATAAAAACAAGTTAGAAAACGCATAAAATGAACCTAAGTGGCATGCATACTAGAGACCATCACGGGCGAGGAGAGTGCCTAATCCCTTCTCTTCTCGTAACTTAGCCCCCGAACCCACTTTCTCAAACAAAAGGTTTTATCTTCGTTTTTCCTAAAATAAAATGAGGTGGCGACTCTTGACTGTCTTGATTCCATCGAGAGGAAACCATTATGAGGGAACCAAGCGCATTTCCAAAAGCGCATTAGCATGAGGCACTCACCCGAACCGCTTTCATGAGTGATCACATATCATTTCACAAATGTTCGGCGTGTGCGGCTTTTCGAGCGCGGGCTCTCACAGTGGCGACTCTGCTGGGGATCTTTTAAAGTGGGCTAGACTCTAATATTTGTGTGTGCCATGCTTTACTTGCCTTACTTGGGTTGTATATATTTATGCCCTAACCTTTGTTTTGTAGGGACATTATTTTTCCTTCACCCTCTTATTTGTATATATATATATATATGCATGCGTGGTGAGTGATTCCCTTAAAAAAGAAAAAGAAAATGGATAAAATAAAAAAGGAAAAGAAAAGGATTTTCTTGTTTTCTTTACTTGCTTTCAAAATCATTTTCGAACTCATAGATACCTCACACACATGCACATTTTTGAAAATAACGTCTCGTAGAACCGTACAAACCCGAGAAGGTAACCCGAGGGTATAAGGGATCTCATTGGACTTCCCTATAGGGCCCGCGGTGTACATTCTCACCCCAAAGAACGCCTATTAGTCATTGCGATGGGTGTAAGCCAATCTCACCCGTTACCAAGCCACGATGTCCATGTTTTCAAAAAATGACACGTCCAAGACTTCATGCCGGTTTTTGTCTAGCAATTTCACCTCAATCCTATGCATTTCCCAAAAGGTCGTAAATAACCTACATTGTGGAAATTCATTGAAATTCTTGGATTGATTTTAAATTGTCAAGACCCTCACTTAGACCGTAACTGAATGGTGCATCCCCGAAAGAGTATAGGCCCTTTGCTAGGGGCTCGGACGGCCAATAGTACAGGTGAAAAACGTTGGTCCTATACTTTCGAGACGGTATACATTATTCTAAGATTTCATGCGAATATGTGTCAAAATATAGCAAGTGCTTATCCGGCATTCTAGGATTGATTTTGATTTTTGAACTCCTTTTGAATCAAGCTCGGAAATTCTCAAACCCTTTCCGCTCTCTAATCATCCCTATACACCATCCATTTCAGATACTCTAAGCCTGGCATCTACTTGGAGAGGGGGATTTAGAAACCACAAGGGGAGGTTGATCCGAGTTACCGAGACAGTGCCCGTACCCGAAGAAGCTACTGCAATGGCCCAAGAAGGGGATGATCAAGCCTATGTGCCGCCACCGGGTCTTTAAGCATGGTTGGAACAGAATGTGTTGGGTCAGATGAGGATTCAGCAAGATGAGCTACTGGCTACACTTGTTCAGATGCAGAATCAGAATGGTAATGGGGCTCCCAATGGCAACCCCAATGGAAATCCCATTGGCAATCCGAACGGCAATGAGAATGGTAATGGGGCTCCCAATGGCAAACCCAACGGAAATCCCAACGGTAATGAGAATGGTAATGGGGCTCCTAATGGCAACCCCAATGGAAATGGAAATCCTAACGTGAATGGAAATGGCAACGGCATCCCTACCGTCAACTTGAATCCTAACGGTAGCAACACCATCGGTCATAATCATCACCAAAACATCCATCCCAATGGTCATGTGGCTCATCCAGACTTCAGTGGAATCCCCCACCACTTCATCCCGAATCAAGCAAACTTCACAGTGAACCCGTCTCAGTATCCGCCCGATCATAATGCCTTTGCTCAGTATATGCAAACTTTGTATCCGAATCAGCAACCCAACGCCTATGGTGCATTTTCTAGTAGTGTCTCTCCGTTCAATCAGGGAACTTCCCAAGGGCAAGATCCTAACTTGGTCCGCCAAATGGAAGCATTCAACAAAGGTGTCCCGTATGTACCTCTCACTAGAGCTGAGATTGAAATGAATGAAATGAAAGAAATGTTGGGAAAAGTCATGAATAAAGGAGTGTTCTCCACAGACACTTTGAAATTATCTCTGTTTGCTGTTCTGCCTCCTAAATTCAAAATGCCCGATGTGGACTCCTGCTCCTTTTTGGAACAACAATATGGGACCTAGCCGAAACAACTACAATAGGGCACCCCCATGCTATAATCAAGACGGGTTTGTGAACTCCATCAACAATCAGCAAAGGAATGGTAGAAATCGGAGAGAGAGGCAGTTTGATAAGTTCAACGCTTTGTTGTCCACTATTTTCCAAGGATTGGTCGCCTAAGGGATATTGAAACTGATAGAAGGATACCGCCCGCCTAATCTGCCTCTTAAGAATTGGGACGCAAACAAGTATTGTGCAAACCATGTATCACCTGGTCATGCGACAGATGATTGTTGGAATTTGAGGCACACTCTGCAAGACATGATTGACGATGGACTCATTCAGAAGCCACCCCAACCGAATGTGGTGACTAATCCCTTTCTAGGGATCCATATGATCGAGTTTGAAGAAAACTACTCAAGGACTAGTTTCATAGTTCCAAAGGAAGCTTTGAACTTCACCGTGACTCCTGTTATCTCTGAAGACTTTGAATGCCATATGATCTCTTGGGATTCGATCTTGTCCAGTGCTAAAGCCGTTGAGGAACAAAACGCCCCTCTTGAAAAGGCCACTTGGATTGGTGGAAATGTGAATCACCTCACTCGCTCGGGAAGAGCCTATCAGCCTCTAAATCCCAAGGCGAGCGAATTGGGAAAGGACAAGGAAGGAGTCCCTGCTCACAAAGAAAAGGTCACTGAGAACCCTGTCTTAACCCACTTAAAGAAAACCCAGGCTAATATATCTATTTGGGGTTTTCTCTCGTCTTCACAGGAGCACCGAGACACGTTGGTTAAAGCTCTCACTCAAGCTGTCATTCCGATTTTGAGACTTCTCCCAATGACCTTGTCCACATGGTCGGCAACATTCATTTTAGGAATATTATCACGTTTACCGATCTCGATGCACCAAAAGTTGGTCCTAATCATATCGAAGCTCTACACATCACCTTGGAGTTGGAGGTGAGCACTTGGCTCGTGTTTTGATCGATAATGGCTCTTCAGTCAATGTTTGCCCCATGCATGTCCTCGCAGATTTGGGAATTAAGATAACTGATTTGGCTCCATCTTCTCAAGTGGTCCGTTCCTATGATAGCACCAGTCGCTGTGTCTTGGGCGTTTTCTCCTTCACTCTCACCATTGGCCCTTTTGATATGCCAATCGAATTTCAATTGATCGACATCAAGTCCTCATTCAGTCTACTCTTGGGATGCCCTTGGATCCATGGAGTGAAAGGGGTAGCTTCCTCTTACCATCAGTGCATCAAGTTCATCCACAACAATCATGTTGTGGTAGTTCACGCCCAAGATGATACACAAGTCAATGATCTCCCAATCTTGGGAATTGAGCACAAAGATACCGGCATTTTCTTGAGTGGTTTTGAAGTGATCCCACAAGCTCGGATCCATGCTATCGAATATGTCAAGGAGACCGATCTAATTGGTGGAAAAGGGACCAAGTATGGAGACGCGATGGCCTTTAATATGGTCAAGAAGATGAAATTCCTACCTATGATGGGACTTGGGAAAGAACAACAAGGGTGTGTTGAAGCCATCAAAGATGATGCTCCTGTTTTCATTCCTCCTTTTGGGCTTGGCTACAAACCGACCCCTGCTGAAATCGCCAAAGCTATGCGTGAGAAAAGGGAGAGGCAGAAGGCTATCAAGAAAGGAAGGACCCATGAGCTCCCCCCACTCCGTCCCTATGAAAAATCATGGAAGGGATACTTTGTTTGCAACGGCGAAGATGTCGCGTACATTATGCCTTTTGAGCCGTTTAATGGCATGGACGAAAAGCCTCGCGCGGGATGGGAAGTATTTGATGATGTTAAGGTGGTCGATGAAAGCGTTGATTTGGACGGTTCCTATAAGCAACTGGATCCCGCTGCTCCGTGGAATATTGATGAAGAATGTGATGTCTTCGAGTTGTTTGAAGGGTTCGGTCTTGAAGACGGACATGTGGTTATGATCTAGGATGGCACCGAAGAAGCTTCTGACCCGGTGAAGCACCTCAAGCCGGCAGTGGCACAACTTAATAACTGGTCCAAAACCACTGGCCTGCTCGCTACTATGGACACACTCATGGAACAGTTTGGATATGTTCGCCCTGATTGTCCTACTTTTGAGCCCTTTGTACTCTCTAACGTTGTTTTCGGGACTCCCGAAGAGGACCTCACTGTCGAGGACCTCGACGGGGTCGCCGAGCTTGTACTTCCCTCTGCCGTGAATGAAATTTCCTCTATTTCCGCTTACTCCTTGGTTGCCAATATTTTAAATAATGCATTAACAAATGAAAATTTAACAACAAATGAAGTTAATCATGAATCTTTAAAAGACATAAGCCAAGATGAAAAAGACTATTTAATTGAGCTAAGCAGGTTAGCAAAACAGCGTGGGGAACGAAAGTTAGAGGCCTGTGGGGAAGATGTGTCCACCATCAATCTGGGGCTGAACGGGGAAGTCAAAGAGATGAAAATTGGAAGCTTCATGCAAAGGGCTGACAGGGAACGATTGATCAGTTTGCTCAAATAATTTTTTGATGTGTTTGCTTGGTCGTACGAAGATATGCCTGGGTTAGATCCAACAATTGTGGAGCACCGAATTCCTACCTTTCCCGACGCCAAGACGGTCAAGCAGAAACTCTGTAGAATCAAGCCACAGTGGGCCCTTCAGGTTAAAGAAGAGATCTAAAGGTTGTTGCAAGTGGGTTTTATCCGTGTTGTGGAATATCCCCAGTGGTTGTCCAACATGGTCACAGTCGAGAAGGCGAATGGAAAAGTCCGGATATGTGTTGACTTCAGAGACCTTAATAAGGCTTGCCCGAAAGATGATTTCCCGTTACCAAATATTGACATTTTGGTAGACTCAGTTGCAATGCACAAAGTGAAGTCGTTCATTGATGGAATGGCGGGTTACAATCAAATTAAGATGGCGGTGGAAGATCAAGAGAAAACTTCCTTCATCACCCCGTGAGGGACGTTTTGTTACACGGTAATGCCTTTCGGTCATAAAAATGCCGGAACCACTTACCAAAGAGGTGCTACAACTCTTTTCTATGACATGATCCACAAAGAGCTTGAAATCTACGTGGATGACATGATTGTGAACTCAGTTGACGAAGACGTTCATCATTTGGTTGACTTCAGAAAATTCTTTGAAAGGCTGCGAAAGTATCACATGAAGTTGAATCTTGCTAAATGCACATTCGGTACCATCCGAGGCAAGGTCCTGGGTTTCCTGGTAACAGAAAGAGGGATTGAAATTGACCCTGAAAAAATAAAGGCCATCACAGAAATGCCCCAACCTCGGACTCAAAAGGAGGTAAAGGGTTTCTTGGGAAGAATTCAATATATCAGCAGATTCATACGGCAGCTAACCACGATGTGTGAGCCGCTCTTCAAGCTCCTAAAAAAGGACATCGATCGATCATGGGATGAACAATTCCAGATTGCTTTTGAAAAGGTCAAAGAATACCTGACAAGCCCACCGGTCTTGGCCCAACCTCATTCGCACAAACCTCTGCGGTTGTACCTAACCGTCACTGACACTGCAGTAGGAGCAATACTGGCGCAAGAAAAGGAAGACTCCTGGGTTGAAAATGCAATCTACTTTGTGAGCCGGAAGCTACAAGGGAGTGAATTGAATTACTCAGCATTGGAAAAGGCGTGCACCGGTTTGGTTTGGGTTTCCCAACGGTTAAAAATTTATCTACAATCCTTACCTGTTCAGATTATATCCCGAATGGATCCAGTGAAATACATCCTCGAAAGGCCAACCATGTCCAATCGAGTAGCCAAATGGGCTTTTCTCTTAAGTGAATTTGATATGACTTATGCAACGCCTAAGTCCATTAAAGGAAGGGTGATAGCAGACCAGCTTGCAGTTTTGGCTCTTGATCTTGAGTCCGAACCAAAAGCTCAGTTTCCTGATGAAGGAATCTGCACTGTTGATTGCTCAGAGAACAAATGGCACTCTTCTTTGATGGGGCTGCCAACAAAAGGGGTTTCGGGATTGGAATTTTTCTCATTGATCCAAGCGACGTGCACACACCCATCGCCATCCGGTTAGACTTTGACTGTTTAAATAACACAGCAGAGTATGAGGCTTGCATCACCGGCCTTGAAGAAACATTGAATCGAGGGGTCAAGGAAATCAAAGTGTTCGGGGACTCCGCCTTAATCATCAATCAGGTTGAAGGAAAATGGAAGATCCTGGATCCAAGACTGCAGCAATACCACATTCGTCTGGTAGCGCTCACAGGCCGCTTCTCATGTATCTCCTTCCATTATCTCCCGAGGGACAGAAACAGATTCGCAGATGCATTGGCTACCCTATCCTCCATCATAGAATTCCCTGATGATGTCATGGTAAAGCCGCTTGTGGTTAGTAAGAGATCGATCCCAGCCTACTGCCTGGCCATTGAGCTAGAAAGCGAAGAAAATGAAGAGCTATGGTACACAGATGTATGGAATGTACTCAAGAATGGAATCTACCCTCCAGAAAAAGAGAAAAGGCAAGAATTTCAATGCGAAGGTGGGCCTCCCAATTTGTGATTTCCGGAGATCGATTGTACAAAAGATATCATAGCGGACCAAATTTGCTCTGTGTAGACAAGTCAGAGGCAGCTACAATCATGGATGAAATCCATGGGGGACTGTGTGTACCCCACATGAATGGACACATGCTCGCTAAGAAGATAGTGAGGCAAGGGTACTACTGGACTACAATGGAGAAGGATTGTATGATGAAAGTGCGAACTTATGATCAATGTCAACGGTACGCTAGCTTACAACATCTACCGCCTCACATTTTCTACCAGTCAACTGCTCCCTGGCCTTTTTCCATGTGGGGAATAGATGTTATTGGTCAAGTCAAACTGAAGGGTTCAAGTGGGCAGGAATATGTGCTCGTAGCTATCATTACTTCACCAAATGGGTTGAAGCCACTGCTTACAAGGTCTTGAATGCCAAGAAAGTGGCCAGGTTCATTCGTACCAACATTTTCTACAAATATGGAGTCCCTTATGAGATGGTCTCAGATAATGGAACTCACTTTGAAGGAGAAGTCAACCGATTGCTTGACGAATTCCGTGTGGTCAGGCACAAGTCCCCCTATCGACCCCAAGCCAATGGAGCAGTAGAAGCGGCGAACAAAACCTTGAGAACATCATCAGAAAGATGGCCATCACTGGGAAGGATTGGCCCGAGAAGTTTCCATTAGCCTTGTGGGGATACCGCAGATCTGTCCATACCCCGATTGGGGCTACTCCTTATTCACTTGCATATGGCATGGAGGCAGTTCTCCCGATTGAGCTTGAAATTCCCTCCATGAGAGTGTTACTTGAGAATCAAGTGTTAGAGATTGATTGGCTACAAAGTCGCCATGAATAGTTAGCATTGCTCGATGAAAAGCGATTGCTGGCTCTAGAGCATAACCGCGCGTATCAACACAGAATTGCAAGGTCATTTAACAAGAAAGTTAAAGACCGTGATGTCAAAGTGGGAGATATTGTGTTGCGAGAGAAGATGCCAAGTTATGTCGACCCCCGAGGGAAATGGAAGTCTCCATGGTTGGGCCCCTACATTGCTAAGAAGATACAATCCGGTGGAGCCGTGTTTCTGAAACTGAATTTGTAGAAGACCTTGTTCAGCCATGCAACCTCAGCAAATTGAAGAAGTATTATGCGTAGAAGACGCGGAGTTTGGTGATTCCTATCGAGTCTGTAAAAAAAAAAAAAAAAAATGAGCGCAAAAGACAGCCCCACTAGAGGTGAAAACCCGAAAGGGCAGTTCTAGGTAAAAACAGGAGGCGCGTAAAAATTCAAAGTAATTGTGTCGAACTACGCTGACATGTGCCTCTTAGTCCATTGTAAAAAAGGAACGTAGGCAACCTTCGGGTCCGGTCATTAATAATAAAAAACTTTATTCCCCACGTTGAACTTGCAAACATTACATTCAAAAAAGAAAAACAAACACAACAAGCTTTAAAAAAAAAAAAAAAATCTTGGCGTGGCAACCAAGGATTATACTGAAATAACTGAAATTCCATTCAGGGACCGATGCGGTCGAACACGTTCTGGAAGGGACCCGAAGAGCTTTCTCCCCTTTGATTCACAGAGTCAGTTGCATCGGGCGGGGTAATCCGTGAAGCTGAACCCCGACCATTTCTGCGACGTCCATACCGGTGACCGTTGCGTGGTTGATTCCCACCAATCTGATTCTGGAAGACAGTCGGACCCATTATCTGGGAATACTAATCTCCAAACAGAATTTCTGGACCTACGAGCTCCAATACCAAAGCTGCATTGGTGGTAGTTTCATCAATGGTCTGAGGGCCCAACCACTCGAGGTACTCCAAAGAAGGTTCATAGAACGTGTTCCCTTCACCGAGGCATCTGCTTCTGCCCCTCCTATGCCAAAATCTTATCTTTTTCCGTTTCCCTAGGTGGATAAGCCCATCCTTGGTTTTATCCATCTGCAACCCCCTCTAATTCGGGCTTGATTCATTGGTGGTCATTAATTATGAGTCGGTGTCATTTAATAAGTGTGTTAAGCCAAAAGATTAGCATCCAGATTTCAAAATGAAAAAAAAAAATTTTGATCGGTCAAGAATGATCCAAATTTTTTGTGTGCGAATCATATCCGCCACTTCATGCAAAGCTAACTTGCAGGTCACAACAGACAAAGTCGATCTTGTCATCTCTCCTGATACGTGAGAGAAAACAGTCAAAGCTAAAATAGTGCCAATAGATCACGCGAAGCGATGGTTCATTACTTAATAAAGCACAAAAATCTCATCACACAGCAACTTAAAAGCCAAGGAATTTGGGCACAGCTCAGAATGCAGCGTATCCTTATTTGAAAGGTTTTAAATTGTCAACTGTTATTGGTCTTCTCTATTAAATGGAGAAAATATTAGATATTGGGCCCCGATTTGGCCAAAAATAATAATAATATGAGGCCCCTTTTAGAAGACCCCCCTTGATTTCTGGCCCGAATTTGCAATTAACCCTTTAAAAATGTACATGATTATTTATTAAAATTCTTGTCGTCAACAATTTCACAATTTTGATGAGAATAATTGAGTTTGAGAAATATATTGGTCTAAATTAAATCATCTTGAGCAAAAAATCAAATTTGTAACAGTATAAGATTGAAAACACACCTACCGCGGCTTCCAAGACAAAAGGGTAGTGGTGTACATTCTCAACATTTTGTAAGGATATGATAATTGATTACATTCCTTGAATTATGGCTTTGTATATATTAGAATATACTCCCTCCGTCTCATAACTATATGCACAAATTAGGTTTTGCACAGGAATTAAGGGAAGAATAATAGTGGGTAGTTGTTGTAAGTGTGAAAAGTGAAGTAGGAGAGAGAAAGTGGGGTATGAAATAATAAGTTGATTGGTGTTGTGAGTGTAAAAGTAATGTAGGAGAGAGAATGAGTGGGATGAATAGTAAAGATTCTTTGCCATTTTAGGAAGTGTGACTTATCAATGGGACACCCAAAATAGCAATTTGAGCACATAGTTATGGGACGGAGGGAGTATAAATTAATATTAGAGTATATAGATTAGTATTGTTGGAAAAGATTGAGTCAATCATCTCACTGATTGATCTCTTGTACCTTGTGTATATATGTTAACCTAAATCAATGACTAGCACAAGTTGGGTCTTCTTTCTCTTTGTGTTTGTCACTTTCTATCTCCTTCATGGGAGCCGTACGGTTGGTGCGGCAAACTACAATTTATTTTAGGTTTTTCCTTGTTGGACAAGAAGACCTAAAACCTAAAGGGTCTTGGAGACCTCTTGTATATAATGTGCGCAGCCGGGATTTAGTCCGATAACATTGATTTGTGAAATCATAACTTCTTTCTTGAAGAGAGAAAATACACATATTATACTAGGATTATTGGATTTAATTATTCTCAATCATCGAGTCTAATAATCAAATAGAGCAATTGAAGAATCATTCTTCATCAAAGTTTTTCAATCCGAAGAACCTAGCAGTCAAGTCAAGAAACGTTTTTGAATCCATTCGACGTGTGGATCACATGTAGAGGGTGCTTATCTTAGCATCTAATTCCAAGGTTTCATATTTCGATCAACAAGGGTTAGTTTCTTTCATATTACATATTATGAATTATTGATCATAACAGATCAAGGCTTTGTGTTTCTTTATGTAAAGTTTCCGCTGCGCATGATTGCACGAAACCTGATTGCATGACACCCAACAATAACTACTCAAATCAGCCCCCCGTCACGTTTACCTACCTGTAAGGATCCCGTCCTAGGGGTGAAACAAGCAAAGTTCGCACGAGGACAAAATGCCAAACACGGGTGGTTTTCACACAAACAACGGAGTCGCCACGTTAGTTTAATTTTTAACCCAAACTTAACGAAAAATGGTAAGAGAAAATGAGTTCGGAGGTCATGTTACACTTTGGGAAGAACTTGGACAAAGTTCACCCAAAGTGCCTCGGTAAACCGAGTCTCCCTAAGTTTGTTGACCAAAACGTGCAAGTGTGTGTGTGTGTGTGTTTAAAAATGGGAGAAACCAATCTTATTTTAGAAAATGATTTTGGGGATGAAATGTAGGCATATTAATGCCCTTTGTTCTTTTTAATGTTTTTTTTTAAAGAGGCAAAAATAGAATGTTCATCCAAGTAAAAATAAGGCATTTTGGGGACGGACTTTAATTAATCATGGTAAGGATTAATAAAGTCAAGAGGGACAACTTTTTCATCCTATGTACCAAATTCATGCCAAGATGAGAGCCAAGGCCATGAATTGGACAATCATTGGAGCAACAATACCTTTACTTGGACAAATCCCCAACTTGGAGGATCAAAGATTGTGGCCAAACAAGAACAATATTAATAAGATATTTAACAAATCATGATTATATATAGCAATAATATAATAGCTTGAGAGGACAAGACTTGTAATATATATATATATAGTGCTTGATTATGGACAAGACTTGCAATATTGAATGACATTAATGTAAAACCCACTCACACTTGCATTAATGTAAAATTGCACAAAAACATAACAAGTCTTAGATTAATCCTTTGGTTTAGAACCCACACTCATGCATAAAACATGAAGGGCACCATGGATCTCAAGGCTTGGTTCCAAGTTGATAAAAGGCATTAAGTAAATGACATTAATGTAACAAATGCTCCTCTCCACTTGGTTCATCATTTTAATACACCATAAAGTGTAAGATGAGACCATTGGGATCAAGGGAGCATTTGGATCCCAATCATATAAAGATTACATTTTTAAGCCAAATGATCAAAGATCATATCCCAAAAAAAGGAAAATAGAATGAGATGAAGAAGAAGATTTTAATAAAATAAAGATTTGATTTTTAAGCAAGCTTGGGGTAAATCATCAATTGATTGACCCAAGTTTGCTTTTTTCCTACTTGGAGATCATGGACTCCAAGATTTCACTCAACCATGGTTTGTTCACCAATTTCACTAATCACTCAATTAATCACTCAATTTGTAGAGAAGAAATTTGTGCATAGTAACTTTACTCTAGAATTCTTGTCCTAATGAGAGAGGATGACCTCTCTATTTATAGGAGGGATTGGGGGGTTGTTTGGAAATTAATGTTCCATGTTAACCCTTCAACTTTGGACTTGGGGACCAAGCAAATGAGGACATTTTCATTTTAGTCCTTTAATTATGGCCTTATGACTTGCTTAGGGGCTAAGCAAAATAAATATATTTTTTTGATCACAAAATGGGTCATCTTTGCTCACAAAATGGGTTGAAATTGGATCATTTTTATGCACAAAATGGAGCATTTTCGGGTATTAAACAAGCTGGGAATTAATCTTTCTAGGAGGGGCTGTTGGTCACACAAATTGGGTGAAAGCCCAATCAAAAATCGCCAAGAAATGACTGTGACCAGAGAGGAGACAACCAAAGGTGAAGGACCAATGGGAGGCGAGCATGTGGGTGGGCATGTCGGGGGTTAGACCAATCAGCGCAAGGCGGGTGGCTGGCTTGTCGGGGCGCGTGGGAGCACGCGGGGGACAAGGCGGAGGCGTGTTACGAATCAAGAGAGGCCACGTGGCGGATGTCGGCTGCATTTAGAGAAAACACATGTAGTAGGCGCGACCGTTCCTCCTCCTTGAGTGATTTTCTGAAAATTCCCATAAGGCCCTTTTGGCCTTTGTGGGGAATAAAACTGAGGTCCTTGGTCCATTTTAATTCCCAGAAAGCCCTTCCCTTTTCCAATATGCTCCAAAAATTCCCAAAAAGCCCCTAAACTTTCAGAATATTTTAATTAATTCCTAAAATACCCTTTGAACATTAAAATGACCCAATTAAATCCCAAATTACCCCTTAATTCTAAAATTTGATTATTTGAGGATAGTAATCCGGATCGGGGTACTTACAGAGCCCCTCGGCAATGGCGCTTTCGAAGGAAACGGGGTTGTCGATAAAAGAGGAATCCCGATTCGATGAGCTACCGAGATGGGAGAAATGGTGACCAAGGTGGTCAAGTGGCTGGACCCTTATCTTTAAAGGATTCCTACGTATCCCGTTTGCGGGGAATCAAGCCGGTCGTAGTTGTGGGTGAGAGATTTAAGGCTTCTCAAACCTAAGGACTAGGGGATATCAACCATCCTTTCCTAGGAGGACGAGCATGACTCTCAACGAGTTCAGAGGTAGGATATGGTCAACGTGGCTCTATTGGAGAGGGTTGACTTATAATAAAGCATGACTCGCGGGGTCAGAGGCGGGATATGGTCAACGTGGCTCTATTGGAGAGGGTTGACTTATAAGGAAGCATGACTCACGGGGTCAGAGGGGGGTGTGGTCAACTTGGCTCTATGGGAGAGGGTTGACTAAATGGTTGGACTTACGAAGGACGGCCGGGACAAAGGCTCTAGCCTAAAATGACTATTCTAAGTCAAGGTTTTGGTCAACTCCATCTTTGGGGAGTTTGATGGGAAAACTGGTCTTACGTTCCACTAGGGACGGCCGGGATAAAGGCTCTAGCCCAAAATGACTATTCTAAGTCAAGGTCTTACTGGGCTTATGTCAGGGATGGCCTATGATGACTATTCTAAGTCAAGGTCTTATGCTCATACTGGGCAATAGTGGATCAAAGGTCAATGGGCTTACGTCTCTAAGGGACCGCCGGGACAAAGGGTTCTAACCTATAATGACTATTCTAAGTCATGGTTTTACTTAGGTCAACTCCAACTTTGGGGAGTTTGACGGGAAACCTGGTCTTACGTCCCTCTAAGGACTGCCGGGACAAAGGCTTGAACCTATAACGACTATTCTAAATCAAGGTTTGACTTGGGTCAACTCCAACTTTGGGGAGTTTGACGGGAAAACTGGTCTTACGTCTCTCTAGCGACGGCCGGCTTTTTGCTCATGCTAGGCAACAACGGATCAAAGGTCAATGGGCTTACGTCTCTAAGGGACCGCCTAATTTTATCTCAAAGGGTCACTCGGGGGACCTAAATCTTTTCTCACATGGGGTCACACTAGGCTTTATCTCACAGGGGGGGGTCACTCGGGGGACCTAAACTTTATTTTACAAGGGGTCACTTAGGGGACCTAGAATTTTCTCAAAAGGGGTCACTCAAGGGGCCTAAATCTTTTCTCACATGGGGTTACTCGAGGGACCTAGGCTTTATCTCACAGGGGGGGGTCACTCGGGGGGACCTAAACTTTATTTTACAAGGGGTCACTTAAGGGACCTAGACTTGTCTCAAAAGGGTAAAAAAATTCGAGTCAACTCCACCTTTGGGGAGTTTGACAAGGCAAACTGGTCTTACGTCCCACTAAGGACTGCCGGGCAACAATAGGTTTGACACTTACTTGGTCAACCCAACAGGATTGGTCAAGACTAGGTTCTAATGGACTTACATCAAAAGACAGCCTATCCTCTTCGCAAATATTCTACAAAACACACCCTCAAATGCCCAATGCAATTTGGAAGGGGACGGAAAAAACACTCTTTTTATAAACACACCCTTAAATGGCCAACGCAATTTGGAAGGGGACAAGCAAAACATTCTTTTCATAAACACACCCTCAAATGCCCAATGCAATTTGAAAGGGGACAGGCAAAACATTGTTTTGGTCAAATTTGGAAAATGCGTATTCCTAAAGGAAAATCTTTTAACGAAGCATTTTTAGTCAAATTCTGATTTTAACTTAACCACGAGGTTTACTATGCATAAAGTTGTTCAAAGTTTTGTCCATTTATTAGGAGTGATCGGGGGTAAAGGACCCTCTTGCTATCGATGTCGGGGTAGCCCCATGCCTTTGATGTCGGGGTATCCCCATGTCCTTGTCTCAATTGGTGGCGGCGTAGCCCCATGTCCTTGCAGAGATAGCCCTATGTCCGTGCCGTCGTTGATGTGGGGATAGCCCCATGCCTTTTGGTCATTGATGTGAAGGTAGCCCTATGCCTTCGTTGTCGTCGATGTTGGGGTAGCCCCATGTCCTTTGAAGTGAGGTTAGGGACCTATCCCTTTTTCATCACGCACCCTTTCTTTTGCCTAGGCCGCCTTTATGGGTTTTCAACCTAGCGGGCATCTCTTTTGCGTCTTTTATGGCACACCCTGTTTTTTACCTAGGCCGCCCTTACGGGTTTTCAACCTAGCGGGCCACTTTTTTGGTGCCTTTCTTTTCCCTCTTTTTTTTTTATGAGTGATCCAGCCGACTCGATAGAACGGAGACTTAAGGTATCTTTTGGAAGAAACATGCAAGGGCAGTTTATTTGGGAGAGAGTCCCTTTATGTTGGTGAGCTGTTTGAGCAATTTATCATGAAATGGAAGGAAGCCCTTGCTTGACAGAATACAAGTGTTTAGCTCTTTCCTAAGATGTAGAGAAGAAGACTTGTCGAGACATTTGAAATTTGCCTTAGTTAATATCATCAAATGATTGCTTGAGTGGACCATGTTTGTCATTAAATCAATATTATAGCAAGCAATTAGCCTTAACATGTATAAATGTTGTGATCAATTAAGATTAAGATTCGATCAATGGCAAGAGCGGGAAGAGAAGGTGTTTATGGGGAATTGGCCCAAAGAAGGTGTGTCTTGGGAAATCGGTCATTGATGGGACCGTGGGGGGAGAGGCTTGGCTACTTTGGGAAAGCCATGGTTTGACCGTTCTTTCTCATGCTGTGACCGGACCCGAAGGTTGCCTACGTTCCCCTCAGTTTGAGGAGCTCAGGTCGCCGTAGTTCGGCCTTGGGCCGTCTTTTGCTGAAGTTGACTTTCTTTTGACGTTGTCTCGGAGGATGTTGTTGCTCTTTAGATGTAGATCCATCATTTTGTGGTGAACTCCTTGGAACGGACCTTTTGGGGGTGAATCCTCTTTGGTGAACTTTTCCTTTGCATATATTCATTTCCTTTTCCTCTTTTCACCTTTTTTTTTTTTTTTTTTGAGATGGGAAACATTAGCCCCAACTTGCAATCTCGGGCATTGGCTCCTTTGTAGCCCCTTGGCGGAATGCTTATCACTTTTGGCTTTGACTTTGAAAATTCGGGAAGTCCTTTGCTTGGTCGTGCACGCGCGATCACGGTTGAGTCTCAGTGTTTGAGCAACAACATCCTCGCCTTTTTACTGTTTTGGGACGCCTTTGACGAGGATCAGGAGTTTGTCTCGGGAAGGTATATCGGGTTGTGTATCGGAAATGTGTATCGGGTAAGTGTATGAGGGAAGACTTGCCATTAATGGTTTCTTCATGTCAATTGATCACAACATTTATTCACATCAAGATTAATTGTTTGCATTTAGCATTTTTCAGTTGTGTTTAGGTCCATTCGTCCTTAATGAGTCGTCATTGACTAGTATGCTTAGAAGTCAATTCATCATTTTAGGGACGTAGCAATCAATTGGTAATAACAAGCAAGACAATTTCAAGAGTAAATGTATATTGCAAATAATGTCTCAAGTCTAGGGAGAAGAGAATGAAAATGACTCTTTTATATAGATGACTTTGTACAAACATGTCCGAGTACGGACCTTTGTAAAAACAAAAATACATAGTCCGGGATGGACTTTTGGTGAAAGTCTAGACCCTACGAGGCTGGAAGACTCAAATTTTTTTTTGTCCATTTCCTTGGAGGGGCTGTCGGCGGCATATTCCATATCTTCCACGGGGAACTCGGGTTCCATGTCGTCGGGGGAGATGTCGCGAGGTCTCCATTTGGCTTGGCGTTGCAATTGCCGGATCCATCTACTCATGAGTTGGGAGTTTGCATTGGCCATCTCCGTTCGGTGATTTCCTTTCAAAGTGCGTAGCCTTCGTACGTGGCGCTCGGCGAAGGTACGGATCTCCATTTGATGTAGCCGCTTTTGGGCTTTCGAAGCACGGGCCTCTCCTTGTAGACAGTGTTCCAACCTTTTGATTTTCTTGCTCATGTGGACGGCTGTCTCGGACGCCAATTTTGATGTTCATTGGTCAATGTTTCCGATGGACAGAACCGCGAAGGACTTTAGCATATTAAACCTCGAGGTGAAATTATAACCGGGATTTGAGAAAAATGCTTTATTAGCGGATTGACCTTTTTAAGCAAAACATTATCTTTTATTTTAAGAAAGCTTGATCTCCAATTTTTTTTTTTTTGAGAAAGTATTTTCATTTGAGTAAAAGACTCACACATTTTTTTCTCTTTTCTTCCTTTTTTTTTTTTAAATAAAGATTGACCGGGCCGAAGTTGCCTACGTTCCCCTCACTACGAAGGAGGGGGTCCCACGCGATGAGAGGCTCAGGTCACCGTAGTTCGAATGGGTTTAAAACTTTAAGAAGAAAAAAAAACGAACATGACTGACTTCTCGGAGGATAACGAGGATCCATCCAAGGACTTGACTGGCTTTCTAGGGGACTATTCCTAGGAATTTAACCGGGATTTTCATGGGGACCTAGGGGACAATGGCCTAGGGCTTCAATGGGAATTTCTAATGGGGGACCTAGGGGACAACGGCCTAGGGTTTTAACAGAAATCTCAACGGGGACCTAGGGGACAACGGCCTAGGGTTTTGACGGGTGTTCCCAACGGGGGACCTAAGGGGACAACGGCCTAGGTTTTTAACAGAAATCTCAATGGGGACCTAGGGGACAACGGACTAGGGTTTTGACGGGTGTTCCCTAGGGACAACGGCCTAGGTTTTTAACAGAAATCTCAACGGGGACCTAGGGGACAACGGCCTAGGGTTTTAACGGGGATCATCACGGGGGACCTAGGGGACAACGACCTAGGGTTTCATGGGAATCATAATGGTAGACCTAGGGGACAACTGCCTAGGGTTTCACGGGAATCATAATGGGAGACCTAGGGGACAACGGCCTAGGGTTTCACGGGGATCACAACGGGAGACCTAAGGGACAACGGCCTAGGGTTTCACGGGAATCAGAACGGGAGACCTAGGGGACAACGGCCTAGGGTTTCACGGGAATCATATCGGGAGACCTAGGGGACAATGGCCTAGGGTTTCACGGGAATCATAATGGGAGACCTAGGGGACAACGGCCTAGGGTTTCACGGGAATCATAACGGGGACCTTGGAGGATAACGAGGATCCATCCAAAGACTTAACAAAATTTGACGGAGGTATTGGAGGATAACGGGGATCCATCCAAACACTTAACGAGGCGACACTTGTTAGCGAATGTAATGTATCAAAGGCAAGGAGCAAAAACGGAGCAAGCTCATGCAATGTGCAATTATTCATTCATTCAAGTTTACTTAAAAAAGGTTTCTTGATTTTATCCTAAATGGTTGGAAAAGATTCCTCTTCTTTTTCGCAACTATTCTAAATCCTGGATCAGTGGAGACCGTCGCTACACCTATAGACCCCTCGTTTTTCACCTGTATTGCACGCTCCCATGGACGGACTATCCCGGGCGAGGGTCCTATAGGGCACGCGGCTTCCACCGACCAAAAGAAACGAACCTAGGGTCTAGTGCGTCGCAAGGTTCCCAATACGCGGGTCATCCTAATCATGATTAATCCCCAGTCGGGATCGAGACTTTTTTCCGAAGGCTGCACCGATATTCCGACATGACCTCATTTTGATATGAGGCGTCTCAATCCTTGACCATGGGCTTAAGGATGATTAAAAATGACTTGCACATTAGGGCTTAACGACACTGTGTTACCCTATCCTTAGCATATGACCTTCGCTAATTGTTGTCGTCATTAACACGTGAGTTGAAGGCGGGTTAGGCCACGCTTTCATTACATCAAGGAGTCACAACTCGGGTATTAACTTGGCCACAATTAACCTTGGACACGTATTAAGGACGTGGTAACGTGGACTAGACCAAAAACCAACCATAGTCACGGTATTTGTGTGTCACGGACATGTGTGGTTGACTCGGCTCGGAAGGGAAGGTGGGATGGACCCGTGCGCGCATCGAAGGGAACAAGAGCGCCCAACGAGCTGCATTGTGGCATCCATCCCGGGTTTGAAGGGCATTTGGAACGTGCAAGGTCAAGTGCGCGTAGTGTGACGCCTTTTCTATGTTCCTTTTTGAGTCAAAATAGGGATTTTTTTTTTGTCCGTTTTAGCATTATGAGCGAGTATGGACAAGTATGAACAATCATGTACAAATATGAACAAATATGGACAAATATGGACAAATATGGACAAATATAGACAAGCAAGAACAAGCAAGTAAGCAAGGCTACTTAACAAGTAAGAGATACAATTTGTACATGGAAGGTTTGTGCACAACCAAATGTTCTTTGAAACCAATTTTATTTTTTGCAAGAAGAACAACCTTTTGAAAGTCATTTGTACCAAAAAAGTTGTGCACAAACAAGAAGAATTTAAAACAATTTTTTTTTGAAAAGGGTTATGCACAATGAGGCTTTGAAAACCCAATTTTAATGTCCAAAAGAAAAATGTGCATGACCAAGTTTTGGAAATTCATTTTTTTGCTAAAAAAAAAAGAAGGCAAAAGTGCACAAGATAGAGTCTGGAAATTGGAACCTGGACATGAAGAAGCAAGGAGACCACTTAGAATGTTTCTGCCTTGCACCAATTTGTTGATTTGAACATTTTGTGGGTCCGGCCAAAGTAGCCGTACGGCTAGATCATCCGTCCCATTATTTTTTGCAATTTTTCCATCTTCAGGTCATCCAGCCCCAGTTTATTGTATTTCCAAAACAGTTCCATTCCTTCGAGTCAAAACAGAAACACAAAACACACAAATTTGGCACAAAGTCAACAAACGGGGACGGGAGTTTGACCCACACATAAATGTCCCAAAGCTTCTAAAAAGAAGTTTAAGAACATTTAATTCCCCAGCGGAGTCGCCACTGTAAGGATCCCGTCCTCGGGGCGAAACAAGCAAAGTTCGCACGAGGACAAAATGCCAAACACGGGTGGTTTTCACACAAACAACGGAGTCGCCACGTTAGTTTAATTTTTAACCCAAACTTAACGAAAAATTGTTAGAGAAAATGAGTTCGGAGGTCACGTTACACTTTGGGAAGAACTTGGACAAAGTTCACCCAAAGTGCCTCGGTAAACCGAGTCTCCCTAAGTTTGTTGACCAAAACGTGCAAGTGTGTGTGTGTGTGTGTTTAAAAATGGGAGAAACCAATCTTATTTTAGAAAATTATTTTGGGGATGAAATGTAGGCATACTAATGCCCTTTGTTCTTTTTTAATTTTTTTTTTAAAGAGGCAAAAATAGAATGTTCATCCAAGTAAAAATAAGGCATTTTGGGGACGGACTTTAATTAATCATGGTAAGGATTAATAAAGTCAAGAGGGACAACTTTTTCATCCTATGTACCAAATTCTTTCCAAGATGAGAGCCAAGGCCATGAATTGGAGCAACAATACCTTTACTTGGACAAATCCCCAACTTGGAGGATCAAAGATTGTGGCCAAACAAGAACAATATTAATAAGATATTTAACAAATCATGATTATATATAGAAATAATATAATAGCTTGAGAGGACAAGACTTGTAATAGATATATATATATATATATATATATATATATATATATATATATATATAGTGCTTGATTATGGACAAGACTTGCAATATTGAATGACATTAATGTAAAACCCACTCACACTTGCATTAATGTAAAATTGCACAAAAACATAACAAGTCTTAGATTAATCCTTTGGTTTAGAACCCACACTCATGCATAAAACATGAAGGGCACCATGGATCTCAAGGCTTGGTTCCAAGTTGATAAAAGGCATTAAGTAAATGACATTAATGTAACAAATGCTCCTCTCCACTTGGTTCATCATTTTAATACACCATAAAGTGTAAGATGAGACCATTGGGATCAAGGAGCATTTAGATCCCAATCATATAAAGATTACATTTTTAAGCCAAATGATCAAAGATCATATCCCAAAAAAAGGAAAATAGAATGAGATGAAGAAGAAGATTTTAATAAAATAAAGATTTGATTTTTAAGCAAGCTTGGGGTAAATTATCAATTGATTGACCCAAGTTTGCTTTTTTCCTACTTGGAGATCATGGACTCCAAGATTTCACTCAACCATGGCTTGTTCACCAATTTCACTAATCACTCAATTAATCACTCAATTTGTAGAGAAGAAATTTGTGCATAGTAACTTTATTCTAGAATTCTTGTCCTAATGAGAGAGGATGACCTCTCTATTTATAGGAGGGATTGGGGGGTTGTTTGGAAATTAATGTTCCATGTTAGCCCTTCAACTTTGGACTTGGGGACCAAGCAAATGGGGACATTTTCATTTTAGTCCTTTAATTATGGCCTTTTGACTTGCTTAGGGGCTAAGCAAAATAAATATATTTTTTTGATCACAAAATGGGTCATCTTTGCTCACAAAATGGGTTGAAATTGGATCATTTTTATGCACAAAATGGAGCATTTTCGGGTATTAAAGAAGCTGGGAATTAATCTTTCTAGGAGGGGCTGTTGGTCACACAAATTGGGTGAAAGCCCAATCAAAAATCGCCAAAAAATGACTGTGACCAGAGAGGAGACAACCAAAGGTGAAGGACCAATGGGAGGCGAGCATGTGGGGGGACATGTCGGGGGATGGACCAATCAGCGCAAGGCGGGTGGCGGGCTTGTTGGGGCGCGTGGGAGCACGCGGGGGACAAGGCGTAGGCGTGTGACGAATCAGGAGAGGCCACGTGGCGGATGTCGGCTGCATTTTGAGAAAACGCATGTAGTAGGCGCGACCGTTCCTCCTCCTTGAGTAATTTTCTAAAAATTCCCATAAGGCCCTTTTGGCCTTTGTGGGGAATAAAACAGAGGTCCTTGGTCCATTTTAATTCCCAGAAAGCCCTTCCCTTTTCCAATATGCTCCAGAAATTCCCAGAAAGCCCCTAAACTTTCAGAATATTTTAATTAATGCCTAAAATACCCTTTGAACATTAAAATGACCCAATTAAATCCCAAATTACCCCTTAATTCCAAAATTTGATTATTTGAGGATAGTAATCCGGATCGGGGTACTTACACTACCCAACTCAAATCTTCAGGTACTCGATATTATTTGTCACACTTTGTTGATTGCACTAATTTTTCTATGGCACACCATTTGTTTTTTGCTGCCGTTGATTCAGGTGTTGAGCCAAAGCATTTTGGCGAACCGGCCAAATCTCCTAAATGGCGTGAGGCTATGACTAAATGTTTGATGATCTTGATAGAATGGTACATAAGAATTGGTGGACAATACCATGGACCAAAAGGTGATTGGCAACAAATGGGTGTATAAGAATAAAATATAATGCGAAAGTGGAAGTGGAACCTTACAAAGCCCGATTAGTGATATTTGGCAATCGTGAAGGGGAAAACGTGGATTTCAAAAAAAAAAATTGCTCCCACAATCAAAATGGTCATTGTAAGAGTTTTATTTCCATTGTTGCAGTCCGTGGTTGGGAACTTCATCAAATGAATGTCCATAATGCCTTTTTACATGGTGACCTAAGCTAGGATGTTTATATGAAAATACCATTCGGACATCATGCCTCATCTTCAGGTAAAGTTTGCAAACTCAAGAAATCATTATATGATATGCGACATGCACCTCGTTGTTGGTTTGTAAAACCGTCTCCGACGTTGAGGCAATATGGTTTTCTACAGTCTGTTTTTGATGATTATTCTCTCTTCTCTTACAAGACATCTGCTGCTGAATCACACATGCTTGTGTACGTTAATGATCTAGTTATTGGTGGAAGTGATGCAACTGTCATAAATATATTCAAAGCATATCTTAGCAAGTGTTTTCACATGAAAAATCTTGGTCGTCTATGTAGATACCCCGGGAGGAGCCCCACGGCTTAGGCTATTGTGCGCGGATGGATTCCTAGGATGTCTAACTTGGTTTTAACTTGTTTTTGAGTCACCACCTATGTTTTTAACGGAACATAAGAAAAACCTAATATTTAGCCTATGTTTTGATACGAAAACCAGAGTTTCTTGTTATGGGGTTCGGAGGTTAGGTTACGAGATGGGAAGAACTTAAACACCCATCTCACCCAACTAATGTTGGTCTTAATTGTTCAAGTCTACATAAAAGATGTTCTTCGTATTCTTTGATAATGATAAAGGGGGTTTAAAAGGGGTGTTTTGAATGTGGGGAGATAACTCCTTGACCAACTTCAATGGAATGAAGTGATCTTTGGTGTCATGTCCCAAAATGGTTTGGGTGATTGCGCGTTTGATAAAAAAAGAAGAAAGAGAAATGAGATGAAGTAGAGAGAGGAGAAAAGAGTAGTATTACCTAGTCTTTAAAGATCTTCAAGTACTTCTTGTAGAATTTCCTTGAAAATGCCTTGAAAATGTTTGTGTATAGTTTTCTTAATCAAAAAGTCCTTTTTTTTGGTAGAGTTTTCTTATCTTCCAAAAGTCTCCTCTTTCAATTGTGAATTAGAGGGGTTTATATAGGTGTAAAACAGATGTTTTTTGTGCCAAAACGAAGTCACAAAGATAAGATTCCCGGGGTAAAATCATGTAAAATGAGCAATGGAGGGATTCTTGGGCAGAATCTGTAACTGACGCCCCAGATGCGCATGCTTCCTGCCTTGGGGGTGGGACGCGCGTGCTTCTGACCCCTAAGGGTGGAGGCGCATGACTTTGAGATGGATTTTTTTGATAGAATGGACTAGAAAGTCATCACTGTTATTCAGTTTAGTCCCTGGACTTAACAGAGTCAGTCAGGAACTTAACGAAAGTAACAGAAACTAACGAAAAACACATAAAATAGGAAGAAATACAAAATCAAATGTGCAATCGGGGTGAGCGGTCTAAGGCGGGGTGTGTACTGAGCCCCTCGGCGGCGTGGATTGCGAAGCGAAATGCACCGACGAAAGAAAGACATCCGCTGAGTGTAGATACCCCGAGAGAGCCCACGGCTTGGCTAGAGCGGTGGAAGGATCCTAGGATGTCTAATTGATTTTATTTTGTAGAGTCGCCACCTATGTTTTTAAAGGAACATAAGAAAAACCCTAGAAATATCCTATTTTTTAATGTTACGATACCAAAGATTCGGGAAGAGAAGGGTTCGGGGGTTAGGTGATGGAGTGGGAAGTACTTAAACACCCACTCCGCCCCGCTTACGCGGGTCTTGCTACAATTGGTGTTCTAATGCTAAAAAGTCCTTCTATTTATTAATATGAAAAAGTGCTAACGATTACAAGGGAAAGAAAAGGGAAATAAAAAGAGAATTGTTTTATTTATTGATTTATGCTAAGAATTACATGTTGAATTATTGCTAAATCATTACATTAAGAAATGATCAATGATTGAAATAGAGATTAGAATGTTGGGATGTAACCTTGGCCAAACTTCAATAGTGAAGTGGCCTTTTGGTTGTATCCTTTTTTATGGAGATTGCATACTCATTAGAGAAGTGAAAGATGAAGAAAACAAGTAAAGAGTTTTGACAAAGAGAATTAAAAGAGTTTAGAAGGAGAAAGTGAGAGTTGTACCTTGCGCTTGAATGGGGAAGAACCAAATTGTATATAGTGACCACCCTTTGAAAATGGATTTTATGTGTTTTAAAGTGTTTTTTGATTCAAGAATTCCTCCTCCTTTTTCATGGTGGATTGAAGAGGTATTTATAGGTGTTAGGGAAGTGTTTGTGGTCACAAAGATGGCCCTTCCCCGGATCAAGCCAAGACATAATGGCTTTGGGGGTTACAAATCAGAAGAGGAGGGAAATTTGGCAAAATCTGGGATCCTGGAGGTGGGAAGCGCGCACGTCCCACCCCCCTATGGGAGGCGCGCTCGTCCCACAAAGAAGGCCAAAGGCGCGCTCGTCCCACCTTCAGGAAATCCATATTTTAGCCCAAAAGTTAACCCCGTTATGCAGTTAAGTCCCAAAACTAACGAGATCAGTTAGAAACTTAACGAACACCACGAAAGTCAACAAAAACAAAGACTCAAGGTTGACTATGTCACTTAGTCAAATCCAAGACTAACGGATTAAGTCAAGAACTTAACGGAAAGTATCAAAAGTTAACGGAAAGTAACAAAACATAACAGAAGAGAGGAAGATAGAGAATGTGTATGCAATCGGGACATGAGAGGTCCAAGGCGGGGTGTCTACAGAGCCCCTCGGTGACATGGATTGCAAAGTGAAATGCGTCGACGAATGTGAAAACACCCGCCGAGGACATCGACAAAGAAAAAAAGGAAGAAAAGAAAACAAAGACTCGATAAAAGTAGGAATTTGAAATTGCGATAGATAGAGGTGCGCTCCCTGTATGAGCGACTTTTGCTGGAGTGTTGTATTGGAGCTCATGGGAGCTTGTATCGATATGGACCGAGTTGCCAACTTGGGGCTCATGGGAGCTTGTCTCGATATGGACCGAGTTGCCGACTTGGGGCTCATGGGAGCTGTAGATACCCCGGGTGGGAACACCACGGCCTTAGGCTCGGGCGCGTGATGTTATCCTAGGATGTCTAACTTGATTTTAGATTGTTTTAGAGTCGCCACCTATGTTTTGAGGAACATAAGAAAAACCTATTGATTGTAGCCTAAGTTTTAGTTACGAAAACAGAGATTCTTTGTTTTGAGGTCCGGGGGTTAGATTACGAGATGGGAAGTACCGAAACACCCATCTCGCCCAACTTAAGTTGGTCTTGCTTGATCAAAATCTACATAAATGAAAATGTTCTTCTTCTTCTTCTTCTTTAAGTCATAAAAATGGGGGGTTTAAAATATGATTTGGAATGTAGGAGATAACTCCTTAACCAACCTCAATGAGATGAGGTGATCATTAGAGTCATGTCCCAAAATGATTTGGGTGATTGCACATTTGATTAAAGTAAAAGAGAGAGAGGAGATGAAGTAAAAAAGGAAGGAAAAGATGGACTTTTACCTACAATTTGAAGAACTTCAAACGTTGCTTGATGAGATCCTTGGAGAACCTTTAGAAAGTGATTTTTTGTCTAGTTTTCGATCCTTGAAAATGGAGGTAAAGAGAGGTTTTTATAGGTGAAAGAGGGGTGTTTTTGGTGCCAAAACTCAGTCACCAAGAAATCCTTCCCGGGCAAAATCCTGTAAATTGAGCAAGGGAGGGAATCCTGGCCAGAAATCTGTAACTGACGCCCAGAGGCGCGCGCTTCCTGCTTTGGGGGCGGGAGGCGCGCGCGCCTGGATCCTCCTGTCGGAGGCGCGCGACTCAGAGAAGGCAATTTTGACAGAATGGACTAGAAAGTCAGCCCTGTTATTCAGTTTAGTCCCTGGACTTAACGAAGTCAGTCAGGAACTTAACGGAAGTGACAGGAACTCACGAGGAACACTAAAAATGGGGAGAAACACAAAATCAAATGTGCAATCAGGGTGAGAGGTCCAAGGCGGGGTGTCTACAGAGCCCTTCGACGACGTGGATTGCAAAGCAAAACGCATCGACGAAAGTTAAAAACACCCGCCGAGGACATCACCAAAAAAGGCAAGGACTCGATGAAAGCAGGAATTTGAGATTGTGAGAGATAGTGGTGCGCTCCCTGTGTGAGCAGCTTTTGTTGATAGAGGGGGGTGGCATGATCCGTTAGGTGAACCTGCCGGCTGAATGTTTTGAATGAGGCCGTTAGTGAACCTTCTGATGAATCCGTTAGTGAATCCTTTGGATGAGTCCGTTGGTGAACCCTTGTTGACGAATCCGTTGGTGAATCCGTTTGATGAATCCGTTAGTGAATCCCTTGGATGAGTCCGTTGGTGAACTCTTGTTGACGAATCCGTTGGTGAACCCTTGTTGACGAATCCGTTGGTGAATCCGTTTGATGAATCCGTTGGTGAATCCCTTGGATGAGTCCGTTGGTGAACCCTTGTTGACGAATCTGTTGGTGAATCCGTTTGATGAATCCGTTAGTGAATCCCTTGGATGAGTCCGTTGGTGAACCCTTGTTGACGAATCCGTTGGTGAATCCGTTTGATGAATCCGTTAGTGAATCCCTTGGATGAGTCCGTTGGTGAACCCTTGTTGACGAATCCATTGGTGAATCCGTTTGATGAATCCGTTAGTGAATCCCTTGGATGAGTCCGTTGGTGAACCCTTTGGATGAGTCCGTTGGTGAACCCTTGTTGACGAATCCGTTGGTGAATCCGTTTGATGAATCCGTTAGTGAATCCCTTGGATGAGTCCGTTGGTGAACCCTTGTTAACGAATCCGTTGGTGAATCCGTTTGATGAATCCGTTAGTGAATCCGTTTGATGAATCCGTTAGTGAATCCCTTGGATGAGTCCGTTGGTGAACCCTTGTTGATGAGTTCGTTGGTGAACCCTTGTTGACGAATCCGTTAGTGAATCCGTTTGATGAAATATTGCTTTGAAGTCTCGTGCCATTTGGAGTCACACTTGACTTTTGAATTGTGGGGTCCGGGCACAGTTGACTGCGACCAGAAAAAATGTTCCTGCTGGGGATGAAGTGTTGAGATTGACTTTTGAGGGGGTGTGGCACCCGTGACAGAACTTAGGGAGTTCGGATTTTTGAAGAGGACAGCCTACTTATGAGTGGGAGTTTCTATCCTGCTTTCGATTTTTGACGTGCCTTAAGAGCGGACCAGAAAAGGTGTACCCAACTGGGTGTCCGAGGATCGGGACAGTGTCTTGATTTAGGCTGGAGATCTCTGACAAGGCCCTTTTCTTCAAGCGATTTAGACATGGGAGGCGCGCGCCTTCCTATGTGGGCTTGGGACGCGCGCGCGCTTCATACTGCTGGCGGGTGGCGCGCGCGTCTGGGAGGCGGAATTCCGGGCTTGATATTTGCTGACCAAAAGAGCCTCCAACAGCTATAATATCATCTTCTGTTCGACCACTTGATTCTCACAGCTCCTTTCTGCCATTTATGAACATCATATTATTGATTAACTTCGCTTGTGATCAACATTTTCCATGGCTTCCAATTCTTTTGCTCTTGACGCCAAGGTCGTTAGTGTGTATGAAAAGGACTTGGGCACTTTTGTGTATTCTTTCAAGACCCATCCCAAGAAGGCCTTCATTAAAGACTTCGGGTTCCGAATTCTTTTCACTTTGCGGACGTTGAAACCGGATTGGGATTTGTTGAGAGCTGCCGCGACTTTCTGGGATTGCGACAGCCATACTTTCAATCTTTCAGCTAATGAAATGGTGCCGACTGTTGACGATTTCGGGGCCATCCTTGGCGTGCCTTTGGCCGGTCGGATTGCCGTCCCCAAATATCACCGTGGTGCCATCGACTCTTGGGTTGAGTTACTGAATCTCCCTGTTGAGGATGTGAGGAAGATGTTGCACGGTACCGTGATTGACGTAACTGAGTTGCCAATGTTCTTTAGTTTGCACTCGGAGGACCCGGTGGTTCAATCTTTCAAAAGAAATGCCATGGCTGTTTGTCTCTTCAGCGAAGTACTGTTTGTTACACCTTTCGGGACTGCGGACGCGCAGTTGGCTGAGATCATTTTGCAAGCTAAGGACCAGCGATTCAGTGTAATTCCTCTTATTGTAGGGGAGACGTTGCATGGTCTTGATGAGTTACACAGGACGGGCAAGATGTGTCGGGGAAGCCCTTTGCTCTTGACCATATGGCTCCGAGAACACTTCAGAATTTATTCTCCGGATGGTGATTTGTCTCCTTTTGCTGTTCATAGGAGGAAGTTGTTGATCCGGGATTTATCTGAAGAGGATTGGAAGAAATTCTTTGCCTCTCGGGTGACCGTCGATATTGAGTGGTGTCCTCCTTCTTGGGGTCTTCGTCCTTTTGTGGAATGGACTCTTAGTTTTCAGCACGTGGTTGTGCCTGGTTTGAGGGATTCTTCCTTTTACCAGCCAGAGCGGGTTCTGCGGCAGTTTGGTCGCCAACAGACAATTCCTTTTCCGAGGGATGGAATGCTTCGTCCAGTTGCTTACATGGGTCCTGACTTCTCGAGTGAGCTTCAATCGGCTTGGGGAGATGACCGCAATCGTTGGGCTTTCGCTCCTCTGCATCGGGGGAGTGTCTTCCTTCCCGAGATCTACTTGGATTATTTATTTGGCACCCTTTACCGTGGCACCACTTGGGTTGATGTGCTTCGTGCCGAGTTGTTGGGACAGGGTTTTGAGCCTAGCAGCACTTTGAGATATAGAGAGGCTGCTGTTGATTCGAGTAACATTCTTGCTGACCCTTTCGGTACTCCTTTGGATGACTTTTATTCTAGGAGACGTGTTGCAGCACAGAAGGTTTCGGTGCGTATTAGTGCTCCTTCGTTACCCAAGAAGAAAAGGATTGAGAGACGATCGGGCGGTCCTTTGAAAGCCAAGAGAAAATTGGATTTTTCTTAGTACCCTAAGAGATTGCAATTAGACCACTTTGTTTTAGGATTTAATATTTTGATGTCTTTTGTTGCTCAATAAATCCGTTGTAATGGTTTGAATAATTCATTGAATGAATAAAAATTGCATTTTGTTATCTGAAGTGAATTGGGTATTTTTGATATGTTTTAGACCGCACCCGAAGGTTGCCTACGTTCCTCCAGTTGGGAGGCTCAGGTCTTCGTAGTTCAAACAAACAAAGACCATTTTTTTTTTTTATTTTTTTTTTTTGTGCACCCTGTTTTTTGCCTAGACCGCCCTTTCGGGTTTTCAATCTAGCGGGCTTCTTTTTTTTTTTTGCACGTGCTCTAATTTTTGCCTAGGCCGCCCTTGCGGGTTTTCAACCTAGCGAGCGATTTTTTTTTTTTTTTTTTTTTTTTTAATGGTCTTTGTTTATCAAGCGTAGAACCTCTTGAGCTTGTCGAGGTTGACCTCCTTTGGCAGCTGGTCACCATCTAAATCCACGAGTCGGACTGCACCACCGCTTAGTATCTTTTTTACCACGTACGGACCGATCCATCGGGGTCCCCATTTCCCCAGGGGATTCATGGCATTAGGAGGATGTTGTCTTAAGACCAAATCTCCCACATTGATGTTTCGAGGCTTCACTTTTTTGTTGAAAGCTCTTGCCATCCTTTGCTGATATGCCCTCGTGCGTTCGAGTGCCCTTAACCTTTTCTCGTCGAGTAAGGCTAGCTGTTCGTATCGACTCTGCATCCAGTTGACCTCGTTGACTTGATTCTCGAGGAGGACCCGTAGAGATGGGACTTCAAGTTCGATAGGGAGCACGGCTTCAGAACCATAGACCAATGCATAAGGAGTTTCTCCTGTTGCGGATCGTATTGACGTGCGGTAGCCCCACAATGCTAATGGTAGCTTTTCGGGCCAATCCCTTCCTGTCGAGGCCATCTTCTTGACGATGGTCTCGATGGTCTTATTTGCTGCTTCGACTGCGCCATTTGCTTGGGGCCGGTAAGGAGATGACTTGTGCTTGGTGATCTTGTATTCTACCAAAAGTGCATCCATTTCCTTCTCGAAGTGAGAGCCGTTGTCGGAAATGATTTCATGAGGCACGCCGTATCGGCACATGATATTAATCTTTACAAATTCGGCCACTTTCTTGGCGTTGAGGGTTCGATAGGCTTGTGCTTCGACCCACTTTGTGAAGTAGTCGACTGCTACTAGGACGAATGACTGCCCATTGCTCCCGGCAGGATGAACTTTACCGATGATGTCTATCCCCCAACAAGAGAAAGGCTAAGGTGTGACCATGTTGTAAAGTTGTGAGGGTGGAGCATGTTGTAGATTAGCGTGGAACTGGCACTTGGCACACCTTTTGACTTTCTCGATACAGTCTCGTTCCATAGTGCTCCAATAGTAACCAATGCGAAGTATCTTCGTGACTAGCATAAACCCATTCATGTGGGGTCCACATTCTCCTTCGTGCACTTCACACATTATCTCTTGAGCTTCGGTCTCATTGGCGCATAAGAGATTGATCCCGTCGTGGTGCCTTTTATAGACTCGGTCCCCAATCAGTACGTACCGAGAGGCTAACCTTTGCAGAGCTGCTTGAGACTTCTTATTGATGTTCTCGGGATAAGTGCCGTCTTTGAGGAAGTTCATGATGTCTGAATACCACGGAGAGTTTGTTTGAACCTTGTTGATCTCGATGCTCATGCAATATGCCGGACTGTTCCTTCGAGCAATTTTGAAAGGCTTCACCATTTTTCCTTTGGGCATTTCAACTAATGAAGCTATAGTGGCCAGTGCATCGGCGAAGCGATTCTTATCTCTTGGCAGGTAGTTGAAAGTGATCTCTTGGAATTGTTCAACCAGTTCTTCAAGGTGCTGACCATACTGTTGGAGAGTCGGGTCTTGGGTTCGCCATTTGCCCGATTGCTGATTGATAAGGAGCAAAGAGTCGCCGAACACTTCTAGTTCCGTGACGTTTCTGTCGAGAGCTGCTTCTAGCCCCGCTATACATGCTTCGTACTCGGCAATGTTGTTGGTAGCTTCGAATTCCAGGCGTATGGCAATGGGAGTGTAGATGTCTTTTGGATCGACAAGCAATACCCCTATACCAAAACCGTGTTTATTGGCGGCGCCATCGAAAAAAAGTTTCCACTTGTCTTCCTCGGTTGCAGTACAAATTAAATGCTCGTCGGGGAACTGTACATCTTCCCCCTTCACTTCGTCACACGGGAATTCGGCAAGCTGGTCACTGAACACTTTCCCCCTGACGGATTTTAGTGTGACGTAAGTGATATCATAGCCGGCGAGCATGAAGTACCATTTGGCTATTCTTGTTGACATGAAAGGCTTCTCGAAGATGTAGCGGAGCGGGTCCACCTTTGCTACTAGCTTGATCGGAAAAGCTTCCATATAGTGTTTGAGCTTTTGAGTGACCCAAACCAATGCTGCACATGACTTCTCTAAAACAGAGTAGTTCTTTTCGCCTCCTTGGAATCGGCGACTGACAAAATAAATGGCGTTCTCCTTTGTGGACTCTCGTTGCTCTTGTGCTAACATAGCCCCTAGGGCTTCATCATTGACAGTGAGATAAAGCAACAGAGGTTTCTCCTTGTGTGGCGGAACTAGAACAGGAGGGCACGTCAAGTAATGCTTCACTTGATCGAAGGCTTCTTGGCACGCGTCGGTCCATTCTAGAGCCACGTTCTTCTTGAGTAACTTGAAGATTGGCTCGCACATGGAAGTAAGTTGGTGCACAAACCGACTGATGTATTGTAGTCTGCCCATGAAACCTTTAATCTCTTTCTGCGTCTTCGGAGGAGGCATGTCAATGATTGCCTTGATTTTGGAGGGGTCTACTTCGATTCCCCTTTCTGTGACCATATAACCAAGAACTTTGCCTCGGATAACCCCAAATGTGCACTTTGCAGGGTTGAGCCTCATCTTGTGTTGACGAAGCCTTTCGAAGAATTTGCGGAGATCGGTCAAATGTTGACCATCGGTCCCTTTGGAGTGAATGATCATGTCGTCCACATAGACCTCGATTTCTTTGTGAATCATATCGTGGAACAAGTCTGTCACGGCTCTTTGGTAGGAAGCCCCAGCGTTTCTTAACCCAAATGGCATGACTGTGTAGCAAAAGGTACCCCACGGTGTTGTGAAGGCTGTCTTATGTTGATCTTCCTCGGCCATGAGAATCTGATTGTACCCAGCGAACCCATCCACAAATGAGCGAACCTCGTAGGCAGCAGTGGAGTCGACTAGCATGTCGATATTAGGGAGTGGAAAATCATCCTTTGGGGAAGCTTTGTTTAAATCCCGGAAGTCTACTCAAACTCGGACCTTGCCGTTCGCCTTCCTGACTGTCACAATGTTGGCTAACCATGTCGGATACTCGATAACCTTGATGAAACCCACGCTGAGGAGCTTCTCAATCTCTTCTTTGACCTGCAGAGACCATTCTGGCTTGATCTTCCTGAGCTTCTGTTTTACTGGCCTGGCATCTTCTCTGATCGGAATCCTGTGCTCCGCTACCTTTCTGTCTAAACCCGGCATATCTTTGTATGACCATGCGAACACATCCACGAACTCCCGTAGTAATGCAGTCAATCTGTCTCTGTCGTCTCCCTTGAAGAAGCTTCCAATCTTGGTTTCTTTTGGCTCTTCTTCGGTACCCAGATTAACAACCTGCAATTCTTCGTCAGCCTTTGGACCATTCTCGCCACGACTACGGACTTGTTGAGCAAGTTCATTTAAGTATGTTGTGTTTTCGTGGTCTATTTCATCATAATTTGAATCGTTATTAGCTTGTTCGTTAAGTTCATTATTAGTTAATTCATCATTTATGATGTTTGCAATCTCAGGGTACTCAGAAATATCAAATTTTTCATTAGCAAAGAAAGGAAACACACGCTCGGCTATGGCCTCCAAATCCTCTTGGGTGAGGGTATTAGAGACACTCTCGGACTCGAAAGTAAGTGTAAGCTGCTCTTCCTTTGTTGCTGTTCGGGGTATGCAACCCATTTCTTGGACTAAGAATTCCTCGGATACCACGGGCCCTTTTGTTGAATACCAATTGTTGATCGGCTCGGAGCTTGGCGGGATTTCACTGATAGTCTCGTTCATGATGACGGTGTCATGGATGGCGTTGACTTGGCATTCGTTCATTACGGCAAGCTCTTCGAACATGGAGGCTAAATCTGTCAGTTCTTCCCCCACGGTGATTTCTGTCTCGGACTCTATAGTCACCTTCCTTCCCCACCATTCACGGGGTGACATGGGAGTTGGTTCCCTTTCGGATTTCTGGATCTCACAATCGGAGAAGATTTCGAGGCCAGGCTTTTTGACACCCTTATTGTTAACCCATGGTTCGGGAAAGATCATGTATGGAACGTCTTCCCCTTGGCGGAGAAAATAACCATTCAACGTCTTGCGGTAAGGCCTTAGATTAGGGACCTCATAACGACGGCCTTTTTTACGAGCTCAGGCCTTTTCGTTTTTGATTGCTTGTTCTTGCTTCAAGTCTTCTTCGGAAGGCTCGTACCCCAAACCGAACGTGTTCTTGACAAATGGGACATGCACGGGATGTAGGATTCCTTGCTGATATTTCCCTAAGCCTAAACCAGGGAAGTAGTCCATATCCCTCATCATGCGGAGTACTTTGTGATTGCTGGGGGTCCATGATCCGTTTCCCCCTTCTTTGTCAATGGCGTTGATTGAGACGCCGGAGAGAGTGGAGTCTGGTAGACCATGCTGAACTTGGTGGACGGGCTCACCTTTTCTGTGGATAGTGATGTTTTCAGCCATTACGGTCACTATTTCATCACCGTTTCGGATCTTGACACATTGGTGGAGAGTTGACGGTACGGCATTAGCACTATGAATCCATGGTCGACCCAACAGTAAGTTGAACGAGGCCGGGATATCAAGCACTTGGAATGGAACGGACATGACCATGCTCCCAAACTCAATGTCAATTTCGATCATACCCATGACTGTACGGGCGGTGCTGTCATAACCTCGGATTACTTGAGTAGAGGGCTTTAAATCAGAATCCTTAAGCCCCAGTATGCCCATGATTCTACCAGGCATGAGATTGAGTGCAGAACCGCCGTCCACTAAGACTCTTGAGACGGACCTCCCCCTTGCTCGTACCTTGAGGTAAATAGCTTCGTTGTGGTCGGAACCAAATGGTGGAAGGTCCATATCGGCAAAGGTGATGACGTTGCCAAAGTGAATGTGACCAATCATTGCTGTGAGGTCCTCGGGAGTAGTATCGGGAGAAACTGATGTATCATCGAGATTGCGAATGACAAGATCTCGATGTTTCTTTGAGGATGCAATGAGGTCCCAAATAGAGATGTTGGCTTGAGTTTTCTTGAGTTGGACAAGTAGAGGATCTTTGGGAGTGTTGTGAGCTTGCGGCCTTTGAGAAGAGGAGCTCGGTGCGGAAGTGGAAGGGTTGCTTGCTATGACTCGACCGGATCGAGTTAGCATATTGACATTCCCATCTTGCTTCTTTTTCCTATTCTCTAGTACTTCCCTCATTACCTCATCATAAGTCACTACATAACAAGAATTGTCAATTTTATTCATAACATTGGGGCCCCCATTCACAATTGGGATTGAATGGGTGGTCCCCTCAAGTTCTCCTATCTCTATTACATTGACATGCTCGTCATTAGTCACTACAAATTCTTTCTTATCTATGAGATCTTGAATGACATTGCGGAGAACGAAGCATTCCTCGGTGGTGTGGCCACTATATTGGTGGTAGCCACAATATTTGTGGTGAGCATGATTGTCGTGGATCGTCTTGGGTTGGTACCCTTGCACGGGTGTGACTTGACCCTTTGCCTTGAGGACCTCGAACACTTCGGTTTGAGTCATGCCTTGGAGAGGCGTGTACACACGGTCACTTCGGGCCTTTCCCTTGAGGTGGAGGAACCTTTTTGTAATTCCCCTTGTCAATAGTGACGGCGTTGACCAAGGCCTCTTTTGTGGAGTTGGAAGCGGCCTTGTAGCGGTAAGTAGGAGTGGTCTTCTTAATCTCCTTGAGCAAGTCATCCATGCGTACCCCCGCCTCATACATTTGGGAGAAGTCGGAGTAGAAAGCTCCACTTAGGTGAGTGCGGAGATCAATCTTGAGACACTTGAGAAAGATGTCCATTTGCTCTTTTGTGTTCGGCCTCTCAACAATTTCGGAGAGTTTGTCATTCCATCTCCTTGTGAAGTCGATGAAGGACTCATTGTCTCGTTGAGTAGTGTTCTCTAGCTCTTTCCTTGTGGGCCGGTGAGTGGTGTCGCCTTGGTATTGGTTCTTGAAGGCAAGCATGGCGGAGTCCCAATCAAGACGGACAGTGAGCGGGAGAGTAGCATACCAATCTTTTGCCGCCCCCTCGAGAGTGAGAGGAAAGCATTGAGCCATCACCTTGGTGGAGACCTTCTTTGGAACCATTGCCCAAATATAAGTCTCGATGTGAGCCATAGGACAAGAGTTGCCCTTGAATTTGCTTATGTCGGGCATCTTGAACTTATCGGGAAGAGCGGCCATAGTACTCATGAGGATGGATGATTGATAAAGGCTTGTGTCGGAGCCTTTCCCCATGTTGAGCCCATTGAATTTTTGGTCGATGTAGGCCATGATAGAATCCACCATTTTGGGCTCATTGTTCTCGGAACTTGGTTCCCCCATCTTTTTGGTGCGGGTGCTGACATACGGACTTTTGAATAAACCCTCGGTCCATTCGGATTCATCATCATTGTTCTTGTTCTTTCCCTTGGCAAGGTTGGTGAGCTTTTCTTTCATTAGCTCCATTTCGGCCTCGTGGGCCTCCCTTTGGCTGTCGAGGTGGGATTGCCAAATGTCATCTTTGCTTTGTGCCTCCTTGTTAAGGGTGGAGACTTGCTCTTGGAGGAGTTGGACCATAGTTGAGAGCTGTTCGAGAGACATGGTGTTGCTGCTGCCGGTCATGGTTGGAGCTGTTGGAGTGATCTCTTCACGGACTAACCGATTTGCTGAATCCCGGTAGACTTTGTAAGTACCAATTGAACCTATATTGCAGAAGAGGCCCTTGTCAGTCTTGAGTAACACTTGCGGTCCATGAAGAGGCTTAGAGCACACAGTTGGGCACACGACTCGAACCACATAAGAAAAGACTCTTTTTTTTTTTTTTTTTTTATAAGTCGGAGGGAATGAATCCCTTTTGGGGTTTCTAAGAAAATAATGGAATCGTCACACTAGTATATAGACCATCTCGCGGTCCCATATACTCATCGGATTCCACCACATTTGTGAATCCTACATGTATCGGGATTAGACTAAATTAATGTAGTAAAGCATACATGCGGGGACGGATTTTTATTTTCGTCCAAAATAACCACTTTTGGGGACGGATTTTTATTGCGTCCTTTTCAACAAGTTGGCATGTATGATTTGAAGACATTAGTTTAGGGAAATCTCGGTACATGGAAACCGACTTGAGTCACGGAGTGTTAGACCCTAACTAGAATTGTGTGGTTTGTGCTCGGCTTGAATATGAGGCTCAAAGGTCACCCCCGGCATGTAGTCTTGAACTACGCCACGGGCTGAGGTTTACCGCTTCGAAAGAGCCAAGGTCTGGTGGAGCTTGAAACTTTCTAGGACGGGCCTCGACGGGTTGGGGTTGGACTTGTGCGACTCGATAGTGAGCAGTTCATAGGAATATGTGCATGTAGTGTGAGGTCTAACAAGTGACAAAATTTTTTTATTTTTTTTTTTATATTTTTTTTTTTTGAAAAGAAAGAAAAACACACAAAACACGTAAGCACATAAAATTACAACTCCCGAATCACCCGTGTGACCGGTAAATAAAACACAAAATTAAAACAGTCCGAGGGTTCAATTCTGTTCTGATGCAGGCAACTGTGCCCACACCCCACTGTACTGCTCAGTCACTGAAACCTGTCTCTGTTCTGGAACCAACCCAGAAGCGTGCGCCTCTGAGTTCTGATGTGGGACGCGCGCGCATGGCGCAATCATTATGGGAGGCGCGCGCTTCTGGTACACACCTGTCAGAATGTCAGACTTTGGACTCAGGGGATTGCCCTGGTCCTATGTTCATATTGTAACCCCTGCAGAAGTGATTAGTGCAGAATAACAGAAGAAGAAGATGAAGAACATGAAGAAGTGGGCGATTCTGGTTCTTGATGCGGGATGCGCGCGCCTTAGGCTTAAAAGGCCAGACGCGCGCGCCTCCCCCATCAGGAAACAGAATGCCCAGGAAAGATGTAGATTTTGATCAGAACGCAAGTTTAACCCTCAAATACTCCCCAGCGGAGTCGCCACTGTAGATACCCCGGGTGGGAACACCACGGCCATAGGCTCGGGCGCGTGATGTTATCCTAGGATGTCTAACTTGATTTTAGATTGTTTTAGAGTCGCCACCTATGTTTTGAGGAACATAAGAAAAACCTATTGATTGTAGCCTAAGTTTTAGTTACGAAAACAGAGATTCTTTGTTTTGAGGTCCGGGGGTTAGATTACGAGATGGGAAGTACCGAAACACCCATCTCGCCCAACTTAAGTTGGTCTTGCTTGATCAAAATCTACATAAATGAAAATGTTCTTCTTCTTCTTCTTCTTTAAGTCATAAAAATGGGGGGTTTAAAATATGATTTGGAATGTAGGAGATAACTCCTTAACCAACCTCAATGAGATGAGGTGATCATTAGAGTCATGTCCCAAAATGATTTGGGTGATTGCACATTTGATTAAAGTAAAAGAGAGAGAGGAGATGAAGTAAAAAAAGGAAGGAAAAGATGGACTTTTACCTACAATTTGAAGAACTTCAAACGTTGCTTGATGAGATCCTTGGAGAACCTTTAGAAAGTGATTTTTTGTCTAGTTTTCGATCCTTGAAAATGGAGGTAAAGAGAGGTTTTTATAGGTGAACGAGGGATGTTTTTGGTGCCAAAACTCAGTCACCAAGAAATCCTTCCCGGGCAAAATCCTGTAAATTGAGCAAGGGAGGGAATCCTGGCCAGAAATCTGTAACTGACGCCCAGAGGCGCGCGCTTCCTGCTTTGGGGGCGGGAGGCGCGCGCGCCTGGATCCTCCTGTCGGAGGCGCGCGACTCAGAGAAGGCAATTTTGACAGAATGGACTAGAAAGTCAGCCCTGTTATTCAGTTTAGTCCCTGGACTTAACGAAGTCAGTCAGGAACTTAACGGAAGTGACAGGAACTCACGAGGAACACTAAAAATGGGGAGAAACACAAAATCAAATGTGCAATCGGGGTGAGAGGTCCAAGGCGGGGTGTCTACAGGAGCTTGTCTCGATATGGACCGAGTTGCCGACTTGGGGCTCATGGGAGCTTGTCTCGATATGGACCGAGTTGCCGACTTGGAGCTCATGGGAGCTTGTCTCGATATGGACCGAGTTGCCGACTTGGACCTCATGGGAGCTTGTCTCGATATGGACCGAGTTGCCGACTTGGAGCTCATGGAGCTTGTCTCGATATGGACCGAGTTGCCGACTTGGAGATCATGGGAGCTCTCGATATGGACCGAGTTTCCGACTTGGAGCTCATGGGAGCTTGTCTCGATATGGACCGAGTTTCCGACTTGGAGCTCATGGGAGCTTATCTCGATATGGACCGAGTTGCCGACTTGGAGCCGCATCTGCTTATGTTGTTGACTTTGTGGGGTGTGGGCACGGTTGACCACTTTCTGGTGGGGATGAAGTGCCTTGAGTAGCGGATGCTGTTGACTTCGTGGTGGTACCTGTTATGTGTGTGCTTTACAGGTATATGTGTTCTTGCAAGAAGATGCATGAAGTGTGAAATGAAGAGAGAGAAATTGTGCTCGTGGTGTGATGGGATTTTGGAACACCCTTGCAATGAGAGAGAAGTAAGAATGCAGAGAGTGATCTTGTATGCGGTGTGATTTTGAGGAAAGCATTGGATGTATTCATACCTTCACTTACCATTGCCGCTTGAGTGGAGATGGATTTCTGATGTCCGCGGAAGATGCTTTGATGGAGAATGTCCATTCTTTGGATGTTGATGAGAGAATGCTCTCGATGATGGGTTGGCGAGATGGTACTCTGGATGATGGGTTGGTCGTGCCAAAGGCCGCCTACGTATCCTTGAAGGGAATCAGACCAGCGTAGTTCAAGGATGATGGAGAACTCTGGGGAAGAAGCTATGGAGCAAGGCAAAGTAAAGCACATACTTTTGCACATAGAAGGAGAAAAAGAATTTTTATTTTTTTTTTATTTTTTTTTTTAGATTAGAAGGGAAAGAATATGCACACATGTGAGGAAAAGATTTTTTTTTTTTTTTTTTTTTAGTTCGTGGGTGAACCATTTTAACCATTGTGTGCTTGTGAAGCCAAACCAAAATCAAGTCGTGTTCAATCGAAGTCCGGATTGCCTTGTTGAATTCTGTCGTTGTTGTTGTGGTGTCCAACAAAATTGATGTCTAGCCCCAAGAGATTTGTCGATTATGGGGCTCCAAAAGGCATTTGATGCCGAGATAAGGGGTTGCTGATTGTAAAGCTCCTAGAATGCCTTTGATGCCAAACTTTGAGTGGCTTGCATAGCCCCAAGATAAATCAGTTCTTGGCCCATTCAAATAAATCGCCTTTTATTGTTGGCGTGAGCAAATCCCAAGAGTAGATTATTGATACCAAGCCTTGAGAGATTGCAAAGCCCCAAATGTCATGGACTTCTTATTTGCGAGCTTCAAGACGGTGGAGTGTGAAGACCTTTCGATGTAAAGCCCCAAATTATCTTGTGATCGGTTCGGCATTGAGAGCGGATGTACCGTTTGGTAGAATTTTTGATAGAGATCTCCTTCTTGCTCTTACTGGGGAGATGAATGGCCTCATTGTGGTCGATACCCAAATGGCTGAGGGCTTATGTCAAAAGATGCAGTAATGTCATGCGGTGCCGTCGAAGTCGCGGAGGATAAGGTCTTGGTGTGATAAAGTCCCAAATGAGTATGCTTGCTTAACTCTTCTTGAGTTGAACTAATGACGGATCTTTGGATGCAACTAGTGCTGTGGCCCAACTTTATCTGAGCTGCACCTTGTGCTTTTGATCTTGGAGAAGGGGGTGCTGAATTCCAGAAACATTGGGATTGGCCGTGGCATTTCCCGCTATAACCCTGTTTTGATTAGAGTTTAGCATATCGAATCTTTTTCCTTTTCTCTAAGACTTCCTTCAAAATCTCGCTGTGAGTTCTAACAAAAATCATCAACTTCATTCATAACATCGGAGTCTTCATTTAAAACCAAGAGGCCTTTGACTTGAAGTATTGAGAGACCCCTTTGAAGCTTGATCCCTTTCATGGAGACTACTCCCAAATTGCGTTGCTCGAGTATTGTTGCCCAAAAGACTGTCGGTCGCGAAGCCCCAATATTTCCCTTTGCTCGGATTACTGTAATGCCGTAGCCCAAAAGATTGTAGATTGCGAAGCCCCTTGAGACCTTCGGTGCCGAATTGAGGAAGCTTCCAATGTTGCACATGACTCGGCTGGGGATACTGCTGGGGAGTTAATTGCTCTTTGCCGAGGGAGCCTTTAAGACTTGACCGTAGCCCTTAGAGTGCCATCATTGATTGCGATAAAGGTCCATCCTTGATTGGGGTAACGAGCATGGGCACACGCGACAAGAGGGTTTTTTGACATCCCTTTTGGGAGACTTTGAGGATAGTCTCACACATCTTTCTCGAACATAGCCTCTAGGGCGTATTGATTGTCAAGTGAAGCAAAAGAAGTCCTTGTCCTTGAGTCACATAGCCCCTAGGGCGTCACCATTTGTTGAGCAAAGCAAGAGTGACTCATCCTCGTGCGAGGGAACAAACATGAGAGGACATGGCAAGAGCTACTTGTTAGTACCCGACCTGAAAATGAGTTTATTAGGACTTTCCCAAAAATACAAGGACTTTATAGGAATTAGAAACCTTGCAAAGACTTGTCCCGGATTCCCGAAATATCTCATTTATGACAAAATCTATCAAAATAGGTAATTTATGGTTTCCTTAAAACCATGCAGAAACCCTAGCTTGAAAATCACGTCAGCCTGCATCCTTGGCCACGCGGCCAACTTTGCCATGCCCCAATCTTGGCCACGCGGCCACTCTTGTCACCGGCTTAAGTAATGGCCAGGCAGCCAACTTGCTCCGGATGATCCTGACCGTCAGATCTTCCCCTCAGTTTACTATATAAACCAATTTCATTCCATTGGTTTAGGATCCCGATTTTGAGAGCTCTAAGTCCGAATTTTAGAGTTCTTAAACACAATTTTCTCCCTAATTAAGCATTCAAACACTCAAGGAGACAAAGGTTTATTTCTTGCCAACATAGGTAAGTTTTCTAACTTTTTTCTTCATGTTCTTGCATCATTTTTAATGTAGATCTTTTATATTCATATTCTTACATGTTTATTCATAGTTTCTTCATGTGCTTTGCATGTTCATTCATATGTTCATAATATGTTCTTCGCATGTTCATCGTGTTCATAGATTAAAACCTTATTCATGCTATATTTAGGGTTGCGATCTTCATAATTACATGTTATTTCATAGCCGATGATGATCGAGGGTTCATCAACCCAGGATGATCTAGGAACTACTTCTAACCCTAAACTTTAGGTAATTCCCCCCTCATTATGCATGATCCCGATTCTTTTGCCTATTCTATTCTCTGCGAACTACGCTGACCTGAGCTTCTCACATTGAGAGGAACATAGGCAATCTTCGGATCCGGTCTAAATCACTAACACACTACTAACACATTCATCATGATAGAAAGACCGATCAATTCGGGCAATAGGAGTGATAACGTTCAATATTCTTCTCTTGTTGTAATTTGACCCCCGAACCCACTAAAATGCTTTTTTCAATGTTTTGGCTTTAATTAAAACGGCGTGGCGACTCTCATAATTTTAATGTCGTTAAGAATATTCCTTTTGTAAATAATAATAATCACAAGATACTTCCCATGCGTCGCTTCATCGGAAAGGGGTATTCACAGTGGCGACTCTGCTGGGGACTGCTTTGAAACTGTTTTCAAACTTAGTGGGTCTAACTTTCGTCACATCATGATGCTTGCCTGTTTACACATGCACACACCTGCCATGTTTTACACATGCACACACACTGCCATGTTTACACATGCACACTTGCCATGTTTTCACATGCCCCCCCTACAGTTAAGCCATGTTTACACATGCCACCGCGCACTCCGCCATGTTATTACTTGTACCTTGTACCTTGTACCATGTACCCTTGTTATCTTCGCTTTAGTATTAGGGTCAAACAAAACTCTGCTATGCTCCCTTGTACATTATTCTCTCTCTCTCTCTCTCTCTCTCTCTCTCTCTCTCTCTCTCTCTCTCTCTCTCTCTCATGCATTGCATTTGCATCATCCTAACATTAAAAAATTCTCTCTTTTCTCCCTAAAAAGAATTAGTTTTTAACACACACTACCACAGTCCGTGTCAGCACTGCACAGGTCCCCATTACCCGGAGTATTCGATGTGCAGGAATTTGTGCGCTACTGTCGTACTCTTTTCGAGTCACTCGTCTATTCCACTCACCATATACGGTGGGAACCTTTTACCTAACCCGTGTCAACCTACACTAGTGTAGGTAACACACCTAGGTATCGACCGGTTGGTTTTGCTAGCTTTTTCTTAATAGTCAATTAACGTGTTGTCTATGTCGAGTCATCCCCAAGTCAATGATGAATCGAGATCTTTTGAGAGAAAGTGCAGCAAAAAAGTGATTTCCCTACAAGGGACGTGCCATGGTAAGATGAGTGTTTATTGTCAAGATCTCGCTCATCATTAACTTGTGTAGGATGCAACATAGACATCACGTAAATGCCTTTAAGGAAGGGTTAGTCGTAGGATCTGATGGTTGTTGGAAGCCGCTTGCCCTATAGGACCCCTCGCCAATTGTCCGTTTGGGGGTGTGCATGCAGGTGAAAAACGAGGGGTCTATAGAC